>JANRMT010062790.1:37686227-37718074 GCA_026402145.1 Polypterus bichir lapradei | reverse complement strand
ATATACACACACACATATACTATGGGGTGCCAAACAGGCAAATACATTGATTTTCTGAATATATAAAGTCGGCGTCAGAATATATAAAGTCAAAACTTGAATATATAAAGTCATTCCCGAATATATAAAGTCAAATCTTGAATATATAAAGTCACTGTCAGAATATATAAAGTCAAAAGTTGAATATATAAAGTCAGCGTCGGTATATATAAAGTCAAAACTTTTTTCTGAATATATAAAGTCAAAACTTGAATATATAAAGTCAGCGCTGGAATATATAAAGTCAAAACTTGAATATATAAAGTCATCGCTGGAATATATAAACCCAAAACTTGAATATATAAAGTCAGCGTCAGAATATATAAAGTCAGCGCTGGAATATATAAAGTCAAAACTTGAATATATAAAGCCATTCCCGAATATATAAAGTCAAAATTTGAATATATAAAGTCAGTGTTGGTATATATAACGTCAAACTTGTTTCTAAATATATAAAGTCAAAAGTTGAATATATAAAGTCATCGCTGGAATATACAAAGTCAAAACCTGAATATATAAAGTCAGCGTCGGAATAAATAAAGTCAGCGCTGGAATATATAAAGTCAAAACCTGAATATATAAAGTCAGCGTCGGAATTTATAAAGTCATTCCTGATTATATAAAGTCAACATCGGAGTATATAAACTCATTCCTGAATATATAAAGTCAAAGTCAAAATATATTGATTGAAACGACTCTGAACTGAACTAAGTTAACAAAAACGTATTCAGAAAAATAAATTAAAAAAACAGTGTTCGGTTAATGTTTTGAAAATGATGCATGTGCCCTGCCCAGGATTGGTTCCTGCCTTGCGCCCAGTGTTGGCTGGGATTGGCTCCAGCAGACCCCCGTGACCCTGTGGTCGGATTCAACGGGTTGGGAAATGGATGGATATTCCAGCGCTGACTTTGTATATTCCGACGCTGACTTTATAATTCAAGTTTTGACTTTATATAATCCAGCGCTTACTTTATATATTCCGACGCTGACTTTATATATTCAAGATTTGACTTTATATATTCCAGCGCTGACTTTATATATTCCGACGCTGACTTTATATATTTAAGCTTTGACTTTATATATTCCAACGCTGACTTTATATATTGAAGTTTTAACTTTAAATATTCCAACGCCGTCTTTATATACTCAGGTTTTGACTTTATATATTTGGGAATGACTTTATATATTCCAGCGCTGACTTTATATATTCAAGTTTTGACTTTATATATTCAGAAACAAGTTTTGACTTTATATATACCAACGCTGACTTTATACGAGTATATTCAAGTTTTGACTTTATTTATTCCGACAGTGACTTTATATAATCAAGTTTTGACTTTATATATTCGGGAATGACTTCATATATACAAGTTTTGACTTTATATAGTTAAATTTAGTCATCATTGCATACATTTTTCGTCACCATACAAATGTAAAGAGTAAATTCGCCTTACATTCCAACCAAAGATATTTGTGTCGACTAAATAGAACTTAAATAGAATGCGACTGCGCAATTCAAATCGAGTTGACGCGCACCGACGCATCGAGCCCGCGTGCTATTGTGGTTTCGCCTGCGTGCCTCAATAAGTCACCCTCCCCTCGCTCTTACTTTTTTACCGTTCATCTAATGAATACACTGAGTATGGCTTTACCAAAACAATCATTGATGGCGAATAAAATATCCATTATTCATAAAGCTTCAATTGGTGATCTGTTTTTCTGCGTTAACCGCATATTTTTTCATACATCTCAAACCAAGGGGATGCGAGGGTAAAATGAATCGGGAAGCGCGCATACATATTCAGTGCACCCCCTCTCGGGAATCGAACCTCGGCGCTAGAGGCGACGCCTCTACCATTGCGCCACGGCGTGTGGTTTGTCTATTTGAGAGTATGTAGATCGGGGTATATACTGTATATTCATATATATATATACCCGCGCTTCGCAGCGGAGAAGTAGTGTGTTAAAGAAGTTATGAAAAAGAAAAGGGAACATTTTAAAAATAACGTAACATGATTGTCAATATACAGTAATTGTTTTGTGAGTGTTATGAGTGTTGCTGTCATCAAGGATTTGATTATCATTATTTCTTTCAATCAGGTTCGTATTTGTAGGATGTGTTGTGTTCAAGTTACATTCCGTGTTTGTCAATCGCTGTAAAGATAACAGGTTTCATTCATCGATTCGTTTCTTACTGCATCAATAAACAGCTCGTCTTCCTCTTTATCTGAAATGTGACACACTGCATGCACGGGTTTTTTTTTTACACTGTCTTCCTTTAGCGGGACATTGACTTTTTCCACCGTGTGCTTTGTTTCCGTAGTAGCTGCACTTATGAATATGCTTGTATATATCACACGCTTCATATTTTTTTTGCTGCCTTCTCAATTGTGTAATTCGTTTTTTGTTCATCACTCTTTGGAACTGTTGCTTTTTGTCTGTGCACTGCGTCATTTCAGGTGAGCCGCTCAGTGTACATGCATCGAAGCTTCTCAGCTGTGCTGGTGCCATCTCGTGCGATGTCCATGGCTGTATTTAATGTTAGCTAAGACCCGGCACTTAAAAGTTTCTCTCGCAGTTTCGCCGAGTTTGTGCCAAACACCACCCTGACCATCTCATCTTCCTCTGCATAAGCACAGTCCTTCACCCGTGAATATTTAGCGGCAGTGTTTCTATTGGATTGCCGCTGATGGACGGCCTTATATGGGCAGGCACTAAATTACGTGGGAGGCGTAACTCCGCCTCCCACGGGCATCGAGCAGAAGTCTATTACAGTCTATGGACGAAAAAATAGGTTCCAGTTATGACCATTACCATTCTACCTACACGGGAAGTTGGAGAATTAGTGATGAGTCAGTGAGTCGGTCAGTGAGTGAGTGAGTGAGTCAGTGAGGGCTTTGCCTTTTATTAGTATAGATATATATATATATATATATATATATATATTGTCACAAACTCGACAAAAGAGCCATAGCAAGGTTTGTGGCACCCACCCGTATTTTGTTTCCTAGCTGCAAAGTTGAAAACATGATAGCACTGATGTGCACAAATCGGTGTCCAAAACAGAACTGAGGGGATAGGGGAAAGGTGGCAGCTTTTAAAGGCCAATAAAGGAAATGACTTCAGGGGTCGGGACCAGAAGGGTCTTCATCCATAGGCTTGGGCCTGGAAATGATATCAGAGGGGCCGGAATCAGAAAGGTCTTCATCCATATGCTCAGACCCAGAAGTAACGTCAAAGGGGTCGGAACCAGAATTGATGTAACCAGGACCAGGCGGAATTTCCTGTGGATGGTCTGCAGAAAAGCAAGAAAAAGGGTCAGAGCACTCTGCCGTCTCCCGGTCTGGTTCGGAATTACTGTCATTCAAGCCCTTAAGCTGCCTCCCATGCGCACATGTGTGACAATATATATATTATGTATATATATGTGTATATATATATATATATATTTTGGATATATATGTACATATATATATTATGTATAATTTGTGATGTGTCTATGTACATTTTTTACAGATGTACAAGTTAGGTTGACAGGTAACTGGCCCCGTAGGAGTGAGTACACCCTGTGTTTGCACTGGCCTCCTTTCCAGGCTTGGTCCTTGCCTTGTTCTTGATGGATTAAGCAAGTTTGGGAATATAATTATTTTTGCTTATACTGTGAATAAAGAAGTCAGTCTATATTTTTAAAATGTATAACAAAATTGTTAAAATGTTAATACAAAAAAGCTTTATACCATTTTATGATACACTATGCACTGTTAATAAAAAGTATAAAGAATATTTAAGGAATTGGTGATTTGAATCCCAAATCTCAGCATTTTACTCAGTCTTTATGCTTTTTGTATAATTTCAAATATGTCCAATGTATGTTATAATTTTCATCCAGTGGGTCAATATTATGTGAAATATCGCACTGATTTAATTATCAGCACTCTTGGGATTTGCTAATCATGGTTGTTTCTTTTTCCTAAAATTGTATGTGCTGTTTTTTCTTGATTGTTCATTAGAAAATGTACTGCCTCATCAGTACCAGAAGGTTGATTTAGGCCAAGACGTGCAGGTTAGATTAATTAGCTCCTCTAAACTGGCCCTGCTAGAGTGATTGTGAGCGTGTGCATGTGTGTGCCCTGTGAAGGACTGGTGCATCTTCCAGGGGTGGTTTCTGCCTTGCACTCCAAATTACTGGTAAATGTATTGGCTCTCCACCACCCAGAATTAGACTGAGAGGTTTAGAAAATGGATAATAGCTGTACTGACTCATTCATGACAAAGTTTTTAGGGAGGCAACAAACTGATTTTCTGGATGTCTCTACTTAAATTCTAGTAGTTAAAAATGTATTATGTGGTGTGGTATTATCATATACTGTATACAGTCAGCTGATGCACCCAATTTTGAATATTTTATTAATTTAATTGTGAATAAAATTTACATGTAATCAAATGATAGTATGCATAATATAAATTAGGTGCAGTTAACATCTAAATACCTGTAAAGCACAGTTTCATTTTGTTTGCTCCTTATCTGTGGCTTTGTTTTCCAAGTCACAATCTCCAGATTTAAATTAGAAGTACTTCTCTGCATAATTTGGGATTTCAACATCATTTTGGCCTTACTAGCCCTCTTTTGGCAGGGGGGTGTCTCTTGTCGGAACAAGTGGCATGAAACCCTACAAGGTGATCAATTGATAACGAAACAGTGCTATGTGTTGTGTGATGGTTAGGGTGCTTGCTTATACATTAGGGAAAATGAGTTTGATTCCTTCCTATGACATTAAACATTTCCTTCAATCAAGTATTTTTCTTATTAAAAAGTCATATGTTAATTGTCATTCATTTTTGTCATGTAAAGTGTAATTGTTCATTTTTACACCAACATTGCAACCTGCCTGGCACTGTTGTATTTGAGGCTGTACTGTACCAACCACTAGTTGTAGCCCCCCCCCAGATGTTTGGTCTAAACACAGTCATTTTTCCCAGTTTAAATTTACAGCTGACATTTAAAATAATACCCAGGAAAAGCAAGTAAGCACACTTGTATTGACATAAATAAAGTTAAAGTGACGTCTGCTTGTATGTATATCTGTAGGTTTGTTTCAGCATCACTCAAAAAACGCCTGTACAGATTTTCATTACAAATTGAAGGATAACTCGGAGTTAATCCAATATAGGCTATATGGTGTTCTGATACAGTAGTGTAGAAGGCTTAAAGCTGATTGGTTGACAGTGACTGATGGTCCAACTGGGCCAGCACAGCACCGATCAAATGACCACGATCTTAACAAACTGTGATGAAGATCAATCCACATTTATATCTCAGATTCCTCTCATCCCTTCCATTTGAAATGGATGAGTCTCAAAAAGTCTGGATTTTACTGTCAGACTTCTCTCGTAGACAGCTGTATGTTACTTGTTTAGGTAAGTGTTGTCATTTTCTAACCCGCATAATCCAGACTAGGGTCACCAGAGCCTATCCTAGCTAGCATAGGGAGCAAGGCAGGAACAAACCCTGCACATGGCACCAGTCCATCACAGGGCAAAAAAAAAAAACCACACATACACAGGACAATTCAGCATCTCCAATTCACATAACCTGCATGTCCTTGGACAGTAGGAGGAAATTGGACCATCCAGAGAAAACCCTACACAGACATAGGGAAAATATGCCAGGGAGGACCCGGGACATGCATCCTGGTCTGCTTACTGCAAGGTAACAGCAGCTTAGGTAAGTGTAAAGAAGAAATTACTGCTATAGGGAACATGAAGAAACACAGCTAGTTTTTTTTTATAAAATATATAAAAAATCTCAAAATATAATGGCAAGTCTTCACTTACTCAATGAAAGATGCAAACAGTCAGGCAGACCAATGAATATAGGTCTGTCAATCCCCTTGCAATGTTTATCTGGAACATTGTGCGTCCTCAGCATGGCGTAGTGGTGTATCACTTGTGTGACTTCACTTGCATTCAGTGGGCAAGAACAAGTTATGGATGGAGGTTTGAGTCTTGCCGACTCAGGTTGGGTATGAAATTTAAATTTCACCACACAACTAATAATGTTCTTCAACAAGTTTTAAGAAAGGTGAGGGTAAAAACATTTTCTGATTATTTATGCATTCTAACACACAAATAAATTGTAAGAGTTTTAAGAGTAAATTTAAGCTTTAAAATCCTGGACTTCCTTTTTTGTGACCCGATGTGTCTGCTTTGATAAAACAAATATTTGCATCCAATGATAGTCACTGATAGGCTCTCACTCCTACCAATTCATTTAATTACTTGACATATTTTCTAGAAATCAATTTGGTTTATACTGTATACAGTGTTGTTCTAAGTCATATAGTCAAGAATAAGGTAATACTATATATCCATACCATACCATTTTCTAAGCCCTCTTAACCTTGAGCAGAGTTGAAGGAGGCTGGAGCCCATCCAAGCAAGTGCAGGGCGCAAGGCAGGAACAATCACATGGACAGGGCGCCAGACCATCGCAGAATACTGTTTATAAAAAATTGTAGAAACGGCTATGTGCTAACTGAGCAGAAAATATACAGTGGAACCTCGGGTCGCGACCGTGATTCATTCCAAAACTCTGGTCGCAACCTGATTTGGTCACGACCCGAAGTAATTTCCCCCATAGGATTGTAAGTAAATACAATTAATCCATTCTGTACCATACTAGCTGTATGTAAATATTAATTTTTTTAAAGATTTTTAAGCACAAAAATAGTTAATTATACCATAGAATGCACAGTGTAATACTAAACTAAATGTAAAAACATTGAATAACACTGAGAAAATCTTGAACAGAGAAAACTAACCTTGCAGTCTCTTTAAAAAACAAGCCCGGTGCATTCTTTAACTGCCTTCTCGCGCTATCTCTCTCTCTGTCTCTTGCGCTCTCTCTCGCTGTCTCACTGCACAGGGAATGCACAGGGAGAGACTGAACACTTGCGGAAATCATCGGCGCGTACGAACCAGAAGGGAAGCTGGCTTGTTCGTCATCCGAGTGTGTGGTCGTGAACAGATGAAAAAGTTTGGCAAACTTTTTGGTCGTAACCCGATTTGCACGTGGTCCGAGACTTTTGTGACCCGAGGTTCACTGTACTGGGTTAATTAGTCAAAATTAAGTGACTATAGGAGCTAAGGATGGGAAAAGCACTTGGTGTTAAAAATTACACAGTTGGTAAACTGATGAAGTTTGTACATTTTCCTCAGGTCTATGTGGGTTTTCCTACAGATATTTTGATTTTCTTCCTACATGTTAGGTGAATTGTGGTCCTTAAATTGGTCTAGTGTGCATGAAAGTGTTCCCTGGTAGACTGGTGCCCAGTTCATGGTAAATTCAGAAAGCATTTGATAAGGTGCCACATGAGAGGTTGGGCATCAAATTAAAAGAAGTGGGAGTTCAGGGTGATGTTTTTAGATGGGTGCAGAATTGGCTCAGACATAGCAAGCAGAGGGTGATGGTGCGAGGAACCTCATCAGAATTGGCCGATGTTAAGAGTGGTGTTGCACAGGGGTCTGTGCTAGGGCCGCTGCTATTTTTAATAAATATAAATGATTTAGATAGGAATATAAGTAACAAGATAGTTAAGTTTGCAGATGATCCCAAGATAGGTGGATTAGCAGATAATTTGGAATCCGTTATATCATTACAGAAGGACTTGGATAGCATACAGGCTTGGAGAGAATTGTGGCAGATGAAATTTAATGTCAGTTAATGTAAAGTATTACACATAGGAAGTAAAGATGTTAGGTTTGAATATACAATGGGCAGTCGGAAAATCGAGAGTACACCTTATGAGAAGGATTTAGGAGTCATAGTGGACTCTAAGCTATCGACTTCCTGACAGTGTTCAGAAGTCATTAAGAAGGCTAACAAAATGTTAGGTTATATAGCACAGTGTGTGGAGTACAAGTCCAAGGAGGTTATGCTCAACCTTTATAATGCACTGGTGAGGCCTCATCTGGAGTACTGTGTGCAGTTTTGGTCTTCAGGCTACAAAAAGGACATAGCAGCACTAGAAAAGGTCCAGAGAAGAGTGACTAGGCTGATTCCAGGGCTAGAATTATGAGGAAAGATTAAAAGAGCTGAGCCAATACAGTTTAAGCAAAAGAAGACTGTCATTTTAAAATGAGATTATCAAGAACATGGGGACACAGTTTGAAACTTGTTAAGGGTAAATTTCTCACAAACATTAAAAAGTTTTTCTTTGCACAAAGAACGACAGACACTTGGAATAAGCTACCAAGTAGTGTGGCAGACAGTAAGACGTTAGGGACTTTCAAAACTCGACTTGATGTTTTTTTTGGAAGAAATAAGTGGATAGGACTGGTGAGCTTTGTTGGGCAGAATGGCCTGTTCTCCTCTAGAGTGTTCTAATGTTAATAAAATACCACTCTTGTATTTGGGGCTTCAACCATTTTAAACTTAGATTTAGAGAATGCAAGAATGGATGGAATATTGAATAGTGTGGTGGTTTATCAGGTTTCAGTTCTACCTGTCTGCGCTTTATACCCACTTCCTAGCTTGTGTGTCTCTGATTTGAGGTTTGTTTGCATGTGTGGTCTTCTTGTTTGGTTTATAATCCAAAGACCAGCTGTTAGGTTGATTGGCCTTACAAAATTGGCTGACTGAATGAGCTGTAAAAAAGACTGACACCCTGCCAAGAGTTGGGTCTTGGCTTCTAAGACAGACTTCCACTCCCACATATAGTGGATATTGGAACTTTATGGATGATTAACTAAGGGAAGCTGTATTACTCCATCTATCCATCCATTTTCATGCCTACTTATCTAAATTGGGATAACACAGAAGTCTGATTAATCTTAACATTTATTCTTTGTCTTATTCCAGTAACACAGTATGTTAATTCAGTTTTGCACAATAACTAGAGCCAAGCCAAGAAGTTAACATTACCCAGAGCTAAACATAAAGAACTGATGTGTATGTGCAGAAAAACGTGGGCTTGGTGTGCTTGTTGCCAGACACAAAATGCTCTGTAAATGATGAAAAAAAGAAACAATCACCAGTCTTTGGTTTATATAGTATCTTATACTTAGTATACCATTACAGAATGCGTTATTTGTTATGAATTGGTCATCTAACTGGAAAAGAAGTGTGAAAATATACATACCAGAAAGGTTTGAATTAATAATAAGTGTTTACTTCATTAAGTAAAAAAGATGAAACAGTTTAAGAAACAAGGGTGTATTTAAATATAAATGGAAACACCAAAACAAATCAAGCAATACCCTCAACACCATCAAAATATTTTAAATAAACTGTTACAAATTTTTAATTAAATCAAAAAAACTAGGCTTCACTACAGGGGGAAAAAATTCTTATTTAAACCCAATTCTAGGAATGGCAGCCACAGGCATGAGGGAGCAGGAGTCTTGAAGTAGTCTCAAAATACAGTCAGAAATCAAATCTTCATTACTTCACACTTCTCTGCAATGGCCGGTCCTGCCCCCTTGGCTCAACAGGTAAAGAAAAAGGAACAGCATAATGGAGCTGGAAGGTAATGAATAAAATGAAAAACATGGAAAAAAGGTACAAACTTGTACAAAGAAATAAAGGAAAAATAAAAGATAATTAAAATGTTAAGAGCAAAGACCCTCCTAAATCCTAAACCTTGTTAATGAAGATTATAAAAAATGTTATGTTGAGTTTCAATGAGAGTAATGCCATGGTTATAGTGGTGAAATGGGTCTCCAGTACAGCATATCTATATGACATGAGTGGAACTAAGAGTCAATACTGTGGACGGAGTTTGACATTTAGGCTTGAAGTGGGCAGACATGCCATAAAACATGATTGCATTTTTTTAGAGTCACAACTCTACTGCTGCTTATTTGCATCACACCCCATACCAAATATCATATATTGTGTGGAAGCCAGCCCTGGACACAGACAGACAGATGCTGGGATGTTTACAAAAAGCACATGTTTATTAATTTTAAAGTTCACAGCACACAGTGCCCCTGCACTAATCACCCTGTTTCAAGTCCTTCCAAAGGTCTGAGCTCTGTCCTCTTCCTCCCGACTGCAGCCCGGAGTGGTGAATGTCGGCCTCTTGTAGGTGCTCGTTGACCTACTTCCGGCTGCACCTCCGTGTGTGGCTGTGGTCCCGCCCAGACGGCTCGTTAGGCCATGCAGCTCCCCTGGCGGTGGCCATGGGCCCTTACAGGGTTGAGCTTCCATGCTCAGACCCCTTGGCCCCCAGACCAGGCAGGGCGGCTGCCCTCTCGTGTTCCTAGGGAGGCACAGTCCCTCTCCTGGTCCATCCAGGTGTTGCGACTGGGCACAGCCCCCAGCTGACCACCACATTGCTCCCCGTCAGCTGAGACCCGCAGGGGCCAGTGGCCCATCCTGCAAGGGCAGGTCTCCCATGGCGGGAGCCGACACACTTCTTTCCAGGGTCCGGTCCTACAAGAAAAAAGCTGGAAACAGGGGCGGAGCCATTGCCTTGATGCCACCACCTAATGTATCTCTCCATTCCAGTCAGGCAACGCTGCCCCCTTCGACCGGCACCCCGGCACTTGTCACTTCGGCTCCCCCTCCGAGGCCTCCGTGCCCCTAAACCTGGGACATCCGATGGGGATGCTCGCACCCCCTGGTCGCTCGCATGGCTTCTTGACCAGCAGTGGTTCCTCTTCCCCCATTGTTTCTGCTGCTGCCGTGCTGGCGCAGTCCCACGATTCGGCATGGGTTGGCCACCGACGCGGATCCAGGCAGCCCCTGCCTGAAACACACAAGCAAGTGTGGCAGAAGTGCTGCCCTTGCACCCGGAAGCACTCCGGGCATTAACCATCCCTGGTCTATCAGCACTTCCTGGTGTCCCGAAAGTGTGTCCCCCAGGGATCAAAGACCGCTCTCCAAGTTCCTTCTTCCTCCAGGCATCCCGGCGGGGCAGGGTTCCTGGCAGTCTATCACAATTGTTTTAATGTAAAGTTACATAATGAAGTCTCACATTCGTACATTTAAAACCTTTGAAATTACAAAGAAGTATACAAATACTGCTAATGATATTTAATTGACAGAATACTTGGCTTTTTAAAGTTTGTCTGCTTATTGTAATTGTAGCAAAATAAGCACTTCTTTAAAAAAATGTATGCATTTAGTAATATTATGATGTGTTTGGGACTTAGATAATTGATTGAAAGTTGGAACATTTTCAATTATTTCCTTGCATCGTCAAATAGACCGATATCACATTTTTGGTTTTTTTGTGTAGTAGGAGTGTCATGTGCTGTGGGCTGCAGCCAGACTCTTCTCAGACTTTATATTGTATACACTAAGTGATATAAATGTGTTATTGGCTGTTCAATGGAGCTGCGAATCACAGAGCACTGGAGGTCCCTTTTTGCAACCAGACACACACAATGGTGTCCCAAATGCTCAAAATGGTGACACAGAGACATTACAAGAATAAAAATGAGAAATACAAACAAATGAAAATAAAAAGTGATAATCTGTCAAAATGAAAGATATCATATTAACTAATTACTAATGCACTTCTGACACATTCATTTTCCAAAATGTTTAATCCAAATAGAGTGGGTGTCTATCCAGGCAGGACTTAGGCACAAGGAAGGAATCAACAAGTACAAGTCTATCACAGAGCACACACAGACAACCCTCATTCACCTGTAGTGGTCCACTTTAAAGATGCTGCTTAACCTAACGCACATATCTTTTGGATGTTGGAAGAAAATTGGATAACCCAAAGAAAAGTCACAGAGATATGAGAAAATGCATGAACTTCACACAGACTGGAACCGCTGTGGGCCTTGAACCCAGCCTTTTGTAACTGTGAGAAAGCACTAATCATTGTGTTAGCTTGTCAGCTTCCCACTGAATTACATTATAACTCATTTACAAACACATTTGTCAAGGAACCGTGTCATCACACATGCCCACTATGTTATTTTTATACTCACAGGAAACTTTAGTCTTACCTTAGCTTTTTTTCTCATAGAATATTTCAAACAGGTGAATTGTTATTTTTTTTTCAAATAAAGCACATTTTATGTTTTGAAATATTATGTATGCTATTCCTGGCATTCCCCACACTTTCTGCCAGCTCTGCTACTAGCATAACACTCTGCATCCTACTTCAGATTCTAATTGATCATTCTTCTTCTTAGCCATGAAGCACAACTTATTAGAGACTCTTATTCCTTATGCCATATCACATAGTTGGAGGAATGGGTGGGGTGGTGGTGTCACATGACTGGCCATATGATTGTGTGCTTACAATTACTGTTTTTTTTAGTTCCCAGCTGTCATGCAGGTATTCTCACGTATCATTTCTTGATTTCATCATTTTTTTTGCATTATAAATTTTCAAAAAGAATCATAAGTAGTGGTTGAAAAACAAATATTTTCCAGGTTACTTCCAATTATAATTATCCTTTCATCTGTTTTCTTAACTTGTCCAATCCAGTCTCACTAAAAACAGTGGCAAGCAGCAGCAACACACCACCCAGGGACACACGATAGGTAAATTTGAAGAGGCACAAGGCCATGCCATTGAATTGTCTAGATTGTAGGTTGCAATAAGGAGAAAAGGATTTTGTGCAATATCAATAACAGCCAATAACACTAGTTTTAGGAAGGAAGCAGTGATGGAGACCTTATGGCACTTCAGAATTCAAATCCCATATCCTGTTACCACCTGTGTGGAGTTTACATGTTCTTCCTTTGCTTGCATGGTTAGAAGGAAAGAGACCACATGAAACAATTTGATATTAAAAGAAGGAGCTTACATGTGGTTATAAAGTAATGATGAAGTTGTGCTGCACCTTTTAGAGTATTGAGTAGAACAGAGTATAGAGTTTGAATATGCTGTCACAATGTGTGGTGTTTGAATGTGCTCTTAACACAGCACAATACAATTAGATAAGTGACTAGGAGGTGGGTCAAAGGATTCATATACGCCAAAGGCCTTTTGGTACAGAGGTCAATTGTACTATTAAGCTGTGCTGCCTGCCATGCTTATTTACAGTAGATTCAGAAAGCATTCAGACCCCTTCACTTTCTGAACACTTGATTATGTTGTAGATTTAACGTTAAATGGATAAATTTGCCATTTTTGCCCATCAGTCTACACTCAGTAACTCCTAATGACAAAGTGTAAGGTTTGCAAATTTATTACAAATCAAAGGCTGAAATCTATCTGTCATATGTGTATTTAGACCCTTAATTCAGCATTTTATAGAAACCCCTTTGGCAGGAATTACAGCTTTGAGTCTTCTTGGGTAAGTCACTAGAAGCTTGCATGCCTGGATTTGGGCAGTTTATCCCATTCTTCCTGACGATCCTCTCAAACCCTCTTAGTTTGAATTGGAGGTGTCTGTAAAGTGCCATCTTCAGGTCTCTCCACAGATGTTCTATGGGATTTGGCTTTGGCTGGCCGACTCTAGGGCTGTCTGAGACTTGTCCCAAAGCCACACAACTGTTGTATGTTAAAAGATTTTAACTGTTTCCCCAGTTTGATGTCATGTGCAGTCTGGATGCTGATGCTGCCACCACCATGCTTCACCAAAGGGTGGTATTAGGCAGCTGATGAGTAGTGTCTGGTCTTCCCTAGACATAGTGCATGGAGGTCTGCCCATGTAATTACATTTTTGTCTCATCAGACCAGATATTCTTCTTCCTCATGCTCTCAGAGTTCTTTAAGTGCTATTTGGTAAACTTCAAGCAAGCTGTCATATATCTTTTACTCAAGAGTGTCATCCATCTAGCCACTCTACAGTAAAAACCTAATTGATGGAGTGATACAGAAATGGATGTCCTTCCTAAAGGTTCTGCCATCTCGGCAAAGGACCTTTAAAACTCTACTTGAGTAATCATTGTGTACTTGGTCACCTCCCTGACCAAGACCCTTGTTGTGCAGTTACTCGGTTTTGCTGGATAGGTAGCTCTAGAAAGAGTCCTGGTAGATTCAAACTCCTTCAATTTCACAATTCATGATGCCACTGTGCTCTTGAGAAGGCTCAAAGCTTTACAAACATTTTTTATATCTTTTCTGTAATTTATGTCTCACCACAGTTTTATCCCAGAGGTCTACAGAGAGTTCCTTAGATTTCATGGCTTGGTTTTGTCCTGACGTGCAGTGTGAATTGTGGACCTTATATACTGTACTCTGGTTTGTGCCTTTTCTAAATGTTGTCCAATCAATTCAGTTTGCCACAGTGGGACTCCAATCAAATTCTAGACATATCTCAAGAATAATTAAAGCAAACAAGGTGCACCTGACTACAGTTTGGAGTGCCACAGCAAAGAGTCTGAATACTTACACAAATGAGAGATTTCAGTTTTTGATTTTTAATAAGTTTGCAAATCTTTCTGAAAGCATGTTTTCACTCTGTCACTGTGGGTTATTGAGTGTAGATTGGTGGGGGGGAAAGACAAAATGTATCCATTTAAAATTAAATCTATGTACAATACAGTAAATTGTTCAGAAAGTGAAAGAGTCTAAAGATTCTGAATTCACTGTAAAATGAACCAAGGAAATGTCTCACAGAAGAGCACACAAAATGTTGCACAAGATCCAGTATTCACTCGCTTCAACTGATCTTTTTAGCATATTCAGGATATAGCGGGTTGGATAATGGATGGATGGATAGTTATAATTTTCAAATATTTACCTGTGAGATACAGTATATTTCAATATGAAGAAAGAAGAGTTTTAAAATTAAGTATGCCTTGGTGTCACAATCCCTCCTAACTCATTAACAGCTTTGTTTGGTGTTCTTCCAGATGGGTTTAAAGTGGAGAAGGACAAACAAACTGTGATTGCATTCACTACACTTTTGGCACGCAGACTTATTTTGCTAAACTGGAAGAATCCTAACTCTCCTCTTTTAAGTCAGTGGGAACCCAATGTTTTATACTATCTGAAATTGGAAAAAATCAAATACTCAGTTAGAGGATCTGTACAGATTTTTTTAAAACATGGCAGGATCTAATCAATAATATTTTAGAATAAGCTTTTAAAGCACCGAGGAAGCAATTATTTCCGCATTTCTTTTTCTTCTCCATTAATCTCTATTGCTTATCAAACTCATCAATTTAGGTATGTTTACAAGCCTTAAGTTTTACCCCATTGGCCATGCTCTTTCTCTCAGGGGTGGGGGTCGACTTGTTCTCAATCCTACTTTTTGTAAAAATTGGCTGATTTGTATAGAATGATTACAACAAAATAAATTAAAAAAAAATAAAAAAATAAAAAATAATTAAGTATGCTATAAAAGGCTTTGGCTCAAGCAGACAAACCAGCAGTACTAATATTAGGGGGATTCAACTCAAATCATTTTAGGACAGTATATTACACTTGTAATTCCAGCATAACATCTGACATGTTTAATGCAATACAGGGTTTTTGAAGGGCCAGAGTCTATTCTGGCAGCATCTGTCTTAAGGCAGGAGCCAATGCTGGGTAAGTTGTCAGTGCATCACAGGGTTCACTTATGCGCATAATTACTCTCAAGTTCACACAGGGCCAGTTTGGAATCACCAGTTAACATCACACACAAGTCTTTGTGGCTGTGGGAAAAGCACCCATATAAATATGGGGAACATCTCCTCACAGGTAATCAGTAGGTATTGGAGTCATACCCAAAACACTGGATATGAGCATCCAGAATTGTCTTGAATGTCTATATAAAAATTATTTACACATTCTAGATCTTTTTTTGGAGTATCTTTTAGAATAAAGATGCTTGTGTAAGCAGACCAGTCCAACATGGTATGCCCTAATTACAAATATAGTAGGGGTAAATATAACACAGAATTACATTGCATACCATTCTTAACCCTGTTAAATCCAAATCAGGGTTGTAGGCAGCTGAAACCAATCCCAGGAGTATTGGGTACAAGGCAGGAACCAAGCCTGGATGGGGCACTTTGCCAAATCAAGACCCACTACTGCACACACCCTGATAGGGCCATTTAACCCTAACACACATGTCTTAGGGATTGTGGGAAGACAATCCATGCTAACAACAAGACAATGTGCACACTACACCCAGACAAAGACACACTGTTTGAACACAGAAGCACCCACCATGAGATTTACACAAGAGATACTGTATATACAGTACAACCCGGCTGTATCAGTGGTTCCACCAGGCTATGCCCCAGCACCTGAAAGGAGTCGCTCACCCTCACCCAAATGAGTCAGAGTCAAGTGGAAGGTGGATAAAGCTTTCCACACATTAAAATGATAAGCTAATCATGAGAGCACAGTTTTTGAAAAATTAAATAGAAATTTAAAATAAACTAAATAGGCAGGCTAACCAGTATAATGTGCTAACATTTAGTGACCAACTGCTATGCAATGTATTACTTTTACAGGGTAAATACATAATGTATATAAAGTTGTTTAAAGACGATGCAGGCTCTTAAGATTTTAAAGCTTTTAAAGGCAGTCGGCATTAGTTAGTGAAAAAAAGATACTTGTTTTAGAAAGAAATAAAATCTGCTGAGCATAGGCCAATTAAAAAAAGATGCAGGGTAGCCAAATGATTATGGTATGTTATACATACTGATACTGTGTTATACTGTACAGAGATCTGTTTGCTTTCTGTCTGTTATAGATGGGTTCCCTCCAGAGCCACATCTCAGTCTCCAGAACACTTTTTTTGCTGTAGCTACAATCCACATTCAAACTTAAGAATCAATCAACCAGAGTTTCTATGAAGTGAAAATGAATTAATTTTCTATTATTAAAATAAACTGTTCAGTAATTGAATGGAATTATACTTTCTTTTTTTTTTATTTTTGAAGACTCCATTTTTATCCCATCTGGGGTTGACGGGTGTCAATCCTAAGAGCGCTGCTGCAGTTGTCTTAACTGAAATAGCTCTTTGACTAAATCCCCCTTTTAGTATTTGACCATAAAAAGGGAACAGCTCCAGGGAGTGGCAGATTAAATCACAAAAGACTGGAGGGGACAGAAAGGGCTGCCTTCAGTCACCTGTTGGTCTTCATGGCTCTTAAAGCTTTTCTCTTTTTCCCTTTTTATCTGGAGCCTGGCCCCGTAGCAACAGGCTCAAGCTGGGAGCCCACTTTGAAAGCAGCACTAGGCAGATGACTGGCTGCACAGGTAGTCTAAAGAGGGCAGGTCAGCTAATCTCCTTTTGCTTCAGAACACTCTTTAGTAATTCTTATGTACAAATGCAGCTTTCTCTCAGTAGAGTCATTTTCAAGGTTTTACAGTTATTATTTTGAAATATTGTTCTCATTGTCTCAGTTACAAAAAGTTCAGGAGAAAGTTGAGTAGGTGGCCCAATGGTTGACAATGTTTGGGCTTTTTCACCGTCTACTGTATGTGGATTTTGCACATCCTCTCTAATGGACATAATCACAACTTCTTAAACCATTAAACAGCACTGCCCTACAATGGAGTTAATTGTTTGTTTTTTTCTAACAACTGGCAAAGAAAATGTACAATTTTTGTGGCAGGCCTTTACAGCAATCTATAGGAAGGCAATATCATTAATCCATGAAGTATATAGTTCAGTTCGATCTGTTCAGAGTCACAGGAGGCTGGAGGCTATCCCAGCAGTGTAAGGCACAAAGGAGAGTCAGATCAGTACTGTGTGATTTTATTTTTTGAAGGTGGCACCTAATATCACTTGATCTTTTGTTTAGGTTCCATATGGAATGACTTTTACAAGCAATATTTGTGTTTTTATCTGCTTAGTATTTAGTAGATTGATGGTTTATAGCAAAAACTGTGGCCATGTGGTCTGAAGGGATGGTGGTTTAATTCCCAGATTTGATCACTGTATGACCCAAGTCAAGTCTCTTAAAATGGCTATGCTCCAAATTTTAAAATAAGCAAATAATAAGAATTGATTCTGTGCTTGGGACATGGAAAATGTGTGCAGTAATTTACATGTATTATTAATATTTGTAATGATGTAGCTTTAGTTAAAATACACCACTTTCTTTCCCCTTTGACCCACTCTAAATTAGGCCAATGAATGAGAGCAAAAAGCCATTTGCCATAGTTGCATGACCAACCAAATTTATAATGAATGTATTCATATTGTGCTACACCACCATGCTATCAAAATTCCCCTTTATTGTTATTTAAGGTTATTTTATTTTTGGTAGCATCAGTATTAGTATATAGAAATAGACAGAGTACAGTGGAATTCTTGCCAAAATTCAATGTGTTCTATTTATATAAATATTTTCTTTTTATTTAATAAAAAACACACATCTGCTTAGTTGATGTACTCCTAACCACTATTTCCATATCAACTATCATTGACCCAGATCTAATCTTAACCACCATTAATAACCACAGAAAGGCAGGAGCAGAAGTCATTTTGTGTTTTGGAGGCGATTTTAACCCTAATAAAATATTGTAGCATCACCTGCAGCTGTCCTGCCACAATGTGGGATGAGGCAGATTTTTCTGAAAAATCATTGGGACAAGAAACGTCAAATGTTGTACAAAGTGTGTTAACCAACAACCAAAACAGATCAGTTGTCAAAACAAAATGTAGTTCTAAAAATCAAAGTCAAGAGGATAAAACCACTTGCCACAGTAAAGGCTTCTATCCCTAAATTCGGATAATCAGGAAGTCTTCATGCTGAACTGTCATCCTAATTGACAACATCAAATGCAGTATATACATCCAGTCATCCAAGCTGAGCAATGCTCTAGTTACAGAAGCAAAATAATACTAGTTATTTGGTAATAACTGGGGGCTTCACCCCCTGCTTGCTTCGCTCGCCAACCCCCCGGCCTGCGCTACGCGCCGGCAACTTCACATCTCTGACGCTCGTGTTTGTGGATTTCACTTTCACCAAACAACAGATCTTTTAATTCTTGCGGATACGCCTCTTCATTGGGAAGAAACACTACTTTTCCCTGATGGCAACACGAATTAGACGATCTACAAGTCTCCAACATAAAGTTTAAATCCAAACAATATATTCAATCTCTTTTCACTGTTCCGTCATTTCACCAAGTAATAATTTCTGTTTGTTAGCACTAATGCAAGCTTATCAACTGTTGACTGGTAATCAAAACTTCACGGGTTCGATCCCTGACGAGTCCATTTTGAGAAGTGAGCTGCTTTTATTCTTACTATTTTAGAATAAAAACATACAGTTGATTTCAGTCTGTAACAGCCGGTGTAAATTTATGATACTTATAAAGGTTAGCTTTTTTTTATTTTTATTATTCAGTTTCATTCTCTCTGTCGCGTTAACGATCCTCCCCCCATCTGACACTGCTGTTTTCAAGTAAATAAATCCAAATTAATAACATTCGATCTGGCTTTTATGTAAGTAACATATAAATGTTGATGTACAAGTATAACAAAACAAGTGCACTTTTATTCAAGACTAAAACCAAAGAAAAAAGAAAGTTACAAGTACACTGCAGTGCTTCCTGTGTTTGAGCAACACCGGCATGCTCAAAAAATACACGTGTAATGCCACAAAAAGTGCACGCAGACTCTTCAGTTCACAAGCATTGGTACGAGAATGCAGCCAGACTTCTTTTTAGGGCACATACACCGTCCATGGTTTATTTACTTACTTCCTACAGGGTGCAGAGCTATAGCGCGTCTTTATGTGAAAACAGCAGTGTCAGATGGGGGGGGTAGGGTAGGATCGTGAACGCAACAGAGAGAATGAAACTGAATAATAATAAAAAAAAAAACAAAGCTAACTTTTACAACTATCATACATTTACACCGGCTGTTACACACTGAAATCAAATGTATGTTTTTATTCTAAAATAGTAAGAATAAAAGCAGCTCACTTCTCAAAATGGACTCGTCGGGGATCAAACCCGTGAAGTTTTGATTACCACTCAACAGCTGATACCATTGCGCCACCGAAGCAGTCATAGTAAATTCATGTCAATGTCGCACCCTAATGTGTGTTGTTTTTCTGCAGTTATATTTTTGAATAAAAGCGCACTTGTTCTGTTATATTTGTATCTTTTGTGAAAGTGTTTCTTCGATATTTGGACTTCATGCTTCACACATTATACACTTCATGTCTACATTTTGTCAATTATTACTAAAACATGAAAAACATTTCTGTTTTAACGATGTGTTTACATAGATCGTTGTAGACACGGAACACACATGAAATGCATGTGTTCCAAATAATGATATAGTATTTATAAAAGGTTTGATTTTGCTTGACTTCTCACTCTATACAACTCCAAGCAACTGACACGCAGGTAAACAGACTTGAGCTGAGAAAACTGTGCGCCGGTGGGGGATGTGATAGCATACTGCTGGCTGCTTATTAAACATTTAAAGGACAAAAGATGCTGACGGAGAGGTGAGAAACGATTTAAGGTGGGATGGATCTATGAGTTTTTTCGTAGGCTCTGGTAATTCTAGTGTTAATTAATATTCCATAGTTTTAATAGGTTAATATTTTATTCCTTTTTTAACATGTTCTGCGCATTGCTTAGATGATGAAAATGTTACATCAACACAAACACCCTAAATTCCTTTCAGAGGCTGCATCCTTTAGGGCAATGTCTCCCATCTTGTATTTATGATTGACATTCTTTTTGGCTTTTGCACTTCTCTACAAATAAGAAAATAGCATTAAAAAATATAAAATTTAAAGACCAGCTATGTTATATGGGTTGGAGACAGTGGGACTGACCAGAAAGTAGGAGACAGAGCTGGAGGTTGCAGAGTTAAAGATGCTAAGATTTACATTGGGTGTGATGAGGATGGACAGGATTAGAAATGAGTACATTAGAGGGTCAGTTCAAGTTGGACGGTTGGGAAACAAAGTCACAGAGGCAAGATTGCGTTGGTTTGGACATGTGCAGAGGAGAGATGCTGGGTATATTGGGAGAAGGATGTTAACAATAGAGCTGCCATGTAAGAGGAAAAAAAGAGGAAGGCCTAAGAGAAGGTTTACAGATGTGATGAGAGAGGTCATGCAGGTGATGGGTGTAACAGAGCAAGATGCAGGAGATAGGATGATATGGAAGAAGATGATCCACTGTGGCAACCCCTAACGGGAGCAGCTGAAAGAAGAACAAGAAGAAGTCAAAGCAGTTCTGTAAAGATAAATGGGACAAAATGGGAAGAGAAAGTATGGTAACACTTTAGAATAATTTTTATTCCTGGTCTGACTTGATCTAAAGTATGATTTGATGATCACTTTATCCTAATAATATCAAAAGAGTATCTGATTTAAATAATGTACTTTTTGATATCTTCTGCAAAAGAATTAATCAAATATTCAAGGTCTTTATTGGAGAAAGACCATTATATTTAGTAAATGGTGGCACTTTCTTTATAAAAAATTCCATCTATCCATCCCACACATGTTTTATGCAACATGCTTTAACTGTGGGACGTCCATAAGCCCATTCCTCCATTTTCTAAAGTCACACTTATTTCATTATAGGACTGTAGAAAGCCAGAACTATCCTAGCAACCTCAGGTGTAAGGCAGGAACAAACCCTCCATTGGATGCCAGTTCATTATAGGCAGTTCACCAGTTAATATGATCTGCCTATCTTAGATTGTCTGAGGAAAATGAGAACATTATTTTAGGAATAGGGAGAACTTGCAGGGCATACAGTGAGTAACTCAACTTCAAACTGAATGTAGGAAACTGTGATACAATGTGAGAGAACAGAGTATACCATTGTGTTTCCAACTTTCTGTATTCAGCAAAATGAATATTGTTTAACCAAATTTCAACATGCACAGATAGTTAAATTGTACCCAATAAGCTTCTGCCCAGTTAACTCTACTAGAATAAGTATCTGTGTTGGGTATCCCCTTACTTTTTATGCAGAATGTTGGCAGTATTGTTAGTGCCACCCTAGTTAAAACAAAACAAAATCTGTCAAGCCTTTATCAGGTATGTGTGTGTGTGTGTGCGTGTGTGTGTATACAGTGTATTTAGCTTCATGGTAAGATCCAACCAACTTGAATAATAGAGGGTTTTTTTAACCGTTTTAAGATTAGATTTGAAAATACCAAGGAGAAATAATGGGGTTTAATTAGTGAGGAATGTGAAATATTCTTTTTAGCACGAAAATGTCACTTCAGATCCTTAAAAAATCAAATCTTACAATGTTAGAATATGGAATTACAGTGAAAACGAATTAAAATGGCATCTGCTAGTCTGTTGTTGACTAAGCAGTAGAGAGTGTAAATTGTGAGACTCCTTCATTTGCTGTAACCCTCTCCTTTAACAGTAAATAAGGCTCATCTTGTTAAAACAGGAAATGATGCATCACGACATAAAGCTGGTGAGGGTTGCTTCCTTCTACAGGACTGAGAAAAAGAGGACAATATAAAGAAGAGGTTAGGAGCACACGCTGATATAGCGCGTTGCTGCACCCACCACATGACAAACCAACTCCAGGTCCCAGATTAGGACCCGGGTGCAGCCATGCAACGGGTGACACCTCAGCACCACACTAGTTGAGATGCAAAGGAACAGTGTGAGGTTTTTTATGGTGGAGACTGTGTCAAAATATTATGTGTCTTGAACTATGGCAGGCTGAATCTGATGATGTGTGACATTGTGTGTTCGTTGTGCGATATTTAAAATGAATTTATTAATTTGGTGGAAATGGATAAAATGTAAAAATGGCTGTTTTAAAATGGAAGGGTGGACATTGTATTTTCAGTTAGTCAATGCACTATGTTCCTAGATATCATATTGTCAATTTTCTAGTGTTAATATCAAGCAAGCCTTGAAAATAATAAGTAATGAGCTAATGGAATAACAAGTGTTCTGACTAGTTTGACCATTGTGCGGGGACGCCTGACTGGCAAAAAGGTTGAGGATACTCCTAAGATTCTGCAGGGCTAAGTTTCATATGGAAAACATTTGGAATGCAATGGAGGTGGGATGTGGTACGCCCTTTATGTCTGCTGGGTTTCTTGGAAGGGCATTAGTTTAGAGGCAACTGTTCAAGGAAAAGAGAATGGTAGCCTGGGTAGAAGCATGCAGTGTCCCTTCAAAATACTAGGGACAGATGATCCTGCATGGGTGCAAAACCTTTCTCTAGGAAAAGTTAGGCCAGGTAGGTAAAAACAGTTGTGACAAAATCTGTCATCTGCTAAAAGGCACACAGTCCAGAAGGACAGATGGTTCCATGTTGTGGAAAACTAGCCTACAGGATGCAACAGAATCAATAGACTCCAACTGTGGACCTCCAGAGCTCCACTCCATAGAGATGGTTATACCCATTTTTTTCCTGGTCAGGGGAATTCAAAACCCATGTTGGCAGCAGTAGACGGAAGACAGGTACAGACTCTGGATAAGATCCCAATCAATCAAAATGGCCACTAATATACAACTCATGCAAATTCAGGCGCCATTACCTGGTTTGTATTGGGGTATATTGAATACATGAAATCTAAACATTGTAGACACCCTAGTGGCAAATCATTTGTGTGTACCACCAAATTACAAAATCAGCATACTAACATGAGGAATGGAATAATCAGTTATTAAAGTTAAAAAAAGGTTATTGACAGTGTCTTCTTCATAGCTTTTAGATAGATAGATAGATACTTTATTAGCTTGTCTTATACTTGCTTTACTGTTTGTATCTATTTTTGTTTTATGGATGCAGTGCATTGTTTGATTAGTCTTCCATTTTAATGCTAATTACAATAATGGTTGCTACCGGAAAAGCATTGCGTGGAATGCAGCTGACATTGTTAGGGGTCTTTGCGATTTGTTGAGTGCTTCTGTTGTTAAGTTCTAAATTTCTGTGTGTGATATTCTATCTGATATAAATCATTTCTTCTTGGATGTACTACACCACATTTCTTCTACAATGAGATAAAAGAAGCTGCATTTTGAAGTATGGTAGATTTACAGAGCAATAGATTTTAATTCTATTTACTTTTGAAATAGTTTCTATTTGATGTCAATGAATGCCAGTTTGGTTCACAGATGGCCCAGTGGTTTGTGCTGCTGTTATGTAGCTTTTGGAGACTGGGCCTTGCGTTTCTCCCAGAGCACGTGATTGCAGCATTAGCTTTGACAATCAGTCTTTTGACTTTCTAATTTACACATTTATATAACTATTCTGTTTCACCATTTTTGTGTTCTTCATGTCCTAGTCCATGCTTTACAAATTATGTCTTTTGAGTTGAGCTTTCTTCTGCTTAATACAACGTGGGCTTTTTTTTTTGGTATTTTGCCTTCTCTCCTTCATCCCAAAGACGTATGATTTGGATTAATTGGCAACTCTAAGCTGGACCAGTGTGAGGGGGTTTGTATTTGTAAATGTGCTCTCTGCTTGGCAGGTACCCCATCCACAGCTGGTCCATGGTGAGGTGGGCTTTGAACCCTACGACCCTAAATAAAGCAAGTTTGTAAATGGAGATATGGATGCTAGTGATGCACCATAATGAACATTCTTGGGTGAAGCTGAAGCTGGATTTCAGAAAACAACAGGCCAAATACCAAATGCTGAATTTTTCAATTATTTTATGCACAACTGTTTTTGTGCCAATGAATAAGGCTAATTTAAATCAGTCTCACTTTTGTTATGATTTTCAATGAAGCTGAATTATAATTGAAGTTGAATTATAAAACTGCAAGGTGATGGCAAATCATTTTATTATTAACGTCAGTCTTTTGAAAGAAGGCATTTAAGAATTGAACTGAAAACTGATAAAGGAATACATAAATAAATAATTTAAACAGTAACAAAATGTGAGCAAAGTTAGCTTGTTAGAGTGCTTTGTCTATGCCTTTGCTGGCAAGTCGCACAGATCCACATTGTTTATTAAGCTTAACTTGTTTAAATAGTGTTTCTTTGCATCATGATTACATTTGTCCTGGTATGGTACCTTCTTCTTGTCCACTTTCTATCAAAGTTGGACTGATCGCATTTTTTTAATGGGACAACATTTTGTAGCTTTCAGAATTTAGAAATGTTCCGGTAAAAAATACATGGGAAAGGTTTGCAGTATTAATCCTTAGCATCATTGGGCACTTCAGCTTAAATGTTGCTTGGTCCAAGTTATATATTTGCTTTTAACCTTTTACTCTTAGGCACATTTTGTTATACATAATCCCCACATTTTTAGTATTTCATTAATATTCTTTGGTGTGCTGTTAACCTCTTCAATCATGAAAAGGCCATGTAAATATGAAAAAAGACATTAAATATTTATTTTCCTACATAATGTAACCATTGTTTTTAAAACACTCTCCTACTCACCTAAAAAATCCCATGGGGTATATATATATATATATATATATATATATAATATATATATATATATAGTTGCCTTTTGGCTTTCAGATTTTTCAAATTTCTTTGATAAGTGTTGCTGTCATGTGCTCAGATGCCCTGTGGTCAGAGTTAGTGTTAATTACTCATAGGTGCTATAGGGCAGCCTGTAATTCTGTGATTTCTTTCTATCCCCTTACTCATTCACTTCTATGTTTCATATTGCTTTTTCTCTTCTTCTGGAATGAATCTGTCTTGCATTGTGTGACATATACCTTTAAATGAACATTTATTATATGGTGTGAAGTGTACTTTTAAATGTACCTTATTCCATTTCCACTGAGAATTTCACCCCAATTTATTTCTTTAAGGCTTTTTTGCATCTGTCCAAAATAACACATAATTAAGGTTAAATAAAATAGTTTTAACTTGTGTGGCTTCTGGCTAAAAATGCAATCAGTCTATCATAAGGTCCGCTTATTCCAGTTTTCAGGTCACAGAAGCTGCACCTATCCTGGCAGCACTGAACCGGAGCCAGAAATCAACCTTGGAAGGAATGCCAATTCATCTTGTGGCATATCTGTAGCAACTTACTCAAGGCCAATTCAGAATCTCCAGTCAGCCTAACAGGAGTGTCTTTGAGAGGCAGATAGAAATTATGAAAAATTGGAGCAGTACCCATCTAGACCCGGAGAGAACAAACAAACTCCACAGAGATGCTGACTAAGCTGGGATATGAACCCGGAATCTGCAGTTGTGAGGTAGCAGTACTAACCACTGTGCCAAATGCCATCCTCCCAGTTGAACAACTTGCATATTTTGAAATTTGTCATGATTATTACAGACTAGTAAATCAAGAGAGGCTCCCCCTGTTGTTAGTGCTTTGGCATAATGTCTTAAAAATGATCATTGTGTATACTGTAGATTCCTGTTTTTTGATACATCAAATTTAAAGCAATTAATTTCTAAAACATCCAAAAGTATACTTGCTTTTTTAATATCATTATAAAGTTCATCGCTGGCAGTACTGTGTGAATGGGGGCCTATAGCTCACCCCTAATGTTATGGCTCTGCACTTGGGAGTCTTCTGCTCAGAACCAAACCTTGTGACTTGCCTCCCTTTTGAAGTGAATCATATTATATATATAAATGGCCACTACCCTGCTTTTCCATTGTGCCTGCTTTTTCTAACTGGTTCATCTTGTGGTGTGTACAGCAACTCACTGTAATTAGCCGATACTCCCAACCTCTCTCTCTCTTTTTCTCTAGGATTCACCCAGGCTTCTTTTATTACTATAAACTAACCTGTATTTGCACCTATATACAACTCTGTCTCTTTTTGAAGTATTCCATGCATTAAGAAAAGCAATTTGGGTAACTTATTGTTTCTATTATTACTTATTCCCAAGTGGTTTGTAATTTCCATACTATATTTAAATTCATCGTCAGGTTTCTGTCCAATTTAACATAACACTATAGTTTAGTGTTTTGTTTAAATTATTAAATTTGACCTGTTTTCGCTCTCTGCCTTACCCTGCTTATACGCCATCCTAGAACACCAGTGTGCCCCTCTGATTCATTAGTTACACATCATGACATATGGCAGAATTGTGTGTTATCCTATGCTGTTTTCTGTCATCTCATCTGATATATTTACTTCATCTGCATTTCTTATTAGGATACACAGAGGTGAAGTGCTTAGCTTAAATGCACTACAGTTCCAGATTTCCAATCCTGGCTTGCTCATCATATCTGTTTGCGGTTTGCAAGTTCTCCCATTGTCAGCCTGGGTTTTTTTGCACTCACTCCGATTTCAGGTTAATTGTCAAGTCTAAATTGACCTGTAATTAGTTGGTCTGGGTGCTGTTAGGCCTTACAGTGGGCTGGGTTGGTTCTCACCCTACTCCCGATGCTGTCTGAATGAGCTCTAGTCTCAACCATCTTGAACTGAACTAAGCAGGTTTCATAATTCTAATCATAGTGCAAGTTAAAAACTTTCTATAGCCAAAAAATGTAAAATTAGAATATCTATAATTAACTGAAAATGAACAAATGGTAAATATTATTTCTGTAAACCAATACCCTAGACATTAATTGTCATTTAATATTTGTTGAATAACAATGAATGACATAACTTAATGAATAACTTTGTTTTCCTTTTTTTTCTTTGGTGTTAAATCAATCGCACACAACAGATTTAATGCCCATTAGCTGAGTTTACTCAAGTCGTGTGTTTTTCATTTTTGGATCTCTGCCACTAAAGTTTCAGAGCTTTGGTTAGGAAGATTGTGTGACCTGAGTACTAAAGGATTGCTTTTAAAGCCCAAGGACAGAGGTTCAAATCTCACTATTTAATATTGCACAGAGCATTATATGAATATGCAGGTTATTCATATAAGCCAGTTTTCACCAGATGTCAATCCCTTTATATAAATTAATTTAATAATAAAAAGATACCCTCTAGCAACACAGTTAAAGATGCTACAGAGCATATAGACTGATTATCACTTTAAAGTATTTGTTGCCACAAATCTTTTCATGCTTTCAGAAATTGCTTCATTCAGTAAGGATCAAGAGGTAGAGCCTATCCTCCCAGCATTAGGCGCAAGGCAGGAACCACACGTACATGGGACACCAGTCTATTCTAGGATGAATTCAGCGGTATTAGGTAAATCTACATTTGTTAAGCAGCTCAATATGCACATCTTTCTGAATTGGGAAACGGCCACAGTACCTGACGAAAACTTGTGCATAATGGAGAGAATATGCAGACTCTTCACAAACAAGTGATTGGCCAGGATTTGAACGCAGAATCCTGAAGCTATGAGGTAGACATACTAACCACTCAGCCACCAGGCCTTATTTTATATAACAGCATTACCAAAATGCATCATCAACTGGCACATTACTGAGGAAACAGAATTACGTATAATGTCATTAAAGCAAAACAAACCCCATTTTAGAAAGGAGTACAGGAAGGCATGAGCCATTTTTCACCTTGATATAAACAGAACAAATAATGGTGCCTCAAGACCTGGAAAGAGTAATACCTACTAATCATTCATTGTAAACTATGTATTAGGGCTTTTGAGGAATTTAGTCATATCACGGGTTTAGTAGTAATAGTAGCAATATTGTCACCTGTACAGAATACAGTGGAATTCTTACTTACAGTAAATGTCATTTATATCACCCAAAAAGTGTGGGCAAGATTTTTTGTAAGTTAGAATTTCACATAGGATTCTTCATTTTCAATAAAGCAGATGTTGCCAAAACAGCTAACATGTAATGTAATATTACCTATTGTGTCATGTAGGTGTACAGGCAGGCCATCCTTCAGAATAAAGTGAGCAAATACTGAAAAATAAAGAAAATATATCTCAGACTGTTACCATAAAATGTGTTGTATAATGGTTGTGTTCAAAGTTATTAGTTGACACCTTTCACTTTCACAATCATGGAGATCATACAAGCGGATAATCTCTCAGTGTTAATGAAGTTTGCAATTAAAAATGGACAAATTGTTATTGTCTTATTTTACCATTAAAGGTGCTATATTAAATTAACATTGAGTAACTGACCACCTAACTTTATTTTAAGTAGCACATTGTTTGAAGCATCTCATTTAGCTTTGATTATGCCCTAGAATGGGATGCAACTCCATAACAATGAATTCGAAAAAATGGAATTGAAAATGGGTATTTTATATATATATACATAAATCATAAACACTTTTATTCACCAGTACTTAAAGTACAGGAATTTAACTTGGTAACTTTGGTTCTGCTTATAACATAACTATTTCACATACAAATAACATAAGTTAAACAACATACATTAAAAACAGATGCAGAATAGAGAAGTACAAATGAAAGTGCACAAGTGTGTAGTGTGCATGCACTTGCATATACTATACACACACACACACACACTCCAGTATATAAAAAATGCAAACAAGCAAGGAAGACAGGCTAAATTACTGGTTTGCAAGTGTTTTGACACTTGATAAGAAACTGTTTAGGTGTCTAAATATATAAATACATACAGTGTCATACATACATTCTCAAATTTGCACAATCCGCTTCAGGGTCACAGATAGCTGAAGCCCTTAACTAGACCCAAGGTGGGAAACAACCCTGGATTGGGTGCGTGTCCATCACACGGTACACTGATTTAAGCTACAAAACTGCATCACAGATTGGTTACCTGACAGGACACAAAAAGAACTGATAACAGATAAGTTCCTCCATTTGGAGTGGGGTCATCAGTGGAGTCCCTCAGGGGTCTGTCCTGAGACGGTTACTTTTTCTGATTTATGTTAATGACATAGATTTCGGTATAGTTAATAAACTTTTGAAATTCACAGATTACACTAAAATTAGAGGAATGGCAGACACTGAGGAAGCAGCAAAAAACATCCAAGAAGAATTGGATAAGCTTTAGAATTAGGCAAATGTTTGGAAAATGCAGTTTAATACAGAAAAGTGCAAAGTTGAACATGTGGGCAATTAGAACATCAGTTATAAATACAAGATGGGAAACACTGTCCTAAAGGAAGCAACCTCTGAAAAGGACGGAGGGGTTTATGTTCACACAACATTTTCATCTTCTAAGCAATGCACAGAAGCTATTAAAAAGGCAAATAAAGTGTGAGATTATGTCGTAAAAACTAATAAATATAAATCAAGAGATGTTATACTCGGACAATATAATGCACTAGTTGGAGTGTGTGCAGTTTTGGTCACCCTGATACAAGAAAGACACAGCAGCACTTGAAGCTGTGCAGAAGGGAGCAATCAAGTGCATCTCAGGACTTAAGGACATGTCGTACACGACAGACTCAAAGGGTTAAACATATTTAATGTCAAGCAGAGGAGACTGCGTGGAAACATAATACAGGTCTTCAAAATTCTCAAAGGCATTAATAAAGTTGATCCAGTAGAATTCTTTCAAGTTAATGGTAAGGCCAGATTAAGCTCCCAACAGGCCCCTGGCTCATTAACAGATAGTTGATTATACTTTTAACATTGCTGCACACAGACAGCAACAGTTCTTGCTTTTGATTTCTGTATGAGACTTGCTTGCTTCAAATTCCCCCCGGGGGGGTTGGGGGTGTACTTTTGATCATTTTGAGTTGCAGATACTCAATCATTTCATCAAGCTTTCTTCTTTGTTGTTTTGACTCAGGGATACTCGATTGTTTCATTGAGTAGGGGGTTCCCCTTTAATCTTTTGGGCACATAGATACTGCATCACTTCATTGAGCTTTTGGTGAATAGGCTTCATGTCATCACAGGCCTTTGGGCATGCATCTAGAAGGCCCTGATGGTAGATCCGCCCTGGTTAATAGTAAATCACACACACAATTACACCAATTGAAATTAAGGGGAAGTGCACTTAGAACTGAAGCCAGAAAGCACACCTTCTTCTAGTTGTGGGAAAGTAGAACAGACTACCAAGACCTGTAATTGAAGCAGAAACCTTGAAAATCTTTAAGAGGTATCTGGATGAGTTTTTAGCACAGCTTAGCTATTAGCTAAACTAATAAGCCTAGTAGTGTAAATGGTCTCCTCTTTTTTCTCAAATTTCTTATGTATGTTCACAGTTGAGATCATACCCACACTCACTCACAAAGGTGTCATTTTGCATGGGAGGTGGGAGAACAATCAGAATACCCAAAGGAAAACCTATCAAGACCAAGGGAGAATCTGCAAACTCCACATGGAGAGTAACTAGGTATCAGATTCATATCCATGGTTCATGAGACAGCTGAACTAACCGCTTTATCACCATGCTGCCTGCTACCTTTTAGACTTACATTCTATATTATGAAGGCACTGGCCGGCTAAATGACTTACATACTGTAAAGTCATACAGTGAATCAAAGGTGGGAGTTTAACTGGCAACACCAGTGAATCATAATTCAGGTTTAGGATTTTAGGAATCTTCTCGTGCATTTAACAGTGTCACTCTCTTGCATTTGAGGTGGTTATACTTGACATGTTCCTATCTAATTAGTTCTCCTGTACTAGCTGTACCAATGCTAATTTTACTGTAGTATAAATTCAACATTTCAACTTTCTTTCTTGTGCCATCCGTTCCTGTTTACTTCAGAAGGCTCTTCAAAGTCTGTTTCCTTGTAATTTATCGTATATTGAAGAAGCTTGCATTTTATCTTGTTGCTTTGAATTATAGTCTTGTTTACCTTATTAGGTGCCATGTGAAACGTGTGCTATAAAATTACAGCCAGACTGATTGGCTACTGTATTGCAGGCCACACTGCCAAACATACTTTCATCTTTGGACACTGATGGGTCATTTCCAACATCAATGAAGCTACTGATCCAAAACAAGAAGCTCAAAAACTTTGAGTCCTCTTTTAGATAGTGTGTGTATTGTCTGTATAACGTGGAGGGGAAAAAGGTAAAGGTTATTTCCACGCTGAAAAGACGGTAAAAGACGTAATGTTTCGGCAGTATGACCTTTATCTGGTGTATAACTGAAAAGGAAAAAGCAGGTGATATATATATATATATATATATATATATATATATATATATATATATA
>JANRMT010062790.1:37644367-37686217 GCA_026402145.1 Polypterus bichir lapradei | reverse complement strand
ATATATATATATATATATATATATATATATATATATATATATATATAAGAGGGGGAACAGAGCTGGGCAGAAAAAGAAGGGAGTTAAAATGAAATTCTGAATTAAAAAAATCAACAACAAAAGGCGAACATAAGACCCAATGGATGCTTTAAGGGGTAATCTTTGGCAGAAAGGTAAGTCACTGTGTGCTTTAAACACGAAGGAAAATAGAAAAAAAGTTACCCGAACTGATTTCCTACAGAATTAGATGTATGGATATCAAAGTATTTAGCCAGTAGAGATGGTGAAATCACAATTTACTGCTGCCTCCAAAAAAAGGCCCTTTTCCGGGAAGCACGTTTCGCGGACTGTACAGCTTCCACCTGGCCCACGCGATCTCCGCAACTCGTTATCACACGCACTGTTTTGTCTTCAAGGTTGCGGGTTATTAACAATGTGGGATGTATATCACAACGATCCGATCCGGTGAAGTGTCCACTGCAGGGCTGCTGCAGTACTGTACGGGCCAAAGAAAACCATCGGCCACAGTTTGCCAGGTGTGTTAAACAGGTAATGCCGCGAAGAGCGATTGGTACAAATTCGGAAAAAGAGAGAAAAGGTGATTCGTAAGCGCCGATGTCTCTCGCTACCGCAGTCTTCCTGCATGCGAGTTGTCTATTTTTGAGACTCGGGTTACCTGCGTTCACCGCGCTTGACGTTCACTGACTCGCCCCTTCGTTTGATTACCCTATAATTAAAAAAAAAAATACCCACACAAAACAGCCCCACAGACGCGAGGCCACGAAGTAACCTTCACAAAAGGGCAAGGGAAAGAAACTTAGAGGGAGAAGGCAGCAGTGGAAAGCCGCGTTGCACTTGATGCTGCGACGGGTTGCACCGCCCTTACCATTGTCAGCGGCCGTATCCGCGCGTAAGCTATGTGTCAATGACACGCATACTTTGACACACAAACACGCGCACTCAGAAATGTCGATCGTCTTTTAACATCGTTAAACGTGTAGCGGGAAAGACGGTTCGCAACATCTCGCTTCCTTTTTTTGCGAGCAGCTAGACCATACTATGGCTTGGACGACCCTCGTCGTTTGATTTTAAAAAGCCCTGTGTAGTTTATTGCATCCCCCTCCCCCTTCTCCCTACTCCGACTCGCAGGGCCAGTCCGTAGAATCTTTCACGCAGTCAGGTACACAGTAAGCGATGGGTAGCACAAATGTAGCGGGCAGCATTTTTCTTCTACTTGTGTTTATTTCGCTTTATTACCAAACCACCTTCGTGGCTTATCGCGTTCTGTCAGCGCACTTCTAACTCACTTTAACGATCCTACCATAGGTGGTGTTTAAGCCATTTGACGGGGACATTTTATATTTTCAGGCGCCTCTTAGCGCTGGCAAACGTGTAATACGTTTTTTTTCTGTACTAGCCTCATCGCTATTTTCACTTTGCTGTTAAGCTTTTTTCAGTTTAGCGCACCGTTGCGATCCCCTTTCCCCTTCAGCTGCTGGGGGACCCGCGCTGACCACTGGGATATGTAGTCCCTGCTCCTCCCTTGCGGAACGACTGAGAAAAGAAGGGCGGGGACTGAAACACTACAAGTCCCAGCCTCTGTACTTTTCATCTGCTCTCTCTTGCTCGCTCTCATCGGAGCTGAGAGATACGGTACGGACAGTCTTGACGAATTCCCCTTTGGACTTTCGGAACCGTGAAACGGCCCGGATTGGAGAACTAGCCCATACCTCGTCGATAGGAGTGGGGTGAACTCTTAAGCTTTGTGCAGTTTTGTTAAAAGCAAATTAGACGATAAGGTATTTTGTTTATTACAATTTGATATAAAATGTTAGCTACGAATTTGGTTACGCGCTGGAATCGGTTCGGTCCGGTGTTGTTTTTTTAACTCATTAGCAGAAGTCGGGTGGAGGACGTTCTAAAGAGCGGAAGATATTATTTTATTAGTGTGCACATTATGGGATATACACATTTCTGCATTTTGAAGGCTGCCTGAAATCGGGGAGGCTCGAGTTCGCTGCGCAGGGATCGTTCCGAGTCGCCTGGCGTTGTTTTGAAGTAGCCCTCGAACGACTAAGTACCTGTGCGAGGCTGTCAAACCAAGTTAACGTGTAATTCCTGCTTTGCGCTCTGCCGTCACTCGCGACTCGCATTATTTTCCCATAAATTACTGAAATACGTATCATTTACCAACAAAAAGTTCGGGTGGTGGAGGCGTAATACCCCCCTCCTTTCTTTTTCATTGTGGCCTGGGATAGGTAAACTTCTCCGAATGACTTTTTAACGTATTACACCCAGATGGCATCAGAAATCCTACTTCTGCTTTTCTTCGTCCTTTAGTGTAGTTTGAAGTGTTAGTGGCCACTACATCGCTGGTATCCATTTGGATGCTGATAGTCTGCCTGTTGACTTTTTATAACGTGATGATTTTTTAGTTGTTTTATTGACAACGCTCCTTAAAAACCCATTCTTGAGAACGAAGATTTTTGAGGACGAAAGTGATTTTTGTGTGTAATATTTATATATTAGGTCTGTATTTGGGGAAAATGTAGATTTTTAATATTGTGTATTTAAAGTTGGATGTATTTTGTGCTTAATGTGTGTTTCGATACCTGGTACATGTACATTTTACACTTACTATTAAGTCATGACATGCATATTTTAACCATAGTTTCTCGATATTTTGTTTATTTTTTGGAAAAAAAAATATTATTTTAGCTTACCCCATTACTCTGCTGAAGCATTTACTCATCCCAGCTATTTCAGTCTTCAGCAAAATCCTTGAATAAGTATGTATTCAGTATTTGTAACTTGGAGCCAAATCTAAAGTTGATTTTGTACATGGAAAGAGAGTGCTTGGATTTCAGCATAATTCTGGGCAGAAGTGCCTTCTTTGTGAAGTTTTAACGTTCTCTCTCTGTATTTATGGTTTTACTCTTAGTTCCCTGGTTTTCTCCCAACAGTTCAAATTTTTTGCTATCCAGTTGACCAGAGAGTTTAAATTCCTGAGGGGTGGGTGCGGGCACTGTCGGATGTCCCATCCAAGGTTCTTGCTTGTTTCCCATGCTGTAGAGTGTTACTTAGCATTGATATTTGGCAACTGGCCTTAATTTTGTAAGTTATAGTTTTAAAATGCTCTTTAGTGTAAAACTAAGGATGGAATAGCAGAATACCACACTGGCCTGTTTATAGGAGTTAGTGACATTTCTTCTTCATGTTTAATTTGCTTATTTCTTTGATTTTTGAATTGCTTTAGGAATGTCACTTACCATTTTTGTTTATCAGATGTTGCTTGTCTTGAGTGATTTCTTTAATTTTCTTCTTCTTCACTGTGTTGCAAGAGGTCAGTAGTCTTGCACTTCTAAACTAATCTAAATCCAGGGGAAGTTCCTGTGACACACAGGAGGTGTGTAGATAAAAGGTGTCATATTGTGTACCGTAACTGTTTGGAACTCCATGACTGTGTAACTTCAAAATCATGTTAGGAAATTGATTGGGGGGAAAAGTGTCTTTTTTCAAGTTATAATCCTGTCTTGCACCTGCTGCTTCGAGGATTAGTAGATATGATAATATATGGATAAAAAGAGCTGATTTTTAAGTTTACACATGTTGTTTTGATATTCAAAGTTGTATAGATTGAAGAATATAAAATAGGAAGTCCAAGAAGTAAAGAAGGCCATGCAGCCTATGCAGGATCACTCCATATTTTCATTTTTCATTCATAAGATTCTGGGAGAAGTCAAGAAAGCATACACCTCAATTGTTGTAGTGATAAACTTTGTAATATGTAACACACAGATAATATTCTTAATTTTTGGGACAACATGATTCAAGCCATGTCCCATCTGTTTATTTCAAAAGCTAATATCTCAGAAAACCTATCCAAAGTGCATTCTTCTTAGTTCTCTTCAATCACGTCATGTGCAGCTGGCAGCTTCTAACAGAAATATTTTGGACATTTTTGTCCCGTTTATTTTGTCGAAAGACTTCTACAGTATATGTTTTACCTTGTTCTTTACTTTCCTAGATTGTGAAGGGTAATATTTCTACAGCATTTCCATTTAATTTAGTTCCTATATTCCTGACAGCAGTGGTGTTTACTTTAAATTCTGCCAGTTTCTTTTTGGAGAATATACTTTTTATTTGTAGGGCTTTATTATTACTGGTAAGAGTGTAAAATACCATTGTAAGATGGCAAGAAACTGGAATCAGTAGTATTATTGAGAACAAGTGTTGATAGAGTGTTTGACAATGCTTATAAAAAAAGTAAGTATGAGAGCCGTGCAATACCGTTTATACCATTTTTTGCCTAGTAAATCTCCGCTATTAATTGGAATAGATACCAGTGTTATGTTGCCCTGCTCAAGATAAAAAATAAAAACTCGGGCTTACAGAAATGACTTTGGAATTGTTAAGGACAGAAATCACCTCACATATACTTTTGCTCATATTTTTTCCTTAGGAGAATTCTTCCAGACTGTGCTGTGCCCACAGTTGTGTCCGGCCTGGTTGCCATGGTTTCTGCACCTCCTCTCTGCAACAGTGTACACGACTGGGTCAACAGCGATCGTATTCGGATGTGTGGGATAAGTGAGGAAAGGTGGGTAAGATGGCAGACAAGTTCCTTCTTCTCCTACCTTCTGCCTTCCCAAATCAAGAGTCTCAAAACTTTATGTCTTGGACTTTTGTTAAACATGATTTAAATTCAACATTTGGAGAGTATTGACCGGTGATGTGATATTTATTTATTTTTTCTGAATCAATGCTTCAAATAATATTTTTAATTAGTTTGCCATACCTTAATACATGTATGCAGGTATAACTGTTATCTAGGCTGGGAGGAACACTTTGTCTCCCTGCTTATATCTTAAATAATTTGAAAAAATTAAATTACTAGATCAACAAAATGGAAGTGTAGGAGAGAGCTAGTTTAGCCCCCTTGTGTCAGCTTCAAGCTAGTTGAGTTTCCACTTGTGTGGAGGTTTCATTTTCTCATCGTGCGAATTTGGATTTCTTGGGCGGAGTTCTGTTTTCCTGTCACAGACATGAATGTTATATCTTGTTAAACTAAAAATGTAGATGGCCTTATTGGGAAAGTCTGCCCACCATTGGGCTGGCATCATACTCGGGGGAGGTTGCTACTCGCTTGTTGACTACTCATAGGCCTTGATTACAAAAACTTGCAAGCAGAAAAACAGATTGATGGGTGAATTGTTTAACAAAAAGGAAAACCTATGGACTGCTATATTTTTTTATAGCTACAAAACATTCTTCCTGTTACATACATTATTATTATTATAGAGTGCATATTTGCTGTGTCCATGCACAATGTGTAGTATCACTACAGTACAATGGAACGTGCAAAAAATGATGGGCACAATTAAAAAAATATTGTCTTAATTTTGGAAAGTAAAAGAATAATAGATAAACAGTATATTATAGTCTTCATGTTTTCTGTATTCTGAACATTTTTTAGTGGATATTGTATATCTTTCTAGAGCTAAAACTGTAACCAAGTTTTAGCAGACTCTGCTTCTTGCAATATTGTAACTTTTTAATGTCTGTGATAGAACAGAACAACGTAAAGGCACAGTGGTCAGAATTATGGCCTAAATAGCTCCAGAGACCTAGGTCACATTCCCAATATTGCCACTGTGTGGAGTTTGTATATTTTTTACTTTTTTGCTTGAGTTATTTGTTGATTAGTTAGTTGATGACTATAAATTGGACTGAGTTTGCAGTTTGTTCACCGAATAGGGTTAGTGCACACTGCAATAGATAAAATGCAAGCCCTCAAAAATTTGATGGATGATAAACTGTTCACTGTTAATTTAAATATATGAATTATGGGTGAATATGAATAGCTGTGCAGTTGTGTATATGTTGTACACCATTTGTTTAGTTATGTTTTTGTCTGAGTGGATATAATCTGAATTGTTAAGTATCAAAACAAAAATGCTACAAGATAAACCAAAGAGATTAGGTCTTCACTCCGGGCCATGTTCTGTCACCAGAAGCTAGACATCCTTCATAAACTGTTGAGAATTTAAAAAAAAATTTTTTTTAGTGGACATGCCACAATGGCTTCATGAGTCTTAGATTTTGTTACATTTAATTACATGAATCCAGTTTTTTCAGTACAAGATCATAAGGACCAAACACCCATCCTAGCAGCAGAAGGAGCATGCTAGAATCCACCGTGTGTGAGATGTCATTCTTTTGCGAGGCACAGTTGTACAGATTGTCATGCTTACTCAAACTGAGACCCTTTACTGTCACCAGCTACCCAAGAAGGTTGCATCTGGACTTTGAGTGAAAACCATATTCCCAGGCAGAACCAATAATTAACATGCCAAGAACATGCACAGTGTGCACAGAAGCAACCCAGTCTATAAAGAAACCAGTGTCTAAGGTCCACAATAATTATACAGAACTGTAAATAAAATTCTAGAGTGATTCAGTTATTATTGTTTTTTATTTGTTAGTAATGTGGTATGCATTTAATATTTTTAGTCTATAAAGAAATCCATAATTTTTCGATAGATAGATCGTTATTTGAACCCAGGGAAATTTGGCTTTTTACAGAAGCTCATTGAATAAAAAAATATATAGACACACAAACACACACTGTAGTTTGAACACACACCTGAGTGGCTAAAAACTAAGAAAACTTCTGACTTGGGAGTTACAGTCACAGTGAAACATATTAATTGCATATTGCCGTTAGTATGAAGGAGCCCCAGTAGCATATCTTGACACATTTCTGTCGAATAATTCATTGGCTGGAAGTACTCAGTGTTAGTGTGTAAGAGAGAGGATGTGCAGTATTGTTCATAATGACACTCAGTTTTGTTTTAATTCTCTCCTTCGCTACTACCTCTAGAGGGTCCATACTGCATCCCATAACTGAGCTTGCCCATTAAATTAGCTTATTGATTCAGTGGGCCTCTAATTAAGTGATTTTATCAGCCCATCACGCCACAGTGTAGATAATCACACTGCACATCACAGAGTTACAGAACATGTGAAGGATGTTATTTCCCACATTAAAGGAATGCAGTCTCCTAAGGAAAAAGAGCCTCCTCTGGCTTTTCTGATCTAGTTCCTCTGTATTCCAAGACCAGTCCAAACCTCAAGTACTTGTAGGAGTGCACAACCTCTACATCCAGTCCCTGGATAGTGACCAGACATAGAGCCTATTTGGTGTGGTTAAAGTCAGTAACCAGTTCCTTGGATTTGCTAATGTTGAAAATGCAGACAATTCTTTCTGCACCAAGAAAGAAATTTCTCTGCCAGACTCCAATACTCTGGTTCATCCCCATTATCGATACACCCCATTAGGCAGAGTCATCTGAGAATTTCTGCAAGTGACAAGACTTGGTATTTTACTAATATTCTTTTTACATTGTAAAGAGAAAAGGAGACACGACTTTCTGCGGTGGGCTGGCGCCCTGCCCAGGGTTTGTTTCCTGCCTTGCGCCCTGTGTTGGCTGGGATTGGCTCCAGCAGACCCCCGTGACCCTGTAGTTAGGATATAGCGGGTTGGATAATTGATGGATGGATGGACATGACTGTTTCTTGTGGTGCTCCAGTGATGCTCATATCCATATCAGAGACACAGTTCTTGAGTCACATAAACCGTGGTCTGCCCGACAGATAATACATTATACAGGACACCTTACAATGCTGCCAAACTTTGTCCTGGCATCTGCTAGTATTTGTCTGATGGGCAAACTACATTGGGTCCAGATGGTCTACCCCAAGAAGACTCTTATGGTTCTCAACGTTTTAATATTTTATAAAAATTTGCAATTTTAACATCATACTTCTTTGCCTTTACTTCATGAATTCAAGCTGAAGTATAGGCTCTGACTCCTTTTAGCTGTAAAATCAGTTTAAGTGGGTTCATTAAATAGATTGATTAATGCTCTCTTGTTTTTGCTTAGGAGTTCTGCGTCTTAATTTTTACATTGATTTAGGTGGGTACATCGTGTTAATTTTATTGTATATTTTCTCCTAAAAAGTTTTGTAGCTTTAGTCTTCAAACTGTTTTGAAATGTTTTTCGTGATAAAGTAGTGTTGATTTACAAATTTAGTCAAAATTTTGAGCAAAATGTATATACAGTATATGTCTAGAAAACATTTAACAGTTTTTGATGCAGAATTAATTACAAACATTGAAACATACAACTGACACTCTTGTTTAAGTTGTTGAACAATTTTACAGTTTTGACAAATGTACCTACAAAGCGGCAGAAAAATCAGCATTTAATTTTCTGTTTAAATACCTTTTGTAACTGTATTTGAAAAGCGAGAGTGTTGGGGATAGGAGCCATTTGCCATGTGTCCTACGCTTCTCTGACAAGATTCCATAATAAACAATGGGCCTCTGTCAACAGAACCAAAAGCACATGATGGAATTTTTATTGGTTATTTAGAAAGGGAATTTGGGGAATATACTGAACAGAATCCTGAATGTTAGACTATAAATGGACTGTTTTTAACATTCTGCTATGTTTATTTCTAATTTTTTGTCTCTCTCGTTGGTTTCTCTCATTTATTTTTGTATTCATGGCTGACACAGACTATGTAATACTGGTATGTTCCTCTTCCTTGAAGGGCAGTTCCATGTACATAATTTCAATTAAACTTGCTTTATATGCCTAGTCCTCAATATAGCTAAGCATTACTCAGGAGTATCAATAACTGAATGTGCTTATTTCGGCTTGCAAATGCTTGTGTGTTATGCCTTTTCTACCATTAAAAACAATGGAATCTATTGTAGATTTCTTTATACATAAAAAATTATTTCCATCACAGAGATTGTAATATACTAATTTACTCAAACTGAAGTAAAGTCTAAGCATATAGTGCTTCTCATACTGTGTACATCATCAGCAGAACATCAGAAAGAATCCAGTGATCTATTAAATGTAATTCTGCTACGTCAGAATTAGGGAATCCTTTCCTGGACGAGTTTATCCATTCCCGGGAATTCGGGAATCCCACATTTCATTCCCGGGAATCCCGGGCTCCCGGGGATGACACAGTGCACGGGCATCTCACATGTGAACGGTTTTATAACGACCAACACTTATTTTTAATAAAACTAATGCAATATGTTGATACAAATAAAAGACTAACCTTATCTACAAGCAGTTCATGCTGTCATGTAAGAACATGTATCTTTAGTTGTGGTAATAAAGAGCGCAGAAAGCACAACGTCCTCACTGGTGGCGCAGTGGTAGTGCTGTTGCTTTGCAATAAGGAGAGTGTGGAAGATTGTGGGTTCAATTCCCGGTTCCTCCCTCTGTGGATAGCGCTTTGAGTACTGAGAAAAGCGCTATATAAATGTAATGAATTATTATTATTAACGTGTCCAGCGTGCGGTCATCCAGGCAAGAGCGCACCTTCGTGCAGAAGTACGCCAGCCGCTGAGAAAGCACGCTCTGCCTCCACTGAAGTAGGCGGCACAATCATCAGATTCTGATACACTTGTCGTAAACAATGCCCGCGCTTGCCGTTGCTCTGAAACACCACCATTTCAGCTTTTACTCATGCCATCACAGAATGATGACAAGAAACTGCATGCAAGTTTCTTGGCACAGATAATGTAGATGCAACAGATTGATGCATTGCAATTTCAGGTTGCTGTTCAAAGCTGTTGTCTGATGAAGTGCAAGCTGCAGCAATGGCGCCACCTTAATTATTTTCAACTATAAATCTGTTATTTCTTGATCGATTTTTACACGCTATATATGCGAACTTGGCCGTTCCCGTTTTCCCGGGAATTACAGCAGTTTTAGCCAGGTAATGGATTCTCTAGTCAGAATGATTTACAATTTGTTTCTTCTTCTCATCATCAGGGGCCTCATGTATAATGCCGTGCATAGAATTCACACGATAACATGGCGTACGGACAAAAGAGGAAATGTGCTAACGCACGAAAAAATCCAGATACATAAATCTGTGAGTACGCCAACTTCCACGTTCTTCCGTTACATAAATCCCGGTCAGCGTGAAAAGTAACGCATGTGCACGTGCCTGCTGTCCCACCCCAACTCCTCCCAGAATTACACCTATTTGAATATGCAAATCAATATAAATAGCCCTTAAGCTCAGTCTTCTGTGAAAAGGCAATGGCAAAAGCAAGAGGGAAAATAGAAGAATTTCAGTGAATAACAAGTGGAGGCAAAGAAAAACGTACTATTTGTTGGTTTAAACAGTGGTATAAACAACAAAAGGAAGTTGATCGAGTGACATAGCGTGTCAGAGAAACTTTTAAGGAACATTGAAATATCTTCGTAGTATGTGGTTAATTATTCTATCCATCTGTCCTTCCAGTGTCACGTCAGCACCAGCAAGAATACAGTGCGAGGCAGGAACAATCTGTGAACGGAGCACCAGCAGCTCGCTAGCGCTGCAGCACCGTGTAGTTAAAGTTTTATCTGTGTAATATAATAAACATATTTTGCTGCATTTCATCTTAAAAATGATATCGTCATCATATGTAAATACGCGCTTTATAAAGTGGCTCAGATTGTGCAATATTATAACTGTAGTGCAAGTTTACAGTGAGGTGATTGTACTAATAAGTACAAACAGTTCTACAAGGAGCACTTGATGGACTGATGGAGTGCATTTAGAGTTCTTGTGATGAAACTGTTTCTGAACTGCGAGGTCAGTACAGGACAGGCTCTGAAGCGTTTGTCATATGAGAGCAGTTCAATAGACAGCATGGCTGAGGCAGCGTGTGCTTGATGCTGTATACTGATAATTTTCCTTCTGATCAGCTGCTGTACAGCTGTGATTCACACTCAGATACAGTGATATAAATACTCCGAGTGGTGCAGTGATAGTAATATGGAAAAAGATGATCCGATGTGGGATCTGAGGTGCAGTGAGAGTAACAACGCTAAAGCAGTTATGGTATTTGAAATAGTTTGACAATTCTGTGGACCATTATATTTTAACAGGTTAATTGCAATCAGATGCATTAAATTGATAAACAATATGCGGTTAACTCCAGTGTATTTATAAAGTCACGTCAGGGATGTGGATCTAAAAAAGAAAGGATAACCACACAGGAACAGTAGGACTTCTTTGACGGTGGGTGCTACCAGTCTGCAAAACTGAGCAGAGAACTTACATACAACACGGTATGAGCTACCATGGAAATGCGCGTGGCTTTACGGCAAGTTTAAGTTTTATACATCGCGATTTGAACGTGGAAATGTTCTTATGCAACATTTTTGTGCGTACGCACTGTTTATACATGAGGCTCCAGGACTGAGTCAAGGTAGGGACTTTTTCTGGCATGAAGCAGGTCTGGATTGTGCAAATTCTTTACCTGTGATTACATTAATCAGGGCTCCAGATGGCGACTAAAATGGTCGCCAGTGCGACTTGATTTTCTATTTTGTGACTAGTTTTTCCATTCCAGTCGCTGGTGGCGACTCTCTCTCTCTCTCAATCTAAGAAAAGTTTTAAATTTAAAGCAGCAGAAACGGCTTTTAATTATGTGTGAACACTCTCAGCCAGCGTCTGCCTTTCCTATTACACTATCACGTGATTAAAGCCAAACCGAAGCGAGGCATCATCTGACACGCCCACTCTGCTTCAAACGTCATCTCGCTAACTGCTTGGATAGGGATCTGAAATAGAAGAGAATCGGGCCACGACTACTCCTCGAATTCCATCCTAACTTTCCACGTAACACGCAAAATGTTCTAAGTTTCCATGTAACACGCAAAATGGCCAAATGAAAAATTTCTGACTTTTTTTCAATGCCCACTCGTCCAAATCCTGCCATGTCTACTTCTGAACGAACCGAAGATAATTTAGTCAGTGGGTTATCTGAGGTACAGCCACCGGCGTCCGGAAATGTACAGTTATTAAAGGATGACAACTCCGTCCCATTAGCAAAGTCTTCTGCGCCCGCAGCTCCGAAGCCTGGAAGACAGTTTAAAGTGGCTTGGTTACAGGAGTTCGCTTGGTTACGGTATGACAAGGGAAAGATGTATTGCAGCTTTTGTGCACAAGACGGACAAGAAATTGCTGGTAAAACAGAATTCATTTGTGGTACGAGCCATTTTAAAAAGGAAACTGAAAAAGCATGGTTAGAGTAAGAAACACAATAATGCCAGAGACTGTGTGATCGCTAGGTCTGCTCCTCGTGACACCCCCATAGCAAAGGCAGTGCAACGTGCTTGTGAGAAAGTGACAGAAAATGAGATGAAAGAATTAAAAATAAAATTCAATGCAACATATATGATTGCACTGGAAGAAATACCGTTCACAAAGTTTAAATCTCAAATTCTGCTGATGAAGAAGAATGGCATGGATGTGTCAAAAACATATGATAATGATACAGCATGTGCAGAGTTTGTAGGTTGCATTGCAGATGAATTAAAAAGTAATGTGCTGAAGATGCTTTAAGGTAAACTACATCTCTGTTATAACTGATTGTGGAACAGATGTCTCAGGGAAAGACAATGTCTCTCTAAATGTAGAACCAGGTCATGTCACATGCAGAAATTCTCAGATGACTCTGCCTAATGGGATGTATCGATAAGGGGGGCAAGATATAGTATACAAGAACATTGTTTTTTGGTGCAACGAGAATTGTCTGCATGTTAACATCAGCAAAACCAAGGAACTGGTTATTGACTTTCGCCATGCCAAGAAGCCTCTTAAGTGTGTTATGTCCGGTGGCCAGAAAGCTGGTTATTTGGGGTACTACCTCAGTAACCCCATTTACTTCAGAACTCAGAAAAAAAAGGGAAAGCGATAACAGAAATCATCCTGACATTAAAACAACTCGGGCGCCAAAAAACTAAAATACTAGCAATTGAAATTCACAAAAAAATCAAGTAATCACTCGTTTGAGCTCCTCTTTCTTTGTGGTTCGCACAAGACTGATGCCAGCTTCCTGTGGTTCACTGAGAACTGTCAGCCAACGAACTATTCAGCAGAAGTGTAAAATGCTACTGGGGCTCCTTTATACCAACAACAATATGCCTGCATAATGCCTTACTTTGACTTCGACCATCAAGACACAAGTTTTCTTTCTTTTTAAATTTTCTTTCTTTTTAGTCATCCTGGCATGTTGTCAGAGCATTGTGTGTGCATGTGCGTTTATGTGTGTGTAAGTGTGTATTCATCTATCATCTTAATCTCACACAGGAAAAAATGAGAGAAATGAAATGTTTAACACTAGAATTACCAGAGCCTACGAAAAAACTCGTAGATCAGTCCCACCTTAAAACGCTTCTCACCTCTCCATCAGCGTCTTTTGTCCTTTAAATGTGTTGATAAGTAGCAAACAGCAAGCAGTCTGCTATCACATCCCCCACCAGTGCACGGTTTTCTCAGCTCAAGTCTGTTTTCCTGCATGTCAGTTGCTTAGAGTTGTATAGAGTGAGAAGTCAAGCAAAATTACACCTTTTATAAATACTATATTGTTATTTGGAACACTTGCATTTCATGTGTGTTCCGTGTCTACAAAGATCTATGCACAGTAGACACATCGTTAAAACAGAAACGTTTTTCATGTTTTAGTAATAATTGACAAAATGTAGACATGAAGTGTATAATGTGTGAAGCCTGAATTCCAAATATCAAAGGAACACTTTCACAAAAGATACAAGAGTAACAGAACAAATGCGCTTATTTCCAAGACTATAACCGAAGAAAAAGAAATCAGGTTAGTGTTGCGTGTTGTCCTGACTTCTCGGGTAGTATACTGGTTAGAGCTGCTGACTCCAATTCAGAAGGTTCTGGTTTCGAGTCTTAATGTCTCCCAAAATAAACGTTTTGAGTAGTGAGCGTTTCTTATTGTTAATATTATACAATAAAAGCATACATTTGATTTGCGTCTGTAACAGCCGCTGTAAATGTATAGTACTTGTCAAAGTTAACGTCTTTTTTTTTAGTTTTACTAGTTTTACTTTATTTACTTATTTTTCTACAGCTTAAAGGCACAAGTATACTGCAGAGCTACCTCTGTTTGATCGTCAAGGGCATGCTCACAAATTACACGTGTAATGCCATGAAAAAAACCTGCTGACACTTTAGTACGCGAGCAATGGTATGAGAATGCAGTTAGACTTTTTTTGGGCACATACACCACGCTAATGTTTAGATCTGGACGGTGTAGCGTTGGCGAGCTCTGTAAGCCATGCTGTTTCTTTGAAGGACAGGTGATTGGCAGGATGACGCTGGACTTCGTCCTGTATTCAGACGGTGCCATTTTTCTCCTTTATGCCTGGTGCAGCTGTTCAAGCTTCCAGACACACACACACCCCCTCCCCACACACACACACCCCCTTCCGATCTGACGCCGTTTTCAAATAAAGACGCGCTAAAACAGAGGTGAACTCAGATCGGAGAAAACAGAAGCCCTACCCACCAGGTGCAGCTGCGTTGTTCTTATACAGTATGTGAGTGGACGTTTCTTGCTGGAGGGCTTCTGTTTTCGCACTACAGTAAACCCTCGTTTATTGCGGTTAATCCGTTCCAGACTCTACCACGATAAATGAATTTCCCTGAAGTAAGATTCTTTATTTATAAATCGAGTATTTTCGCAGTAGAGCATAGAAATCCTGTTTACGACCTTCTAAATACGTTTTTTAACATTATTAGAGCCCTCTAGACATGAAATAACACCCTTTAGTCAAAAGTTTAAACTGTGCTCCATGACAAGACAGAGATGACAGTTCCGTCTCTCAATTAAAAGAATGCAAACATATCTTCCTTTTCAAAGGAGTGCGCGTCAGGAGCAGAGAATGTCAGAGAGAGAGAGAGTGACAGAGAGAGTGACAAGCAAATAATCAAAAATCAATAGGGCTGTTCGGGCTTTTAAGTATGCAAAGCACCGCCGGACAAAGCAGCTGCAATAAAGGGAGCAATGTGAAGGTAGTCTTTCAGCATTTTTTAGAGGAGCGTCCATATCCTCTAGGCCAGTGTGCAAACAGCGCCTCTGCTCACACCCCCTTCCTTCATCAAGAGCAGAGAATGTCAGAGAGAGTGAGGGAGACAGAGAAAAGCAAACAATCAAAAATAAATATGTGCTGTCCGGGCTTTCAAGTATGCAAAGCATCACGCGGGAAGCATATCGTATATCATTGAGGAGTTTTATTTAATACGTAATATGTGCTCTGATTGGGTAGCTTCTCAGCCATCCACAAATAGCATCCCTTGTATGAAATCAACTGGGCAAACCAACTGAGGAAGCATGTACCATAAATTAAAAGACCCATTGTCAGCAGAAATCCGCGAACCAGTGAAAAATCCATGATATATATTTAGATATGCTTACATTTAAAATCCGTGATGGAGTGAAGCCGCGAAAGTCGAAGCGCGATATAGCAAGAGATCACTGTAATGCAATATTATTTGAAAACGAACAGCGTCAGATCAGGTTTGAATACACGCTGTCGCTGTTACAGAAGGCGTGAGCTTATTCAGTGCAGCAGGATCAATGCACAGTACATGCAATATTATTTGAAAACGAACAGCGTCAGATCAGGTTTGAATACACTCTGGCACTTTTACAGAAGGCGTGAGCTTATTCAATGCAGCAGTTTCAACACATAGTATGTGCAATATTATTTGAAAACGAATGGCGTCAGATTGGGCATATATTCAAACCCGATCTGACACTGTTCGTTTTTAAATAATATTGCATTAGTGCGATGATGTTTTCCCATATATTGTCTCTTTCTTTCATCTTGCGGTTTGTAATCAGTGTCCGCGTGTTTTTTTTCCCCCGATCTTGCCAGTCCCCACATGTTGCTGTACGCTGTTTCTTTTGTACTCCAGGACATGCAGAGGACAGAAATATTACAGAGCAGTAAGTTCAGCGCTATATGCAATCATCAGGTTCAAATGTTAATAGTTCACACACATGCAAGGATCGTCCTTCCTACATTTACAACGTGTGTACCTGTTATAATATACACAGTTCTCTCTATGCTGTGGTTTCTATTACACACCTGAAAGAAAGAGACAATATGTGAAAACATCATCGCACTAATGCAATTTTATTTGAAAACGAACAGAGTCAGATCGGGTGTGAATGTATGCTGGCGCTGTTACTTAGAGTCAGATCATGAGCTTATTCAGTGCATTATATAGTTTATGCCTACATTTTGTCATTTACTACTAAAATATGAAAAATGTTTCTGTTTGACAAATGTGTTCACACAAATTACTGTAGAAACGGAACACACATGAAATGCGTGTGTTCCAAATAACGATCTATTATTTCCACTCTAAAACTCCACTTCACTCCCAGATAATCAATCAAGGCATGAGCTGGGACAAGTTCGTGCACGTTATAAGTTGGTGAGGGGATGGAATAGCCGGCTGCTTGCAGCTTGTCTTTATCAGCACATTTAAAGGACAAAGGACGCTGGCGGAGAGGTGTGAACAGATTTAAGGTGGGCTGGATCTACAAGTTTTTTCATAGGCTCTGGTAATTCCTGAAGTAAATTTATTCTGAGAAAAAATAATCCTTCATCAAGAAATATTTTTTACAAATCCACATGTGCCTTGGTGATTGGCAACCCCATATTTAAAACTTTGAACAACCTCCCTTTGCCAATAAAACAGGACAGTCTTCTCCAATAACATCTTAAAAAGGTTGGAGAACATAGAGCAGGAAGTCTGAGACCATTCCCCTTTACACAGTGTCTCCAGGTCATCAAGGGTCGTAGGTCCTCTCATGAGTATTCTTCCTCTTCAGCTTACTCCACAATTTTTTTAATTGGGTTTTTTAAACTCGGGGACTGATAAAGCTATTGCAGAAGTTTGAATTTATGTTCCTTTAACCATTTTTTGTTGATTTGGACATAATATTATGGATAATTGTCCTACTGGAAGATTCTTTAACAATCCAATTCTGTTTCTTGGCAAAGGCATCCAGATTTAAATTTATAAACTCCTGGCATTTCAAGGAGTCCATGATGACATACCCTAAAAAGGTTCCCAGGGCCTTTCAACATAAAACATCCCCATAACATCACAGAACATCCATCAAACTTGACAGTGGGGATCATATTCTTTTCAGTATAGCCATCCTTATTATGCCAAAACCACCCTGGGAGGTTGCCTAAAATGTCAATTTTCATTTAATTAGACCATAGAAACTTGGTTCCAGTCAAACTTCCAGTAGAGTTTACCAAACTCCAATTACTTATGTTTGTGGTTAAATGATAGGAAAGAATTTACTGACATGCCTTCCAAATAATCTGCTGGCACAGAGGCATCATCTAATGGTAGTTTTGGAGACTTAGTGACCCCAAGATGCTATTTTTTTCTGTATTTCTCCAACAGTGATCTTGTGGATTTTTTTTACCACTGTAGCTGTTCTGGGTACTGCATGTGGGGGCCAAAACACCTTGGATCCTGTTTCAGGCAAGATGTTAACAGTTCTAGTTGATTTGAACTTTTTAATTATTGGCCTAACTGCAGATATTGTCATTTTTAAGGGAGTAGCTGTTTTTTATAGCTGTTCCCTGACTTGTGAAGGTCAACACACTTTTTCCTCTTATTTGAATTATGTGTTCTCTTATCCTTGCACAGTGATAACTGAATAAGGGAATTCGGCCTCTGTGCTGCCTCATATCCAGGAAGTCGTGGACTTCTATTTGAAAGTTTCTACACACTGTGACTGACCTAAAAAAAGTCAGATATAAATTGAAAAAATGCTTCAGTTACACTTTATTCAAAAAAATATATCCAGGGGTGCCAGTAATTGCGGCCCATGTGGTTTTGTTAAAGATAACTATTTCTTGATGAGGGTCTGTTTTTTTCTCAAAATAAGTTTACTTCAGATAAAGGTGGTGCTTTTCTTATTTTTGCCAGTCCAAGATTAAGGTAGTTCATCAAAAGGTGATATTTTTACAATCCTTTTTACTTATTTTTACCAGGGGTCTCAATAATTGTATGCATGTGTTTATGTACAGTTGTGCTTGAAAGTTTGTGAACCCTTTAGAATTTTCTATGTTTCTGCATAAATATGACCTAAAACATCATCAGATTTTCACTCAAGTCCTAAAAGTAGATAAAGAGAAACCAGTTAAACAAATGAGACAAAAATATTATACTTGGTCATTTATTTATTAAAGAAAATGATTGAATATTACATATTTGTGAGTGGCATAAGTATGTGAACCTTTGCTTTCAGTATCTCGTGTGACACCCCTTTGCAGGAATAACTGCAACTAAATGTTTCTGGTAACTTTTGATCATTCCTGCACACCGGCTTGGAGGAATTTTAGCCCATTCCTCCGTACAGAACAGCTTCAACTCTGGGATGCTGGTGGGTTTCCTCACATTAACTGCTCGCTTCAGGTCCTTCCACAACATTTCGATTGGATTAAGATCAAGACTTTGACTTGGCCATTCCAAAACATTAACTTTATTCTTCTTTAACTATTCTTTGGTAGAACGACTTGTGTGCTTAGGGTCGTTGTCTTGCTGCATGACCCACCTTCTCTTGAGATTCAGTTCATGGACAGATGTCCTGACATTTTCCTTTAGAATTCTCTGATATAATTCAGAATTCATTGTTCCCTCAGTGAAAGCAAGCCGTCCTGGCCCAGATGCAGCAAAACAGGCCCAAACCATGATACTACCACCACCATGTTTCACAGATGGGATAAGGTTCTTATGCTCGAATGCAGTGTTTTCCTTTCTCCAAACATAATGCTTTTCATTTAAACCAAAAAGTTCTATTTTGGTCTAATCCGTCCACAAAACATTCTTCCAATAGTCTTCTGGTTTGTCCACGTGATCTTTAGCAAAATGCAGACGAGCAGCAATGTTTTTTTTGCAACCCTGCCATGCACACCATTGTTGTTCAGTGTTCTCCTGATGGTGGACTCATGAACATGAATATTAGCCAATGTGAGAGAGGCCTTCAGTTGCTTAAAAGTTACCCTGGGGTCCTTTGTGACCTCACCGACTATTACACGCCTTGCTCTTGGAGTGATCTTTATTGGTCGACCACTCCTGGGGAGGGTAACAAAGGTCTTGAATTTCCTCCATTTGTACACAATCTGTCTGACTGTGGATTGGTGGAGTCCAAACTCTTTAGAGATGGTTTTGTAACCTTTTCCAGCCTGATGAGCATCAACAACTCTTTTTCTGAGGTCCTCAGAAATCTCCTTTGTTCGTGCCATGATACACTTCCACAAACGTGTTGTGAAGAGCAGACTTTGATATATCCCTGTTCTTTAAATAACACAGGGTGCCCACTCACACCTGATTGTCATCCCATTGATTGAAAACACCTGACTCTAATTTCACCTTCAGACTAACTGCTAATCCTGGAGGTTCACATACTTTTTCCAAATATGTAATAGTTGATAATTTTCATCAATAAATAAATGAGCAAGTATAATATTTTTGTCTCATTTGTTTAACTGGTTTCTCTTTATCTACTTTTAGGACTTGAGTGAAAATCTGGTGATATTTTAGGTCATATTTTTCACAAACCTTCAAGCACAACTGTACATACTGTTATGTTCCAATTTTTGTTTTATAGCTTGTCTGTTTAGCAACCTTATGGACTGTATACAGAAACTGTTTCTGAATGTACTGGTGTGAGTGTCAATAGTCTGTACTGTTTGCCAATTGGTAGGAATAAGAAAATGGCAGTACGGGATCGTTGAGGTTTTTATTTACCTCATTTGCCTTTCTATGGCAGAAAGTGTTATATATATCATCAATAGAAGGGTGCCAATAATTTTTGTTGCTACCATCACCACCCTCTGCACCTCTTTATGATCTTAACCCAAGTAGGTGCCATACTAGCAGGTGACGCATCCAGTGAATATTGATTCCAGAAGTTTCTGAGAACAGATGGAGAATACAAGCTGTCATTAGACATCTGAGAAAGTAGAGGCACTGGTGAGCCTTTATGATTAGAGCCAAAATGTGTTGTTCCCACTTAAGTTCTTTGGTGATAATCACTCCAAGAAATTAAAAGTGCTCCCTGTTTCGACAGCATCTCCTCTGATGTATGTGGAAGTATGGTCTGCCTTCTGGTTTCTGAAGTCAATGATGGGCTTTTTGTTTTTTCTGACATAAAGAATCAGATGGTTGTCCTGGCACAACTGAGTCATGAGGTAGACTTCTTCTCTGTAAGTTATTTCATCATTTTTGGTGATCAGGCCGTGATGGTGGTCTTGTCAGCCATTTTAATGATGGAGCTGGAACTGTGTGTGTTAGGCACTGTAGTCGGAGCATTGGAGAAAATAAATGAGAACAAGTAGAAACTTTGAAAGTTAATGGGATATACTATTTCTCTGTGCTTGCACACAATATTTGCATGAAATTCCATCTATTAGACCGAATCCAAAACTTTTGTAGTTGGTCTCTGGGTGGCATTTAGGGGATTCTTTGTGTTTATTTTTGAAATTTTTTGTTGTTTACTATTTCATCCCTTCTTTGTGTTTATTTACACTGCATATAAATAAAAATATAAAATAATACAAATTAGCAGTAATGATAGTGTAAAGGCCTGGGTCTACCTTAATTGGTGAATGTTAGTAATGTTGTAAACCCGCCAGGCAGCTAAGAAGCATGTGAAGAAATCTTGTACATTAGAAATTTTACAGATGGAATAAATCCATTCAGAACATCAACTCTGTTTGGTTAGCTAATAGTTATTGTAAGTTGTTCTGGGGTGCTATGGTGGTACAGTGGTAGTGCTGTTGCCTTGCATTAAGAAGTCCAGGGTTCAAGTTTCTGGTGTTCCCTGGATGTAGTTTTCATGTCTGCAAAGGTTAGTTGAATTGGCCCTAGTGTGTTTGGGTGTGCTTGCTCTGGGATGGACTGGTGCCCTCTTCAGGTCATCTTCTTGCCTTGTTCTGTGTGTTTGCTGGGATAGGCTCCAGTTGCAACCAAGCGTAATAAAAACACTGATAACCACAACTGTACACAGTACTTCATATGTGGACTCACTAAATGTTTTATAGAGGCACAGCATAACATTTCTTGACTTACATTTAGTAGTTTTTACCATGTAACCTAACATTTTAGTTAAATATTTAATTGTTTCTGGGCATTGCTTAAAGGATGAGAATGTTTTGTTATTGTAACCCTTACTCCTTTGCAAACTTGGCTTCTTGTTTTTTTAACGAACATTCTTTTTACCTACATGTAGCAGTTTGGGATTTTATACATTAGTCAGCATTTTCAAAGTATGTGTATCATTTGAAAAATTTCCAGGTTTTACTGAACTGTTTTTGCAGCCTCACCAGTAATTGCGATCCTTCTGGTTTTAGTGTTGCCTGTACATTACACATGTTCCTTACTGTGTCCAAATCTGTCATCATTAATAATCAGAAAAAGTGAGTCAATATAATGTACTGATGTACTCACCCCATTTGATACATTTTCCATTTACATGTATGCTTTTCACTTGTCCAGCAACTTTTAATCCAAATAAGTGATGCCAGTAACTTGTATGTTCAGGATTACTTCTCATTCAATTATATCAAGGTCTTTTTGAATGCTTATGTAAATTATAACACATACTTTTCTTTTGTCTACTCTTTTCTGCTATCAACTCTTAAAGTAATAACCGGTTCATTTTGCATGTTGTTCTTCTGTTAAACCCATGTTGACTGTAATGTAAAATATTGTTTTCATACATGTAGCATTCTAGTTTCGTTTCTGAATGTAATTTACATAATTTCACATAGGGTAAAGGCTTTCTGGTCTATAAGGTAAGGCTTTTTGGTGGCACTGCTTAATGGACACCCACAACTGTGGATATATTTCACAGTGGCTGTAGTGGCACAGTTTGCAATAGCAGCTGTCAGCAACTTAATTGTTCTGATTGCTGTACAAATACAGATGCACTTTCATGGTCAAGGATTCAATACATTTACAAGAAAATAAAAAGCAATACAACAAACATACTTGTAAATCAGCATTGTTAGTGATAATTTGAGCCTAGTATTGTGTATACTGTATGTATTAAAAACATAATTATTTAGATTTATTCCAAAAGTGTTTTAATGCAGAACTGATTCATAGCTGGCCTTGATATGCATCTCTAAGTGTGCAATAGCAACATGGGTGTTGGGGGCCATCAATCACAATAGTGCCAGTAGTGAATGGACAAAAGATTGACCTAAAAGGTATCCATTAGACTGGGTGCACTATCAATTTTACTTTTTTTAAACATGGGTTTATTTTTTCAGAAAACAACATACATCATTTGTTTTCATGCTGCTTTCTTCTTTTGGCATGCCAGATGAAAGCACAGCCATCATGGAGGGTTCCCTTTGCCTATATACCTTTCACCTTGTACTTGTGTTTTCAACATCAGCATGGATAATGATTCACTTTCAAAACATAAATACTCAGCTGTTGCATTTACTGCATTTTTTTGTTATTACATTATTTGTATATATTTTTAAGGTTTTCCCCTATTTGAATTTTTCTTCTTTATCGATTTTATTAGAACATTATAACTCTAATGTTGCAACTGTATAGTAACTATGGTAATTGTGATGGGGTCAAAATTTCAACTTCAAATTTTCAACAGTTTTAGATATACATGAACATGATTTGGCCACTTGTGGAGTGGTGTCTATTCTGTCTTTGTGTTAGTGTGGATGTTTATATGTGGCCATGATCCCTATATAGTATCAATAGCATATCCACGGTTTTGCAGAGCAGCCTTTGCAACCCTTTGGTTTTTGGCTTTGGGGTTGTCATGAAGCAGAAGTAAACTGGTTGACAAATATCCCTTACTGCTTTTCCTTAATGGACTGCAGCAAACATTAGTATTTCATAGACCAGTTACGTAGGCATCTGAGCAATGCAATCAATAAGTACTACAGCTGCACTATTATAAAAAAGTTCATGTGATCTTCTACTCAATTGGGATTTGGAGAATCACCATGTTCCCATTGTTAAGACTGTTGTTTGAACTCCGGGTCATGAAACACTTGCAAAAACTTTTCCAGTCCATATTTATTCGTTGAAATCCTCCTAGGAATATTGTATGTAGTGACGCTTCATTTTAAAAGTCAACATTCAAAGTACCCAGCGTACACAGATCTTTCTCATATTTAATTGTTCATGAAGAACTGATTCAAATGAACCATAATTAATCTGTTTAGTGTCTTCTATTTCATGCACCATCACTCTTCTATTCTACAGTATGATTAACTCCACTGTGGCAATATTTTCTATTATCACTATTGTTGAGGGTTGGCTAGCCCTTGGTCATCTTTGAGAGATGACTAGCCACAATGTAAATTTGTATCCCATCTCTTGACAGATGTTCCTAGCACATATTGATGCTTGTTAACACTTTTTTCAATGTATCCATAGAAAATATGTAAATGGATGTTTCACTCGAGTATGATTAAAATAATTTAAAGTGATTGAAAACATGAAAGAACTGTAACCAGTTCATTCAGGGTACCTGGAGAAAAAACATGCAGACATGGTAAGAATGTGCAAACTCTACCTGGACAGTGACTGGGCGTAGGATAAAGCAGTAGGCTAGTGTGCACAAGGTGATTCTAAATACAATTATGTTAGTGCACAAAGCTACTGGGAAGAAAGTTTTGAACCAAATCAGTGTCTCTATTATGGTCAGTTCAGGCACAGTTTCTGTAGCATGTAAGAATTTTTGTCTGTTTCTACATTTTTACAGTAAGAATTTGAAATAATATTGAAGATAAAGGTGTGATTAGCCAAGAGTTCTTTTGTTTTACACCAAGGTAATTGTATTTCAATTTTGGAGACTATGCTATTTTTGTAACAATATTTTATGCTCTGATTAGTATTTCATATCAAAGTTAATTTCCTGGCTATTAGCGTGTGCCTCTTGATATTGCTGGAGAAGAAGAGTATGAGTGTACTTTATTCTACCAAGTCTAGAGCAATCCATATCACATGCTGGTTTATAAGCTATTCACCCATCCATTTACTGAAGCTGGTTAGCCCAACTTTTGAATCTTGTGGTTTTTTTTTATGTTGAAATATAAGTTAAATCCATAGTGTGTGTTCTACATGGATCTTTGCTTATTTCATTTTAAAGCAATGTTATTAGTTTAAAATTGTATAACTTTCTAAAACATTAAATGATATTTTGGACTCATTTTAATGAAATTACAGTGATAAAGGCAAGTCTTATTTAACAGTATTCTATTCTATTTGTTGACTGCTTTGTGAAATGTAAAGATTATTTTCTTTTGGAACTATGTTGTCAAGTGTTCTTCAACCATAAAAGTTAAAACAAGTATGTAATCTGAAAGTATAAAGACTATCGTTAATTATTAGAAAAAAAATAGAAAAATACACAATTGTTTTTTAAGCTTTTAAATTCTGCAGAATTCCTATGTATGTTTCATTATGATTGCTTTGCAAGTCCAGAGGGTATAGTGTGGAACTTAAAATTTAAGCTTCCTGCTATTAAGATATGTGAATAATTGTCTCCAACTATGATTCTTTCCATTCTGGCTTCCTACAGGTGGAAGTTATTTAGTTTAGGTTATATTATTCTCAAGTAAACCTTAAATGCTTGGATGATGAACCATACAATAAAAGTTTGTGGAGAAACTCATAGCAGGTTTTCACAATAATAATGTTACAAGTTAGCTGTTTTTTCATGTAATGTACAGTAGTAATAACAAACTGAATTTTTATCAGTAAATCAGAAAGAGCTTAGACAAGTAATACTGATAAAGATTCATTGTTTCTCCTTTCTCTGTTTAGCTTTTAAATGTTTGAAATTTTCACCCCAATCAATATTGCTGTAACTAAAGTGATTCATCCTAAATTATTCTTTGTCCATTAATGTTTTAATCATCATGATTTATTGTATTAAATATTTTTTAACTGCAACCTCCAGTTTGCTACACATTTCTATTACAAGATGGATGATGCATTCAGACCACATTTTAGAATTGAATCTATTTATTTGTTTGTTTTAAATATGAAAAGCAAGTCTTTTGGAATATGTATTTATTTTGTGGATTTTGTTTATTCACACTTTTTATTTCTTATTTCTTTATCAGAAAGACATCTTTCGCAGAGGAGGATTCAACCCAAACAGCTACACAGCTGACAATTAAAGAATGTTGCAGTAACACTTCTCCTTTACAGGTAATGGGGCGTCTTAATTTCAGTTTCACAGATCCATACACATTTTGTTTTCTTTTAATCAGAAGGTAGATGAACAATTTCTTTAACCTGTTTTGTGGCACTTTTAGTTTAAATATCCAGGTATTACCTCTCTCTCTTATTCAGTTATTTTTGATGAGGAGGTGAAGGGAATCCCATGTCACACTGTTTCTTTGTACCCTACCTAGTAAACTTAATTTGCAGTTTTTTTGCTTAGCAATAGTATATGTGACAGTGTTTTACTCCTAGCAGGAAATCCTGTGTTAACATCTATCAGGCAAACAAATAACTTAATAATTGCAGATTTTCAAAAGTGATAATGTGGGTGATGAAATTTAACTGAGTAGCTCCTGTGATTTGGAAAAAAAAAATATTTTAGTGTTTCTAGTCTTTGAGACTGAAAAATGAAATTTGTGGAATGTCGAAATAAGTGTTAATTATCTTTAAGGTAAGTTGCATAAAATTGCTTAGTGATTGGTGGAATATAGCAATTTTATTTGGACTTGTCCGATTTGAAAAGAAAAACTCTTCTGTGGTGGTCTGGCGCCCTGCCTGGGGGTTTGTTTCCTGCCTTGCGCCCTGTGCTGGCTGGGATTGGCTCCAGCAGACCCCCATGACCCTGTAGTTGGGATATAGCGGGTTGGATAATGGATGTTTGCTTCTGTTTGCTCATAATCTTCTAGAAAAATGCAAACAGATGTGTGTCAAACCCTTTAAAGAGTGCAGCAATACTTGCATGCCAATAGTGGAATCACTTTGCACACATAACTACTTTAATATCAGAAAGTTATAAAGGGAAAACTGTAGTTTGATTCAAAATTGTAAACATTTGCCATTGAATTTCACAATACATTTGTGAAATGTTATTCTTTATTTGAAATTCTCTTTTTCAATGGACAAAATTATTTTATTTTTTATGGAAAGTAACAACTATTCTTGTGCACTGCTGCATATGTTGTGACTAAAGATGTCTAGATTTGGTAAAAAAACAAAAAATTGAAGGAATTTATATTGTAAAATTCCCCCAGTTAAATTCTTGAGTTATATAAGAAAGTACTAATTTTTTTCTTTGCTGTGTTTCTTGAACATTAAGGTGAACTCTAATCAGATGAGCAATGAGGATAGAGAAGAGGGTAACAAGGAAGATGGCACTTCTTTGGCAATGTTAGAGAATATGGTTGGACGTTGCCCTATAGACTCCACATCTTCTGAACTTACAGATGTGCGACCAGCCGTATCAATGGGTTTGTCGAATCAAACATCAAACAGTGTTCAAGATACACCATCTGAGGTCGTGGTTTGTGATGACAGCAGGTACACTCAGTGTATTGTCTCAAATATTCAGGACAAAGCACTATCATCAAATATATCCTCTGCAAAAAAGGCACTGTCTGAGAAAGGTGAGGAGTCTAAGCTTACTTCAGATTGCATTACAGCTATTCCTGGACAGCAGTGGCCTGCAGGGCCTATGAACTGTCTTAATTTGCCAATGAGCCCTTGCTTTAGTGCAACTGGATCAGCAAAAAGAGCAAGTCTGCCGCTGAAACAGGCCCAGCCTTTAGTCAATCTTTCTACAGCATTTCAATGCCCTTCACTATTTAACCAAGCTCAGCCTATGGCATTTACACCATCTACAAGCTGTGGATCACCATTCTGTAAGATAACACTTCCTGTGGCATTGGGAAAGACTGTTGGAAACTCCAAAGAAGCCAATTCATCACAATTAGTACCAGAGCAAAACTTACAAAATATAAATGTTGGCACGATTACAAATTTAAGCACAAACCATTTTAACTTTTCCTTAAGCAGAACACTTTCTGCTGAATCCAAATCATCTTGCATTTCCGAAAAATGTACTGCTGCATCAGGTTTGCCCTCTGTCATCAAAAGTTCTAATATCACCACGGTTTTATGCACACCTGCTGTTTCTGTGGCTGCACCTTTGTCACTGTCACTTCCCACTAAACAACCTCAGGCAGCAGCATCCCCCCAGCCCTCTCTTCCATTAGCTTCCCATTCATCGGTTTGCCTCAGTGTAACAAACGCACATTCTCTGTCAACCTTGACTGCACACCCTAAGATTCACAGTGAAAAAGAAAAGAGTTCCCTCCACATCTGTACTGAGAAGCCTCCATTAACTTATGTTCAGATGAAATGTCCACCTTCTCTTGAAGAACAGCCTGTTGTCACTCCTCTTGAAGTTAGAGATATACCCCTTGATTTATCTGCAAAATCTAAGCGGCAGAAAGTGGCAAAAGATCTCCGGAAAACGCCTCCTATGCCAGTGCTGACTCCCATGGAAGCCAGCAAGAATGATCTTTCTTCTTTAAAGCGGTTACCATCGCCTCAGGCAGGCAATTTAGGATTCACATCTCCATTTATAATATTTCCAGACTCTGTAAGAAATGGTGGAGTGCATCCAAAAAAATCGGGGGATCAGTTGTCTTGTCAGCCCAAGGAAGCTCCTGCATCCTGGATTAAAAAGACTCCATTACACAGTTCTGTTGGAACTGTACTGGGAACCTATGTTGGTGTAGCAAACCCAGTTCTTGCTTCCACCTTGCAAACCAAAGATGGAAAAGGTGGTTTTGTGGAGGATCTTCATAGTGTTGCCAAGCAAGAAACAATCTCAATAATTGACCAAAAGGAACAGAAGACTTTGCTTTCTGGTGTTAAATCAACTCAACATTTTTCTAATAATTTACAACAGAACTGTATGTCTAAGAAACCTAGCAGTGATCATTCATCTGGAAACGGGCTTGGTTCTACCCAGGAAACATTTCCTTTACTGGTGACTGTTCCAACTACTTTATATTCTCATTGCAAACTTGGCACTTCAAAAACCATATGTCCACAGTCACAATCGGTATTACAGCAGACAATTCACATACCTCTCAAATGTATCTCATCCACACAGACAAATCTAGTTCAAGGAAAACTCCAAGACCAGTTACCAACTACCATGAATGAAAACCAGCCTGTTCCAGACAGTGAACTGACAGATACATTAGGCCTACACTTCTCAGTGACAGAAAATGAGAACAAATTAGAATCATCTTTAATAAACCTGGAGTCTGTCATCAAAACTAGAATAACTGATACTCCAGTGAGTTCTTCTGTGGGTGATTATTGCCAGGGAAATCTATCATGTCAGAAGTCTGGGGGATCTGGCAGTAAGACTGTGATCCATACAACTTCAAACAAAGTGATACCTTTTGATTTAAGGGTTGAACCATGTACTCCAAAACATGCCACTTGTAAAACTTCCGCAGTATCCCATAACAAAGAAGGAACAGTACATAACAGTGAACAAAACAAATTGGAAAATGTTTCAGGAGATATGGTCAAGGAAGTCAAAGGTGATCATGATCTCAGCAATAAGTTCTTAATAGCTTCCAAGGTGAGTGGCTTTTCTCGCATAGGCTTTAACTCTAAAGAAGTCCCTTTTCAGGAATGCCAAAGTTACCCAGAGCCTGAACTTTGTGGCAAGAGGGAGGACCAGAATGAGTTCAAAAGTCTGTCTCCATGTGTTAAGTTGGAAGGGATAACTTTGGCCTTTCTTAATGGACAGTGTACCACTTCTGCCCATGTTGAAACAAAACATGGAACCAAAGAGACTGGGGATGCATTGCAGGAGCAGAAAACACAAAAGATTCCCAAAAAACGTCCAAAACTGAAGAAGACCAGCCATTCCTCTGAATCAGTAAGGGACAAAGTAATGTGTACCAAAAACATGAAGGAAGAGAATGGTAAAACATGTGAAGTGGATCATCAAAAAAAGAAGGTATGATTATAATCTTTTAAATGATGGTTGTTAATGTTTTAGACACTGCATTAGTATTAGCAGAAAGTATAAGGTGTCAATTTAAGAATTATTTTCTTGTCTTCACAGGGATTTTGGTGTGCCCTGTAAACTTTGTATTGATATACATTTGATTGCCTTAAAAAAAATTAATAATGTTTTGATTATGAACCTGTGCCACTGATATGGCATGTGCACTTTAATGTTGGTACATTTATTTTTTCAAATCAAATATATTATGGCATACTTTTCCCCCCTCTTTGCTTGATCAGCTGCTGGATTGCTGCTGCTGCCGTGGCGCGTGACCTGCATCTCGTACAGCTCTTTGAACATTTAAAAGCCTGTACAACAGCTGTCCTACTCTTTGTCTTTTATTTCCAGCCCCAGGTTAAATCAAAGTCTTGTCTCGCGAGATGTGAGTTCTTGATATTTTTTAGTTTATAATTTAAAAACGGAATAAGAATCTGAAAATCTAACAACATCACATTAAAGTTCGATAAATTTTGAAAAGAGTGATACTAAACCATATATATGTAGATTTTAAAATAAGTCTGATTTAAAGAGTGACAAAAAACATGGCATATAAACGTCACATAAAATCGTTGCACAAAATCGTTGCACTTTTAGGCTTAGGATTTTTTTATATAGAGAGTAGAAATATAGTGCTTCTTGACTTCTAGTTATTACATTTGTAATTGTTCAAACGAAACATAAGGCTTTGTGTATAAATTCATGACAGGTGAGATCTGTTTGTTCATTGCAAGCTTAATTTTAGGGTTGTGATGTTCTGCTTTTTATGTAACCTACTGTTCAGTAAGTAAAGATATATCTAATAATACAGGTTAATATTGTTCACATTATTAAATTACGTTAAATCTGGGGGCACCGTAGTGCTGCAGTGGTTAGCACCACCATTCAAATTCAGCGTCCCGAGTTTAAACACCAAACCTTGTTGCTCTGTTTTTGAAGTTTAAACGTTTTCCTGAGTTTTTTCAGACATAAAACTCTGCCACCATAATAATTAAGCTTGAGTTTCTGTGCTTTGAAATACAAATCACAAAGACTAAAAATTTCACTGTAGGATTTGCTTTTAGGTAAAATTAGAGAGTCAGTCAAGCTGCTGAATAGAGCATCTATGATTTTTTTTTTATAGGTAGTTATCTGGTCTGTATGTTTTTATTCACAAGTTAAAACATTATAATAAACACAAGTAAGCCTTGACACAATAAAAAGTAGAAAGAATTTCTTGTGTTTTCCAAAAACTTGATCATTACTCATGAGATTGCTAAAAAAAATGTAGTTTTAGGTCCCAAACTCCCTTTGAGGAACCTCAGTCATTCCATGTATTTGTTAAATATCACCTTGCTGAGCCAAATTAAAGTTTAAAAGCAGCAGTTTAACAACTGTTATTGAGTGGTACCCACAAATACTGGGGTGACTTGAGGGGTTCTTTAAGGAAGGCCATACAGAGTATTGGCTGATTAAAAAAAATCAAGACACTCTTATTTTTTATTATATCAGTATTTATTTGTGCTTATTCTTAAGTTGTACAGTGTTTTCACAAGTAAATAAACACTCCCCTGATAGCTAGTTTTTCCCCATAATGCTCTTTGCTCATTAACTTACTGATGTGTTGTTTACCTTGTTTTTAGATGTTATCAAAACTTTGATTTAAGGTGTCTGTTGTAACAGATGCAACAACATCAGTACACTTTTATTTGATTCCCTGTTATTATCCCGTTCATAATGAGCATTTTTGGGATCTTTGCAAATTAAAAAATGCATGTGTAATCTGTCAAATTTCTTAAATATTCACATAAATATTCATAAGCCTTTTAAAGTAGAGAAATACTTTGCTAATCATTTGTCTTACTTTAGGTGGGCAATCTGGCAATAGTTGCCAAAATCTCCCTTTCTGTTCTTATTTGCTTCACATTGGGTTAGTTTTATGTTACAGCTTTTTCTTAGAATATAGCTTTAGTTCAAAAGTGCATCTCAGTTGAGTGTCCTAAGATGTGGGCAAGATTAATCAACTTAAAGAAAAGTGGCTTTACCTTGTGGGCACCACAGCAGGTAATACATGCAAGTTACTTCTCCCTAGACTTGTTTTATCCTGTCATTCAAAAATAAAAACTTTTGGTAGTAAATTGCTCTCAAATTGCCAGCATTACAAATTGGCATCACTAATATTTTTAACTGAATTTTTTTCCAGTCAACTTCAGATTTTTGTTAATATGTGATTGGTACTTTCATATTTTCTTTTTAATCTATTGTATTATGATGATATGATTTTTTTAACACCATTTTCCCAATCTCAATTTGTCCTCATACACAATATGGTCAAATGTATGTGGACATCCCTACCAATTATTGGATATGGATGTTTCAATCATACCCATTGTTAACAGTTATATAAAACCAAACACATAGCCTAGCAAACTCCATTGACAAACATTAGCAGTAGAATGGGGTGTACTGAAGAGCTCAGTGACTTTAAATGTGACATTGTCAAACTTGTCCCACAAAGTCAGTATATGAAGTTTCTGTTCTGCTAGATATGCCCAACTGTAAGTGCTATTATTGTGAAGTGGATGTGTCTAGCAGCAACAGCAGCTCAGCCATAAAGTGGTAGACCACGTAAACTCACAGAGATGGGCTGCCTAGTGCTAAAGCACATATTGCTAAAATCACCATTTCTCTGTTGCATCACTCATAATAGAGTTCCAAATTGCCTCTACAACAACAACAACAACAACATTTATTTATATAGCACATATTCATACAAACAGTAGCTCAAAGTGCTTTACATAATAAAGAATAGAAAAATAAACACAATATGAAAACAAAATAAATCAGCATTAATTAACATCGAATAAGAGTAAGGTCCAATGGCCAGGGGGGACAGAAAAAACAAAATAAAAACTCCAGACGGCTGGAGAAAAAAAAATAAAATCTGTAGGGATTCCAGACCATGAGACCGCCCAGTCCCCACTCTAGAAACAACACCAGCACAAGAGCCAAGTGTCAGGAGCTTGATGACATAGATTTTGCTAGGCTGATTAGTTGCACCCAAGAATGAGATCACTATGTACAATACCAAGCATCAGCTGGAGTAGTATAAAGCATAATGCCATTGAACTGTGGAGCAGTGGAAACGTTCTCTGAAGTGATAAATCCATCTTTACTATCTTGCAGTGTGTTGGACAAATTTGGGTTTGTTGGATGCCAGGAGAATGATAGCGTTCAGACTGCATAGTGCCTACTGTAAACCTTTGTGGAGAAGGGATAATGTGTAGGGCTGTTTTACAGGGTCTGTGCTATGCCCCTTTGGTTCCAGTATAGGGTACTATTAAACCCACAGCATACAAAGAATTTTCAACTTTGTGTCAACAGTTTAGCGAAACCCCAGTACAGACAGTACGCAGTGAAGAGTATCGGTCTTCATGGAGGTCCTCGTTTACTAGCAACAATGCTAGTTTCAAGCCAGAGTAATGCAAAATAAATTAATTTAATCATTCACTGATCATTAGAGATAGTGTGAATGGGTTGTGCCAAAAAAATTTCCTTTTTTTTTAGACAGTTACTCCTGTGTTTTGCAGTGCTGAGGAGAAAAACTGTAGTAAAGATGAAATATTTAAAAACACATTTAGAACAAATAAAATGGGAATAATATGTTTAAATTAATAAAGACGTGATAGCATAATTTGTGTGAAAAAGTTGTTTTAAAAGAAAATTGATTGTTAGTAAATCCTTTCTCTAAATCTTTGCAAATTGTGCAATTTCTGTTTATTTTCAGGCTATGTTGTGGTGATCAGTATCCCACTGTCCATGTAATGACATATATATTATTCTTGGTGGATATGTTTCAGGATATAGTTACTATTAATAATGCTAATTATTATTATTATATTATTATAATACTTTATTATTTTAGGAATGACTTAAACCTTTAGTATTTGATAGGAATCCAGTGTAATATTGTCATTAATCGTAACTAGTAAATAAAATTTGACCAAACAGCTCATGGCACAATGAATTTCTCTGTTGTTTCTGTACTCTTTATTTGTGTTGGGTTTAAATAAAGGCATCTTACTAATGAGAAATTATAACTTTGTTTTCTTTTTTTAATTGACTTTATGATAATGGAACTTGCAATATAGTAATTCATTGTTACTTTGTACTAGTTTTATAGCAAGAGAAAATCTCTCAACAACAGCAACAATAACATTTATTTATCTAGCACATTTTCATACAAACAATATAGCCCAAAGTATTTTACACAATGAAATAAAAACGAAGTTAATATAAAACATAAACAAGATTAGGCAATATTATTACAAAGGATGTATCAAAGAAAAGGGTAAGGTTGGATGGCCAGGAGAACAAAAAAAGCAAAAAAAAAAAAAAAACTCCAGTTAGGCTGGAGAAAAAAACAAAATCTGCAGGGATTCTAAGGCCAAAAGACCCCCCACCCCCCACTGGGCATTCTACCAAGCATAGATGTTCTAAATCAGTCCTCATGGTTTTCAGACTTCACATGGAAGGATTTGATAATGATGGTCATGTGCACATCTGGGACACCTGCTATTCAATCCATAAACACAGGGGGCAGCTTAGTGCATTGATCAAGTGGTGGAGGCGCAGATCGCCACCACAGAAGAACTGGAAAAGACAGTAGAGAATAGTACAGATTAGTATATAATTGTGGAACCCAGAGGAAGTGATAATTCAATGCCCATATAGGGTGTACTCACACTAGCAATTTCTTACGTGCGGAAGCATGTTTGACCACATATAACACCCAAAGTCTAGTTTGCTTGACTTGTATGATCACTCTGTGACAGGCTAACTGTACCATGGTCTGGCCCGCATGGAATAGTTGGGCCCAGCCATGGTTCAAAAGGATTCGGGAATAGTGTGATCGCTAAATGTGCCCAAGCACGAAACACAAACATGACATCAATGATGTAACGTCATTTCATTCAATACCATTTGTAGTTGGCAAGAAAATCTGCAAATTCTTCTCTTAACACCATTTGTCTTAATAAAAATCTTCTCGTACGTGCAGCACGATTAACGGCAAAGTTCAGCGCTGCACACTCAGTACATCTGTAAGGGGTCAGAGTATTTTCCTACATGGCTCCAAAAAAAAAACATACAAAACAAGGAAAATCATTTTGACATGCATGCTTTTGCTCTGTTCGGATCTTGTTTAGGCTTTACACAAAGTTGCATGGTGATGCCAAAAGCATACCTGGACCCAGAACTTTAAAGCACAGTGGGGAGGTAGGGAGATGGGGACAATTGTGCTTGGGCATGGTATGGATTAAACGTGCGTAGTGCGAATATACGCATAGGCTAATAGGGGTACAACTAAAATATAGCTACAAAAAGCCATTTTAAAATAATTGGTTTTTAGCAGTTTTTAAAATTGTTCTACAGTATTAGCCTGGTGAATTTCTATTGGTAAATTACTTAAAATTTTAGCTGTATAACAGAAAAAGGCTGCCTCACTACTACTTTTCAGGTTGAAATTATAAGCAGACCTTCATTTGAAGATCTGAGGTTACGACTTGGAGTGAAAGGGGGCAGACATTCCAAAATAAAGGACAGAGCGAGATTATTTAAGGCTTTGTAAACCACTGGTAGTATTTTAGATAGATAGTTTATTAATCCCAAGGGGAAATTCACATACTCCAGCAGCAGCATACTGATAATAAAAAAAATATACATATTAAATTAAAGAGTGGTAAAAATGCAGGTATAACAGACAATAACTTTGTATAATGTTACGTTTACCCCCCCGGGTGGAACTGAGGAGTCGTATATTGTCTGTCACTGAAGCTGCTCCTCTGTCTGGAGATGATACTGTTCAGTGGATGCGGTGGAATCTCCGTGATTGACAGGAGCCTGCTCAGCGTCCGTTGCTCTGCCACGGAAGTCAAACTGTCCAGCTCCATGCCTACAATAGAGCCTGCCTTCCTCGCCAGTTTGTCCAGGCGTGAGGCATCCCTCTTCTTTGTGCTGCCTCCCCAGCACACCACCGCGTAGAAGATGGCACTCGCCACAACCGCCTGAACATCTGTAGCATCTTATTGCAGATGTTGAAGGTTGTCATCCATCTAAGGAAGTATAGTTGGGTCTGTCCTCTTTTGCACAGAGCATCAGTATTGGCAGTCCAGTCCAATTTATCATCCAGCTGCACTCCCAGGTATTTATTGGTCTGCACCCTCTGCACACAGTCACATCTGATGATCACGGGGTCCGTAAAGGGCCTGGATCTCCTAAAATCCACCACCAGCTCCTTGGTTTTGCTGGTGTTCAGTTGTAGGTGGTTTGAGTCGCATCATTTAACAGAGTCCTTGATTATGCTCCTATACTACTCCTCCTGCCCACTCCTGATGCAGCCCACGATAGCAGTGTCGTCAGCAAACTTTTGCACGTGGCAGGACTCCGAGTTGTATTGGAAGTTCAATGTATATAGGCTGAACAGGACTGGAGAAAGTACAGTCCCCTGTGATGCTCCTGTGTTGCTGACCACAATGTCAGACCTGCAGTCAATTCTAAACAACATGGGTAGCGATGCTAAAACATGCTTAGATTTATTTTTTTTAGGTAAGATTCTTACTGTTGCATTCTGTACTAACTGTAACTGATTGATGTCTTTCTTAGGTTCATTCAAGACGTTTTGTAAAATTAGATCTTCTGAAACAAGCAAAGTTTGATTTAATTGCAATATTTCCGTGCATCAGTCTTCTAAACGTGTTCTTATTTCCAGTATGATGTAGCCGTGAGCAGCATTAGGAGCAAAGGCAGAAACGCACTCTGGCTGGGAGACCATTCCATCACAAAATACCCCCACTTATCCACACACTTATACTTCCCTACACCAGGTTTCATTACTTTTATACACTTACCATAGGAATCATTTGAATGCATTTTTTAACAACTGTTGTCTGTACTGCAGTAGAAGGGAAATCATTATTGACATGCATTTTGTTCTTTTTTAGCTGTAATAATAAATTTAGGTGGTCCATAGTTATTAGGCATGTTTAGCTAACACATTTTGGGAGTTCAGGATAGTGTTCAAGTGAGAGTTATGGATAATGGCTCCAGCATGAGAAATTTGTTCTATTTCGTTTTTGCTTTTCCCAACAAAAAAGACATGATTAATTATATTTTTTACCTACAGCGAAGGAAAAAGCGAGTATCTGCAGTTAAGGAGGCCAAGAACAAGCAACCTGTATGTCAACCACCTGAAGACAAGAGGAGAAAGCGGAGGAGACGAGGAATCATACCAAAGACTAATGGAGTCTCAAAGAAGGAAGAAGGTAAGCGGCAGGGAAAACTGGTTATTTTTTTTATGTCGTTGAAGTAAAGTAAAATAACCTCAGGCAAATGTTATTTGAGTTTGCTGTTCAGACATTTTTATCTGTTTCTCTATTCATGTCTTACAATGAAATCTGTGTTTTACGCTATATATATGCTAGCTACACCATTCAGACAATTCACTAGAAACTTCTTAAGCAACATCATCTTCCTTCTTAAATTTTGTCATTTCCTTTTATTGCATTGGACTGATCTGTTGGAGAAAAATCAGTCAGGATTGTTTTTGTTTAGGCTATCAAACATACTATTATTGGATTTGCAGTCTATTAAAAGTCATTTCTGCATTATTTTGTACTCTGTTAAAAATTAAACAGATCTTTCCTTAAACGTCTTTCTTTTTTTGTTGAGAATACTGTCTTCTTTTTGAAATGAAGAAACATAGTGTAATGTATTTTAAAATATGTGGGTGACTACGTGTCTCAACAAAACTAAAATTGGACAGTTTTGGTGCCAGAGTAAATTTAAAATATCACTAACTATATGGTTTGTCTGCTCTGCTTATGAAAGTCTTAAGTCTGCTCCATAAACATGCATCCCTTACAGGTTTTGTAGCTAATGTGGAAAACGTGCATAACATAAAAGCAAAAATATCAGCTTCCATTTCTTAAGGAGTAAAGTCTAGAAGATTATCCATCCATTATCTAACCTGGTATATCCTAACACAGCGTCAAGGGTGTCTGCTGGAGCCAATCTCAACCAACACAGGGCACAAGGCAGGAAACAAACCCTTGGCAGGGCACCAGCCCACCGCAGCTAGAACATTATACAAAGTAGAATTTAAAGACAAAATCTAATTAATAATAAGTACTGGTTGCCTGGTTATTGCTGTATGAGGATAAAAATATAAATATTGGAGGATGTGAACAGCTTCAGATGACAGTATAGTATTGTTTGTAGTTCTTCATGTACATTGAAAACAAGAGGTAAGACTAAGTATTTAAATAAGGTTTGAAAGAATCCACTGATGGAGTTTCACACCCAGACCAAGGAAGAAATTTCAAAAGTAAAAGCCACAAAGCTGAGTTAGTGTGTGATTCTGCAATATATTACATTTAATTTTGTTTCTTATTTAACCAAAGTTAAAATCATATTCCTATAAGCAAGCAGTGTTGATCTGTTGCATCTTATCAGAGGAACCTTTCACCCAATTTACCATGGTTAATTTTATTTTTAGTAGTGGAAATAGCATGCCAATTGTTCTCTGGAGTAAAACTGTAAATATTCAGTTGCAATGCATAACGCACACACATTAGTACATAATCTAACTTTTATGGTGGGTGTGTCACTGCAAGATGAACCGTTTTGTTTGGAATAGGGCTGTCAACCAATGATTTACTTCAGAATATGTCATATTTAAAGTATTTGATTATAGAGTAACCTTTCAATATCTTAAGGCTATATACTACACATGTACACTATCATGAGATACATGAAAAAGAATTCTGTGATGCTTTACATTTATTTTCTTTGTTAAAGGATATTAGCCTCCTTTTGTTATAACTCTCACAGAGTGGATCTTTAGCCATTGAAAATGGGAGCAACCAAAGGTACATATATGAAAAAAATTTCAGTTGAGTTTCCTTGAGTTTCCTTGCTTCTTAACTTTTTCATTGATATTTCTGATTTCAGTGTGTATATATATATATATACACTATATATATATATATATATATATATATATATATCCTCTTTAATAAAACCCCTGTGTGCGTCCAGGTGTCCGTGAGTGTGTGTCTTCTGGTGAAGTGCGTATGCGCGGGGCCACACAGCACGTGTTCAGTCTCTTCCTGTGCATTCCCTGTGTGAGCAGAGAAAGAGACACACACAGGCGCGAAAGAGAGAGAGAGACACACACACACACACACACACACACAGACAGACACAGAGGCGCGCGCTTAAGAGAGACACACACTCGAGAGATATATACACACACACACGCAGGCCCGCGAGAGAGACACACACACACACACACACACACACACAGGTGTGTGCGTTCATTGTGGCAATGTTACTTTTCTTGGTTGTTTCTTAAATTACTGATTTTTCAAATGTTCTTTTTTTTCCCTGTGCTTAAAACTCATTAAAAAAAAAGTGTTTTTAGCGAGGGGGTCGTAAGTCTATAGCGTGAATTCTTGCAATGTTAGTTTTCTCTGTTGTTCAGGGTTTTCTTAGTGTTATTCAATGTTTTTACATTTAGTTTTACTATTACGCTGTGCATTCAGTGGTGTAATTAACTATATTTATGCTTAAAAACCTAAAAAAATATATATTTACATACAGTTCATACAGTCTGGAACGGATTAATTGTATTTACATACAATCCTATGGGGGGAAATTACTTCGGTTCACAAACAAATCGGGTTACAACCAGAGTTTTGAAATGAATTACGGTCGTGAACCGAGGTTCCACTGTATTACTGTCAGACAAAATTACAGGCATTTTACAGAAATACAAACCAGTATTACTGAGAGAGAAAATTAAAGGCACACAATACAGTGACACATATTACAGCCACATACAAGGTCCCTTGCCATTTAATATAGACTGTTCCTTCTAATGTTTATGCACTACTGTTCTAGCGCCCGTTATTGTAACGGGCTTAATGTCTAGTGTATATATATATTGTATATACATATTGCCCCCTTCCTGATTTCTTATTCTTTTGCATGTTTGTCACACAAAATGTTTCTGATCATCAAACACATGTAACCATTAGTCAAATATAACACAAGTAAACACAAAATGCAGTTTTTAAATGATGGTTTTTATTATTTAGGGAGAAAAAAAAATCCAAACTTACATGGCTCTGTGTGAAAAAGTAATTGCCCCATGAACCTAATAACTGGTTGGGCCACCCTTAGCAGCAATAACTGCAATCAAGCGTTTGCGATAACTTGCAATGAGTCTTTTACAGCGCTCTGGAGGAATTTTGGCCCACTCATCCTTGCAGAATTGTTGTAATTCAGCTTTATTTGAGGGTTTTCTAGCATGAACCTCCTTTTTAAGGTCATGCCATAGCATCTCAATTGGATTCAGGTCAGGACTTTGACTAGGCCACTCCAAAGTCTTCATTTTGTTTTTCTTCAGCCATTCAGAGGTGGATTTGCTGGTGTGTTTTGGGTCATTGTCCTGTTGCAGCACCCAAGATCGCTTCAGCTTGAGTGGACGAACAGATGGCCGGACATTCTCCTTCAGGATTTTTTGGTAGACAGTAGAATTCATGGTTCCATCTATCACAGCAAGCCTTCCAGGCCCTGAAGCAGCAAAACAACCCCAGACCATCACACTACCACCACCATATTTTACTTTTGGTATGATGTTCTTTTTCTGAAATGCTGTGTTCCTTTTAGGCCAGATGTAACGGGACATTTGCCTTCCAAAAAGTTCAACTTTTGTCTCATCAATCCACAAGGTATTTTCCTAAAAGTCTTGGCAATCATTGAGATGTTTCTTAGCAAAATTGAGAAGAACCCTAATGTTCTTTTTGCTTAACAGTGGTTTGCGTCTTGGAAATATGCCATGCAGGCTGTTTTTGCCCAGTCTCTTTCTTATGGTGGAGTCGTGAACACTGACCTTAATTGAGGCAAGTGAGGCCTGCAGTTCTTTAGACGTTGTCCTGGGGTCTTTTGTGACCTCTCGGATGAATCGTCTCTGCGCTCTTGGGGTAATTTTGGTCGGCCGGCCACTCCTGGGAAGGTTCACCACTGTTCCATGTTTTTGCCATTTGTGGATAATGGCTCTCACTGTGGTTCGCTGGAGTCCCAAAGCTTTAGAAATGGCTTTATAACCTTTACCAGACTGATGTTCTCATTTGTTCCTGAATTTCTTTAGTTCTTGGCATGATGTCTAGCTTTTGAGGTGCTTTTGGTCTACTTCTCTGTGTCAGGCAGCTCCTATTTAAGTGATTTCTTGATTGAAACAGGTGTGGCAGTAATCAGGCCTGGGGGTGGCTACGGAAATTGAACTCAGGTGTGATACACCACAGTTAGGTTATTTTTTAACAAGGGGGCAATTACTTTTTCACACAGGGCCATGTAGGTTTGGATTTTTTTTCTCCCTAAATAATAAAAACCATCATTTAAAATACTGCATTTTGTGTTTACTTGTGTTATATTTGACTAATGGTTACATGTGTTTGATGATCAGAAACATTTTGTGTGACAAACATGCAAAAGAATAAGAAATCAGGAAGGGGGCAAATAGTTTTTCACACCACTGTACAACTGTACATGTACTTGGCATCTGTTTAGACAACATAAGCAGCTATCATATAGTATGTCTAAAAAAATAAATATACAAAATATACAAGCTAAAATAACCTCTCTGAAGCTAAATTCAAACGTTGAACTAACTCATATCTGAGGCTGTACAGAATCTTTCTGTTTTAAGATAACAGTCAAGTGAGAAAATTTGCCAATGCTTTTCAAAGAGTTTTTGAAATAAAAAAAAAAAACAGTGTAGTATGTTCTAGATATTTGAAAACAAATTGAGTTTTCCTGACAAAGTGTACCAAATTTCAATAAAATCAGTTTACTGGGAAACAAGTTGTTTCAAGTTGACACGCAAATTCACATGACAACAATAGAGAACTGAATACTTTTTAAAGACACTGTAAAGCTGCATTAAATATTTTTAGCATACAAACTACTTTTTCTTTCCTGTGATACAAAAATTTTCTGTTATGCCTACTCTACCTCTCAACTGGTTTACTGAAACTCACTTTTACTGGCTTCCCTGTTCAATGTATAACTGCAACAGAAAGCAAAATGCTAGACTGAAAAAGTTTCATACAAATCAAAAGCAATGACCACATATTGTACCATCAGGGTCGATTTCAGTGCCTAACTGAATTCTGTTCACAACTGTCTTTCTTACTCTCTTAGACTTACCAACATGCCAGAGAACTAAGATGCTCTGACATCAGCTTTTTCACACTTTCAAAAACTGGTTTTGTACCTGAACAGCATAATGATACGTGCTGCTCCCTCACTGATCCATTAGAGGTGTGGGCTAGGGAATCAAATTGAGTTGAGCTTTGTTACTTTTTGTTATGATATATTAATACCTTAGGAACAAGGCATCACGTATATTTCTTCATTTTTGCTCCCTGTACAACTATGAATATATGTACACCACTGCTAACATTTGACACCCCCCATATGTCGGTACATATTCATACATAACAAAATACATCCCACTGAATGGTGTAATGGTGTACTACAAATATTAACACCACTGCAGAATTTTCAAGACTACAGTTGGTCAATGTTCAGGTCTTGTGTTTGGGGTCACAAGGTAGAGAGATCTTAACATTAATCATGCAGTTTCAAGTATTATATTAAAATCAAATGTAGCTGGCAGTTGCACTTGAAGGATATATTATATATATATATATATATATATATATACACAGTGGTGTGAAAAACTATTTGCCCCCTTCCTGATTTCTGATTCTTTTGCATGTTTGTCACACAAAATGTTTCTGATCATCAAACAC
>JANRMT010062790.1:37519537-37624367 GCA_026402145.1 Polypterus bichir lapradei | reverse complement strand
TTACCAGCAATTAAAGAAAATTAGTTTTGTGTCCTCTGCAGTGTTAAGAGAGAAAGGCTTTGGTTTGGGATAAAAGGAAAAAAGGTGTAAAGAAAGGAAAGTTGCCTTTTTCTTTTATATAGTATAGAGAGATGTGTTCGGTGACGATATGAGCGCCTTTTGGGGACAGTCGCGGTTGGTCTTGTGCAGACTGGTGAGACGTCCCAGCTATTAATCGGCTGTGATGGCACTGTCAGTCCTTCACTCCTGTGCGTGTCTTCATAATCCGAGCTGACGACCTTATAATCGTATACGTGCAAAATAAAGTGCGAAGCGCCTTAATATTATTTTGCCGCGGTGTAGAAAAGGGGTCCCGTGTTTGCACTTGTCTGGGCTATAGCTCAGGGGGAGGATGAAAAAAATTAAAAGTGCTCAGTCAGCGTCTAAAAGGCCGGCACAGCTATGCGCGCGTGCCGGCTGCTCGACTTTTGCTGAGCAGGAGACGCCAGTTTTTGCAGACACGTTCACATGATCAAAAGTCTCCGCGCTCTTTGGAGGTCATTCATATACAAAATACCCGTGCCTCGCAGCAGAGAAGTAGTGGGTTAAAGAAGTAATGAAAAAGAAAAGGAAACATTTTAATAATAACGTAACATGATTGTCATGAGTGTTGCTGTCATATATATGCCTGCCTAAATAAGTCACCCTCGCTTCGCTCTTACTTTTTTACCGTTCATTTAATCATGGCTAGTGGCGGAAAAATTATAAAATGGAAGGAGGATTACACTGAGTATGGCTTTACCAAAACAATTATTGATGGCGAATTGATTATTCATAAAGCTTGAATTGGTGATCTGTTTTTGTGTGTTAACCTCATATTTTTTCATACTTCTTCTCAAACCAAGGTGGTGCGAGGCTAAAATGAATTGGGATGCGCTGATCAATGTAATCGGTGTACCAGGAAATCATGCATTGACAAAACTTCCCCTTTGATTGTAATGCAAAGTGTGATTAAATGAATTATTTTTTAACGCGTTATGGAGCACATGCATCGAAGCTTCTCAGCTGTGCTTATGCTAAGAAAATTAAACATTTTAAAAATAACGTAACACGATTGTCAATGTAACCTTTTGTAAGTAGTGCCTGGAGGATTCAGTGTGGAGAAAGTCTAGAGACAGCGTGTGTATTAACTTGTGGATTTCTCTGTATTTGGTGGCAGTGTGACGAAGTTACTTCGGAAGACGGCGTTAGCCGCGGAGCTCAGCTCAGTGCGAAATGAGGTAAATGGGAGGGGAGATGATGACGTGACTCCCCCACCCGCCTTAACTGTCAATCCCCCACAAACACAGTCTCTCGGAATTTGCATAAGCACACCCCTTCACCTGCAATTTTAACTTAGTTACAAAGTGATCAAAACTCTCGTTTATATCCTGCGTCCTCTCATTAAACTTGTATCCCGCATTATCCGTGGGCATGCAAAACGCCAGCGGCAGCCTGTCTATTAAGTTAATTTAAAGTTTAGGTTTATACCTTGCTTTGTTTCCGAAGTTGCTGCAATGATGAATATGGTAGTATATGTCACTCGCTCGCTTCTTATTGTTTCGCTGCCTTCTCAATTATATAATGCATGTTTTGTTCAGCGTATTTTGGAGCTCTTCCTGGTTTTCTACATAGTGTGTTGACAGTCAGTTCACGTGATTACGTGGGCGGCGTGATGATGTCACACAAAACTCCGCCCCCACGGCGGTCAAGCTCAACTCCATTACAGTAAATGGAGAAAAATACCTTCCAGTTATGACCATTACGCGTAGAATTTCGAAATGAAACCTGCCCAACTTTTGTAAGGAAGCTGTAAGGAATGAGCCTGCCAAATTTCAGCCTTCTACCTACACGGGAAGTTGGAGAATTAGTGATGAGTCAGTCAGTCAGTCAGTCAGTCAGTCAGTGAGTGAGGGCTTTGCCTTTTATTAGTATAGATATATACACATACATCCACATATATATATATATATATATATCTACATATACACACATACATATATATATACACACACATATATACACACAAATACATACACACACATATATATAAACATATATATACATACTCTACATATATACATACACACACACACACAAAACTATCGTATATGTTGAAGTTCTATTTAAATTTTAAATAGAAGGAATTTTTATTTAGTCGACAGAATTTTATTCCGGAATAAATCAACTCAAACCTTAAATAACTTATAATATTTTGCTCTCCATAAAAATATATTCTGTCTAAATTATACAAGTTAGAAATAAAGTAAATGTTAAAAGAACAAACATTCAAATTTCTTTACTCTTATGTAATTTAATATAAAAAATAAACTTAAATTTTATATATCTCAAAAGATTTTGCTCTCCATAAAAATATATTCTGTCAAAATTATACAAATTCAAATATGAACATGGTGCATAACAAAACCTGGAAACATAAATAAAATTTGTTCTTTTCAGCATTAACAAATCAAATCATTCAGTTTATGAACAAAGTGCGTATTTGGGAACACCGTAATGTCGACTTGGTTCAACATTACTTGGCAACAGGGAAAGTGGGGCAAGTTGCACTGGTGCATTTGTGTCTCCCATAAAAGTAGCTTCACTTGAAATCACTTTGTGATTTTGCACGGGTAAAAACGTCTGCTGAAGTGTCACATTCTTATTTAACTCTTCTGCTTTCTGTATCTTGTTCATTGCATTCAGGTCTTTCAGGTTATCTTGATGTTTTGTCTCATAGTGCCGTTTTAGATTAAATTCTGTAATTACACCCACATTTGCTCCAGAAATGAGACACACGGGTTTACCGGCAATGTCAGTAAACATATACTCAGCCTCCCATCGGTTTTTAAAGGCTCTATGTTCAGAATCACCTTTTCTCTTCGGCATCGTGTGGGCTAGCTTTGCAATAACTTGCAGCATCATAAGCTAGACTTGATTAACGCGGTAAGTGTTCGGCAAGGCAGCTGAAGCGCTGCATTATGGGATCTGTATTTTATTTTGTTACCAGCGCTTCATATCCCCGGGCCATTAATAACGATAATACAGTATATAAAATGATCTCGCGGGCCGGATATAATTACACGGTGGGCCGGATGTGGCCTGCGGGCCTTGAGTTTGACACATATGGACTAAATAGAACTTGAAAAGATATATTTTTTCAAATGTGATCGCGCAATTCAGATAGAGTTGACGCGCACTACAGTACATCGAGCCCGCGTGCTATCGTAGTTTTGCCTGCGTGCCTCAATAAGTCATCCTCCCCTCGCTCTTACTTTTTTACCGTTCATCTAATGAATACACTGAGTATGGCTTTACCAAAACAATCATTGATGGCGAATTAAGTATCCATTATTCGAGTATGTAGATCGGGGTATATATATACATATATATATATATACCCGCGTATCGTAGCGGAGAAGTAGTGTGTTAAAGAAGCTATGAAAAATTAAAGGGAACATTTTAAAAATAACGTAACATGACTGTCAATATACAGTAATTGTTTTGTGAGTGTTACTGAGTGTTGCTGTCATCAAGGATTTAATTATCATTATTTCTTTCAATCAGGTTCGTATTTGTAGGATGTGTTGTATTCAAGTTACATTCCGTGTTTGTCAATCGTTGTAAAGATGACAGGTTTCATTCATCGATTCGTTGCTTACTGCATCAATGAACAGCTCGTCTTCTTCTTTATCTGAGACCTGACACACTGCATGCACGGGTTTTTTTTTTACACTGTCTTCCTTTAGCGGGACATTTACTTTTTCGACTGTGTGCTTTGTTTCCGCAGCAGCTGCACTTATGAATATTCTTGTATGTATCAGACGCTTCATATTTTTTTGCTGCCTTTTCAATTGTGTAATTCGGTTTTTGTTCAGCACTCTTTGGAAGTGTTGCTTTTTGACTGTGCACTGCGTCAGTTCACGTGAGCCTCTCGGTGTACATGCATCGAAGTTTCCCAGCTGTGCTGGTGCCATGTCGTGCTATGTCCATGGCTGTATTTAATGTTACCGAAGTCCTGGCACTTAAAACTTTCTCTCGCAGTTTCGCTGAGTTTGTGCCAAACACCACCCTGACCATCTCATCTTCCTCTGCATAAGCACAGTCCTTCACCCGTGAATATTTAGTGGCAGTTTGCTATTGGATTGCCGCTGACGGACGGCCTTATATGGGCAGGCACTAAATTACAAATGCCAGCGGCAGCCTGTCTATGAACTTAATTTAAAGTTTAGGTTTACATCGTGCTTTGTTTCCGAAGTAGCAGAACTCATGAATATGGTTGTATATGTCACTCGCTCGCTTCTTATTGTTTCGCTGCCTTCTCGATTATATAATGCATGTTTTCATCAGCGCTTTTTGGGGCTCTTCCTGGTTTTCTACGTACTGCGTGATTACGTAGGAGGCGTGATGATGTCACACGAAACTCCGCCCCCACGGCTTTCAAGCTCATCTCCATTACAGTAAATGGAGAAAAACAGCTTCCAGTTATGACCATTACGCGTAGAATTTCGAAATGAAACCTGCCCAACTTTTGTAAGGAAGCTGTAAGGAATGAACCTGCCAAATTTCAGCCTTCCACCCACACGGGAAGTTGGAGAATTAGTGATGAGTCAGTGAGTGAGTGAGTGAGTCAGTGAGGGCTTTGCCTTTTATTAGTATAGATTTATAAACCGAAATATAGTATCTGTTTCTTTGATGCAAAAAAATACTTCAGCACGCCAGAACAGTTTCCATAGTCCCTGGAAGCACCTAAATGTTATGTATTGCATACATTTTCCAAATTTTTTCACATCATGATTTTAACAACTTTTGATCAATTTGACTTAGGATTGTTTAAATTTGACTTATTCACAGTGCTTCCTCAAACAAGAAAGAAAATTATAAACCATTAACAATTTAAATTTCAAAAACTAAAATGTCAACAATTTGTCAATCTGTTCTCTACTTGGGTGAACCACAGCTATTAGACAAGTAGTCTTTTGAGATTATTAATTTTGCACTATCTAATGGAGCTAAATTTGCCAAATTTTATCATTTTAGCAGATTGTTAAAAGGTTTTCAGTATGTTTATTTTGTCTTGTGTCTTGTTTGTAAATCAGCTGGAAAAGGTCATATTTTAATATATTGCAAGTTTGGAATCTGAGACAATAAAAAGTGAAAATAGTTTTGGAGATTAAAATACTGTAAAAGAGTTTTGTTTTGTTTAAGGTTTGACCTAAACATTGTGTAACCTTTGCCTACTTGAAGTTACAGCAGATCACTGCTGTCAAGACCAGTTGGTTGGGTTCTTAAAATCAGTAACTATATCTGATTGCTGCTTTCAAAAAATCCTTCAATTATTATGTTACAGTATCCATCAAAATACCTGTTCATTATTTGTGTATTCACAGAACCTTTTCAAATGTGACAAATTACATATATTTGCCTTTCAATGAAGCACCAAAATTTTCATGTCAAGGTGTCTGTTTACATATCCCGTAAGGAGAAAATGATTTTCTGCATTTTCATTTAGTGCTGACATACACCTCTTTATATTAACACTGCAGATGTTTCCATAGACCTTAGTATTTTATGGGAGTAATGCTGATTTAACTAATCTTTTGCAACATGTTTCAGTTTTCGTGTTTGTGTCAGTGTGCTTTTATCTGACTTGCAGAACTTAAACTACTGTTTAGTATTTTCCAGTTTTCATTTAATTTCATAGACAATAATAGAAAAATACTGTGCTCATTTAATTAACGATTTATTGTATATTGTGAAGCATGCAACAGTGTAGGATGTCATACACACAGAATTAAAGTGACTTGAAACCATATATGTTCCACGTACCTACCCGGATGGGCCGCCTCAAATTGGGACCTGAGTGCTGCTGTGTAGCGGGCGACGCCTCAGACCCACACCAGTTCTGATCCCCAACAGGCCTGACCCTAATGGCTTTCCGATGGTTTCGCCTCTTTTGGGGATGGGTCTCCCAAGGGCTTTCCCCCATCCCCTGGGTAGCTGCAGCAGAGCTACTCCCGCGGAGAGCGAAAATGAGTCCTTTCTGTCATCTCACAGCAGTGTGAAGTTTTTTTTTATGGTGGCTGGAGTGCCCATCCTGTCACCAACCCCCATGATTTCCCTGCAAGTTGAAGGAGTGCTTGCAGGGTCAGATACAGTTCAACGTCATACCTAGGACATGTTCATTATTTCATGGATATCTTCAAGAGGAGTCGCAGTGTACAGTTTGATGGCAACTCTGGTCTGTACCAGGAACTGAGAAGGATGGCTATGAGGGCTCTGAGGGCAAGTAAGGTGGTGTTTGTTAGAGGAATCTGTGAGCAAGTGACACACTATCTGTGGTCTAGTGACCCATAAAGGATTCAAAGCATTAAGCATATCTGAATCTGTTTCTTGGAGAGCCGTAGTCAGGGCAGCTGATGGAATGGTTCTTACAGATGACACTGCAGTTGTGACTTGCTGGGCTGGCTAATTTGAGCAGCTGTTCAAAGCTAATCCTCCTGCTAGGACATTGGATATTTCTGGGTCCACAGTTCTTGAGGCTGATTCTCCAATTAGCTGTGAACCACCCAATCTCACTGAGGTTGCATAGGTGGTGACCCAGCTGAGGGAAGGGAAGGCTGCAGGGATCTGTGGTATCTAGGGTGAACTTCTCCAGGCTGGTGGTAAGGCTTTTCTCCTGGCATTGCAAGCAATCTTCGCTTCCATTTGGGAGACTGGAGTCATCCCAACTGACTGGAAAAATGGACTTGTCTTCCCGATCCTGAAAGGGAAGGGTGATAGCCTGGATTGCGGCAACTACAGGGGGATAACACTGCTCTCGGTGCCAGGTGAGGTCCTTGATAGGTGAACCTATGATGAATTATTAATGTGGGCGGTTTTGGATCTTGCAAACAGAAGCGTGGTTCATCTGTCTGATGTGTCATGTTTTATGCACCATGACAGAATAGAAAAAAGAAAAAAAAATTACTATGATTCTGACTCAACTAGCCATGGCTGGAAAGCATTTGTACAGCACCGGCTTTGTCAGGCAGCAAGTTAATGACTGTCAGAAAAAGGGGCAAGCTTGTGATATTTTGAAAATGTGAAACTGTGCTGAAAAGTCTTTAATGTGTTGTGTAATTTGTCATTCCCTGTGATATCTATAGTCATGTAATTTTACATGCTTGGTTAATGGGTACAGCAGTTGCAATTGTCATATTTGACATACCCACCGTCTAGAAGTTGTGTAATTTGCCAACAGCTTTAGACATTCTCTGTGTAATTTTTATTTGTATAAATCCTTAGTCCTTTCATATCCATAACCTTGATGCAAGCATTTTATATTTTACATATTTTAATGTTTACTTTTGATATGTTTGTTTTTTGTAAGTTATTTAATAATTACTAATGGAAGCATGGATAACACTCTTTATCTTACTAGTTCTGGGTCCTAAGTTTGATTCTGGACTCTCTTGGTTTTGTTAAACTTTTTCCTTGTTGTTCACATGAAATTTCAGAAGGAATATTTTAACAGTTTAAAGAAGACAAAGTTTGGAATTACAATATTTTTTAATTTTCTTTCATGGTTGATTCATTTGTTTTAGGCTAGGGCTGCAAGATTTATTTTGAACTTTAAATAATGACAATTATATATTAAAGTGCCATGTTTTACCTTGACATGCTTTACATTTATTTCCTTTTTTATTGTGCAGAAAACAATGTTCTGGAAAGTTCACTGCTCAAAAAAATTAAAGGAACACTTTTTAATCAAAGTATAACATCAAGTCAATGAACCTTCTGGAATAGTGATCTGGTCAGTTAAGTAGCAGAAGGGGTTTTTAATCAGTTTCAGCTGCTTTGGTGTTAATGAAATTAACAACAGGGGCACTAGATGGGCAACAATGAGACAACCCTCAAAACAGGAATGGTTTAACAGGTGGAAGCCCTGAAATTTTTCCCTCCAAATCTTTTCTGACTGTTTTTTCACTAGTTTTGCATTTGGCTACAGTCAGTGTCACTACTGGTAGCATGAGGTGATACCTGGACCCTACAAAGGTTGCACAGGTAGTCCAGCTTCTCCAGGATGGCACATCAATAAGTGCCATTGCCAGAAGGTTTGTTGTGTCTCCCAGCACAGTCTCAAGGGCATGGAGAAGATTGCAGGAGACAGGCAGTTACTCTAGGATAACTGGACAGGGCTGTAGAAGGTCCTTAACCCATCAGCAGGACCAGTATCTGCTCCTTTGGGCAAGGTGGAACGGGATGAGCACTGCCAGAGCCCTACAAAATTACCTCCAGCAGGTCACTGGTGGTGAATGTCTCTGAGCAAACAATCAGAAACAGACTTCATGAGGGTGGCCTGAGGGCCTGATGTCCTCTAGTGGGCCCTATGCTCACTGCCCAGCACCGTGGAGCTCGATTGACATTTGCCATAGAATACCAGAATTGGAAGGTCCACCACTGGCACCCTGTGTTTTTCACAGATGAGAGGAGGTTCACCCTGAGTACATGTGACAGACATGAAAAGGTCTGGAGAAACTGTGGAGAACATTATGCTGCCTGTAAAATCGTTCAGCCTTACCAGTTTGGTGGTGGGTCAGTGATTGTCTGGGGAGGCATATCCATGGAGGGATGCACAGACCTCTACAGGCTAGACAACTGCACTTTGACTGCCATTTGGTATCAGGAAGAACTCCTTGGACCCATTATCAGAGCCTATGGTGGTGCGGTGGGTCCTGCGTTTTTCCTGGTGCATGACAATGCCCGGCCTAATTTGGTGAGAGTATGTAGGCAGTTCCTGCAGGATGAAGGAATCGATACCATTGAATGGCCCCCACGCTCGCCTGACATAAATCCAATAGAACACCTCCGGGACATTATTTTTATGTCCATCCAACGCTGCCAGGTTGCACCTCAGACTGTCCAGGAGCTCAGTGATGCCCTGGTCCAGATCTCGGAGGAGATCCCCCAAGACACTATTTGTTGTCTTATTGGGAACATGCTCTGACGTTGTCAGGCATCCATACAAGCACGTGGGTGTCATACAAACTACTGAGTATGATTTTGAGTTGCTGCATTGAAATTTCGGCAAAATGGACTAGCCAGCTGCACCATTATTTTACTTTGATTTTCAGGGTTTCTTTGAATTCAGCCCTCTGTAGGTTGATCATTTTCATTTCCATCAAACTATGTGGCATCCTTTTGTTCCTAACACATTATCCAGTCCATATCATTATAGATATCCAGCATGATTTTTCAATGTGTTCCTTTAATTTTTTTGAGCAGTTTATATTAAAGTGCCATGTTTTACCTTGAAAGACTTTACATTTATTTCCTTTTTTATTGTGCAGAAAACAATGTTCTGGACAGTTCAGCACTGATAAACAAGGAACATCCTGGTGAAAATGACAATAATATACCTAAACTAGGTAGAGGAAGAAGGTCAACTGCTCTGAAAGACCCCTGGACCACTCCGTCTAGCCTTCGGCGTATATCAACACACCCTAGAGTGGCCAAAGGCAGACTTCTTGCAAGTGAAAGCTTCTATGCCGATGAAGACACTGCTGGATATGAGAGCTCAGAGGAGATCCCTAGGAAAAAAAGGAGGAGACGCAGGAATAGGAAGTACCAGAACGGAGAGTACATTACAGATCAAGAAGTACAGGAAGAAGCAGAAGAAAGCATTGTTTGTACCCGATTATCGGCCAGAACAGGTAGGATGGAAAAGACTAGTATTTCCTTGTTTACAGTTGCATTTGCTATGAAAGAGTCAACTAAATGTTTCACTCACTAATAAAATGAGTACTAATTTCATATTTGTGAAATGTTTTGTAAACAAACAGTATATACCTTTAATGTAATGTTGATGATAGATGCAGAAAGGTTATTAGCAGTATTTAAGTGATGCATATTCAAACTGAAAAAGTGTTTTATAATGCTCAACACTTTTTCTAAAATTCAAGTGCTTATGGAGATTTCTGTTTTCATTTTAAAGGCATTTAAACTTTTGAGAGCAGATCTTGTCTTTAGTTACTGCTATTACAGTGGCTTCCAGGCTGTATTGACACAATGCATACACATCACCTGTATTTTATTAGTAAAACACCAATACTGAGCTAAGTTGCACTACCTTAAAGTTTCTAAGTACTGTGTTTTGTATTTTCATAAACAGAAAACTTGTGAAGAGTTAAATGTACCTAGCAGTGTAATCCATTTAAGGGTTGCAGGGGTAACAGGCTTACCTTGATAACATTTGGTGTAGGACAGAAACCCTGAAAGGGATTCAGTTCAATCACAGGGCACACATACACACATACACACATCCACACTCATTCACACATGGTCAATGTTGAGCTACAAGTTAACCTAGCTCAGACATCTTAGGGTTGTAAATATGAGGAAGAACATTCAAACTCTTTGCTAAGCCTTCTGAAGCAATTAGGCAGTACTGTACAGTATTTGAAATAAAATCTACACACAGGTTTCAGCTGACACAGACAGCTTTATTGCATCCAGAGATAATTAGGGGTTCTTGCTTGCAATATCTGCGGTGGGCTGGTGCCCTGCCCGAGGTTTGTTTCCTGCCTTGCGCCCTGTGTTGGCTGGGATTAGCTCCAGCAGACCCCTGTGACCCTGTAGCTAGGATATAGTGGGTTGGATATTGGATGGATGCTTGCAATATTGGAAAAACTTGCTAACATTTTTATTTTGTGCTTGTGTATGCCAGCATCATTTTAATGTCTAGCTTACAATCTGAGATAAAAATTTCACTGTTGCAGACCTTTTGTAACACTGCTTGTAAATAAAGTATTGACTGTTCATTACTTGCATTGGTATACGTATACCTTTTCAGACTTTCAGACTCCCACTGGATCTTGTCGTCGAAATCTGCCACAGCTCTGCAAGTGTCCCAGTCCCAGTCCAGTACATGTATCAGGGAACAGGTGTCAGACTCGACTAGGATCACTGCGCATTCGATCGGAATCTTCCAGTCCTCAGTGTGGAGATTTGGAACACGCAAGAAATCTTCTCAAAGATCAAACAGACAAACCTGCGGGCAAGCGGAAATGCAAGACTAAGCATCTAAGTGATGGTGTTGAAGAGAAGAAGGTAAGAATACACTGAAAAAACAGAAATGTGCTTGCTAAAGGAGATTCTGTAGCATCTATCTAAGAACAGGTGTAGACATTTAAGGTAATTTTTAAATAGTAAAGTTCAGATGAATGGCTGATTTAAAACACTAATGATGTGATATTGCCCCTCATCCCCCTTCTCCCCCAGTGACTATAAATCCTGTTCTTGCCATGGGTGGAGGAAGTCTGTTTTACTATATACTGAATTGAAAGACCTTCTTCAAATGAAATACTTAATTAGTTTGAACACCTTTTGAATACAATTTCCAAGCAATCTTTGTATGAACACAGTAGCAACTGAGCAGCTAAAGAAGCAGGGAAGTGCAAGGGGAGTGGCAGAGAGAGAGAGTGAGTTTTCTGGAAAGATTTATTAATTTATATATTTTTACTTTCACTTTCGAAGTGGCCTACATCATTTAAAGGGACATTCATGTCTGCACGTCTTTTTAGATCAGTAAAATACAAAAATAAATTGAGCAAATTCTTGACAAACTTCTTTTCACGTATTCACATAAAATACTTCACAATTGCTATAAGACTGATCCTGGAGAATATTTTTTATAAGTAATCCTTTTTTAGTAACTACTGACAAGTAGTTGGTGCTCTAGGTGAACATGAAATCCACAAAAAGAACATCACCACTCATGTTGTTAGGTGCAAGTTTATGAAACTTCAACACTGATTTCTAACTTCTTCAGTGTTGCACCAAATTGTTTCTGTTTTTAAACCAAACATTAAAGTCAAAAAGCATTTTGGAAGACATCTTTTTTTAAGCAGTTAAATGAAAAGAAGTGTGGCTTTCCTGTAATTTTCAAGACAATAATTCAAAAGCACAGAGTTTCTCGTTTTACATACTTAATGTTACTACTAACATCAGTGTTTGGAAAATAAACAGGTGAATGACTTACATTTTATGATAATTACCTGTTCTTTTAATTTGAAGTTTATTAACCTTCGACCACTTACATATGTAGAGTCTTTATGTGAAAGATGGATATTTTCTAGTTCTCTTTTAAGTAATGGACATGAAGTACCTTGTTAGTAAAAAATTATAAATGGGCACTTTTTTGTGTCACCATAATCTGTAGAAGAGATTTTCTAAAATTCTTTAAAAATCATCTTTAAACCAGTGCACAAAGGGATGACCAATGGCTGTAAGAAAAAGTAACAACATAATCTAAAAGTAAAACCCTTTCTGCCTCGTTGGGCCTAAATAGATTTTAACGTGTGACTATAAAGTAACTCAGCCACTGTCCCACTATCAAAAACACACAGACAAAAGTATTGAAAAATCCCCTACATACCTTACAAATTCTCACCTTCTTTCTTTCCACTGTGTCTATACTACCTAATCAAAAGTATGCCCTATCTCATCCAGAGACCCGTACGCAATGGGTCTCCTATTGGTCACCCCTTAAATCCCCATCATACAGTTCTTTCAAGGGATTTTGTCCAGTCAACTCTGTAGTTTAAGAGTATCCTCTGAGAATCCAAGGGTCTTTCTTTGTTCTGGATGGTGGTCCCAAATAGCACCTGCATATATCAGCTCCTATATGCAGTTAAATGGCCACAAACTCTTGGTAGCTCCGGTACTGTCTACCCACTACAGTATACAACATGGTCTTGACGGTTCCTTATGGGAATTCTGTACTGCTTGCAACGTTAAATTTTAGGAGCACTCTCATTTTCTTCAGTCAGTAAATTCCGATAATCTCTGACTTCTTTAAGTGGCGGTGAAGAAAGTATTTTGGCTTACTCTTAAAGCATATAAGGCCTGTTCACTCCTGGTATCCATGTACTCTTATTGACACTTGCTCTGAATTTGTAATTATCAATGTGGGCTTCTTTTTTAAAATACTGAGTCTACTAGGATCGTCTCTTGGTATTGTGTCTGGCTAATGCCAAACCTCTTACCAAGGAAAAAGCAGCGTTTTGAAAAACGGTGCCTTGTTTCAATGTATTAAAATAAATATTTTACTTTGTTTAAGTGATAGCTATACATAACCTGACTACAATATATAAACAACAGACTGTCTGTGTTTGGCGGCTACTTTTAGCCACTAGTTTTAAAACAATTTACAAGTTTCATAATGAAAAGAATGAAGATCTGGTAGGTATAGACATGCCATCAAAGCAGATTTTTAAATTCTGACTTGATCATCTTTTCACTTGTATGTTTTGTTGCTTTACAAGGGCCAAAACAAGAGTCTTAGACTTGTTTTTGACTGTTAAATTATTCAGAGCTGACTATCTATACATGAGAAAGTGACTGCAATAAGTCTGTTTGTACATCTTATGTCGTAAACCCTATTGCTATAAAGGCAGTAAGTCATAAAGGAAACAATCCTAAAGATGGACTTGTACTTCAACTCTGCTAGCACAATAACTTCATTGGTAGCAGACTTTGATGGCTGTAATATTTGTTTGACTGACTTTGGTTCTCTGTAGCCAATGGAACTTAACTCTGCTCCTTTATGAGATTAGCAAATGCAAATAACTTTAACTTTAAGCAAGGCTTTAGTTGGCTAGGAAAAATTAATTCCTGAGTGATTTCTGCATTTACTCTTCAACCTGATTGAAACTGTATAATTTTGTTTTCATTTTATTTCATTTAAAAAGGCTGTTTTGCAATTGTAAGAGTAGATAATTTTTTTGTTTTGTTTTCTTCTTAGTTAAGCAGAAGTCTGTCATTAGTCAAGAAAGTTTATTCCCTTCACATTATATGATTGACTGGTTAGAAGCAGCATACAGTAGAAGCAGCATTAACGAATAAAATTATTAATGGACAAAATGAAAATCTGTAGTGTGAAAAAGGTTGGTTGTCATATTTCACAGTGCACAATTTGTAGAAGGTCTCAAACACATTCTGCCTTTATATATAAATAAATCCTACTTGGAACAGTTTAGGATAATGTATTAGATTGAACTCCTTCTGGTGTCACAAATGCAATCCTTTTTTTTTTTTTTTTTATTTGAAGTGCTAGCTGCAGCACAGAGTTATACTGACCTCTAGAGGCAACATTTGAAATAAAGTCATTACATCGTAGTGATCAAATTATTATGTAAGTTTGGAAAATGGCTTTGAGTGCTTATTTGCTGCATTTGCAGAATAATTTTAAAACAGGGTGAATTATGTGACAATTTTGTTTTATGGTGGAAAAAATGTTTTCTTTGCTTGCATAAGAATTTGTAATGCAGGCTCTGAAAGTGAAATGTGCCAGAATAAACCTGACGGAAAATATCTTGAGCTGTACCTGAGCTGATTAACTGAGCTGAACTCTGTAATATATTGCCATTCCTCTAGTGGCTTTAACAGTCATCAGAGATTTAGCATAAGGGAGAAGGATATGGGTTTCAGGTAGATATACTATAAATTTTCCTGCTTGAAGGTTTTGCCAAACTATCTTTTTTTTTGTACACCCTATAAATAGAGCTGCCATCCTCCTTGAAAGGCAAATTGTCCCAAACTGTATTCCTTAGGCACATATTATTAATCTTTTGTTACATGATCACTACAGCAAGCACCATTTTCCACATGGTAGGCTGTTTATAGCCTTCCTCAAGTGTAAGTTGGCTGCCGTGTTGTTTAAAAAATTGGAGTCAAAATCATAAAGTGGCAGTCAGTTCAGTATAAATTGTTTGACCTGATCAGTATAAAGCAAATTCATAGCTATGTGTTCTTACTTATTTGGCACTCCATGTTTTTGCTTTAATTACAATAGATGTGTACCACAGTGTGAGGATCAGGGCCCCTGAATTTAGTAATTAAACTTGCAAATGGTTAATTCAGTTTAAAAAAAGAGTGGTAACCAAAGTAAAGGATCCTGCAGCCAGGAGTGCAAGTAAATTACATTTCTGTAATTTCTGTTTTGGTCTAACTAGAACTGTCAAATTAGGCAAAAAACAAGGTTTGAATATTCAAATTAAAAAAAGAGTAAATATTCAAATATATATTCAAACTTAGATTAAGAATTCTGGATGTTACATGTATGTTTGTAAGTGCTTTTTTACGCATTATTATAATTGTAAAGACTGTAGTGGCAGCCACAGCAAGTACAAATGCCAACAGCAAAAAAAAAATAAATAAAATCCTAGAGGTATTCAAACAACTGTTATTTAAATATATGCGCCAAATAATTCCAGCATCTGCACCACAGTCTTTTTTTCAGTCTTCATTGTAGTACGGACAGCTGGGTCAGGAAGTTCTTATTGGGAAGGTGAACCATAAAATCAGCCACAAAAAAGAAGTAAAATCCTTATGAGCCACACTCAATGGCAACAAGCTTCCCTAGATTATTATTAATATTTTTACTTTTTTTGTATGTGAATCTGCAAATAATAAAGCACTTAGGACACTGTTGCTTTGGTCCCACATGCGACAATCAGCTGGAGTAATGCGGTGCAAATGTATTGTGACGTGTCTTGCTGCCAAATAGGCAGATAGCCACAAAGTGAGAATAGCGAACAAAGTAAAACAGAAGACAAAACAAGGGTAGATTTGTCTTATTATTTTGGAGGTGTACAAAGGGTAGTGTGGAAAGGTACTGTTTGTACCATTTGTATCATGCCATACAGAAAAAAATTTTGGTCAACTCCTGTGGGCTCACCCAGAAAAACAAGATTGTTACAGTATCAAATCAGAGTCCACACTAATCTGTCTACTTGTTTTTCTCCTTTATAGATGCAGCAATATTTTAATAAAGGTGGCCTGAATATTTTTAATTTTAAACCTCATTGTTTTAGTCTTTATACGTGAAACCAGCTGCCATGTAGTACAGAGACTAATTGTGGGACATAATGTATTGGATGACAAAGCTTTTTAAAAAAGGAAAAGCAAAATTATAAGCTATTTTCCATTTTTTTTATTTGAGAAGATTTTAGCATTAAATGGTCAGCAATCTCATATTTTAAAAGTGAATGGGACAGAATCAAAAATAATACTTTTAGGCCACATGAGAAGCATTTAGAAGAACTGCTCTGAATATACTTGTAGATCAAAGTGCAGAGTATTGGGATAGAAAGAAGACCCACTATGTTGTGAAGGAGTTTGGCTGTAAGTTTTAGTAATGAAGGTAATAAGCTAACCATTTTAAATTATGAAAAAAACTGATCGTTGAAGTCAAGAGCAAAAACAGATCAGTAAAGTATTGTAGCTTTGCATAGCAGATTTGGAGTAACAATGTCAAAATTAGTGCAGGTGAAACAAACAACTATTCTTTGACAATTGTATGCCAATTTTTGCCTTCAAATAAGATCTTTTTTAAATAAATTTAAATCTTACTCAAATAATGACACTAAATCTGACAGACCTAGGGCTAACAGAGTCCCAGCTGTTAGCTGTATACTGCCATTGGCTGGTTTGAAGGGACTTGTGGCCTTCTTGCCACTCTAGGTATACTGCCAGGCATTCTTATTGGGTTGCATGCCTCTAGTGTCCTGGTATAACTAAATCTAAGCCACCATTCACCCTTTTTTTGTTGTATTTGAGGGACACCATGTATCTCTACAACCCTTTAGTGATGCATGCCTTTCCACAATGGCATGCCGAGTTGCTCTTTCCCAGCCACTGTGGGACATTTTCTTTGTAGAGGATTCTTATTGAACTTTGCTTGGTTATTTTTTAATTTTTAAGTACTGAACCTTAATTTTTGTTTTACTACAAACTTTTTCAATTTTTAGACCCATTACAAGATAAGGGAGGAGCAAAGCAAGTCTGGATAATCAATCAATCAATCAATCAACATTTATTTATATAGCACATTTTCATACAAAAAAATGTAGCTCAAAGTGCTTTACAAAATGAAGAATAGAAAAATAGAAGACACAATAAAAAATAAACATAAGTCAACATTAATTAACATAGAATAAGTAAGGTCCGATGGCCAGGGTGGACAGAAAAAAAAAAAAAAAAAAACTCCAAGAGCTGGAGAAAAAAAATAAAATCTGTAGGGATGCCAGACCAAGAGACCGCCCAGTCCCCTCTGGGCAATCTACCTAACATAAATCAAACAGTCCTCTTTGTATTTAGGGTTTTCATGGAAGGACCTGATGATGATGGTCACGTAGACTTCTGGCTTTCAGTCCATCAATGTTGGTGCATCATGATGCTTTGAGTAGGTGGTGGTGGCAAAGGCCGCCGCCACCACAAAGAAACCGGAAAAAGAAATAGAAGAGAGAGTAGGGGTCAGTATGGATTTTGGAGCCACTGTGAATAGTTATTATGATGAATTGAACATACAGAGTATCAGGATTAAGTTAAAGTGAAGTTATAAAAAGGCCATGTTAAAGTAATGTGTTTTCAGCAATGTTTTAAAGTGCTCTACTGTATTTGCCTGGCGAATTCCTATTGGCAAGCTATTCCAGATTTTAGGTGCATAACAGCAGAAGGCCGCCTCACCACTTCTTTTAAGTTTAGTTTTTGGAATTATAAGGAGACACTCATTTGAGGATCTGAGGTTACGATTTGGAATATAACGTGTCAGGCATTCCGATATATAAGATGGAGCGAGATTATTTAAGGCTTTGTAAACCATAAGCAGTATTTTAAAGTCAATTCTGAATGACACAGGTAACCAGTGTAGTGACATCCAAACTGGAGAAATGTGCTCGGATTTTCTTTTCCTAGTTAGGATTCTAGCAGCTGCATTCTGCACTCGTTGCAATTGATTTATGTCTTTTTTGGGTAGTCCTGAGAGGAGTGCGTTACAGTAATCTAGTCTACTGAAAACAAAAGCGTGAATTAATTTCTCAGCATCGTTCAATGATATAAGAGGTCTAACTTTTGCTATGTTTCTTAAGTGAAAAAATGCCGTCCTAGTGGTCTGATGAATATGCGATTTAAAATTCAGATTAAAGTCAACAGTTACCCCTAAGTTTTTTACTTCCGTCTTAACCTTTAATCCTAATGCATCAAGTTTATTTCTGATAACCTCATTGAATCCATTATTGCCAATTACTAAAATTTCAGTTTTCTCTTTATTTAGTTTGAGAAAATTACTATTCATCCATTCAGAAATACCAGTAAGACATTGTGTTAGTGTATCGAAAGAGTCGGAGTCATCAGGTGCTATTGATAAGTACAACTGTGTGTCATCAGCATAGCTTTGGTAGCTCACGTTGTAACCTGAGATAATCTGACCTAACGGAAGCATATAGATTGAGAAAAGCAGCGGACCCAGGATAGAGCCTTGTGGAACACCATATCGGATATCATGTGTCTTTGAGATGTGATTACCACAACTTACAAAGAATTTTCTCCCTGCCAGGTAGGATTCAAACCAATTTAAGACACTGCCAGAGAGCCCCATCCATTAACTAAGGCGATTTCTAAGAATGTTGTGATCAATGGTGTCAAATGCAGCACTCAGATCTAAGAGGATGAGAACAGATAAATGGCCTCTGTCTGCATTTACCCGCAAGTCATTTACTACTTTAACGAGTGCAGTTTCTGTGCTGTGATTTGTTCTGAAGCCTGACTGAAATTTATCAAGAATAGCATGTTTATTGAGGTGGTCATTTAATTGCAAAATGACTGCCTTCTCTAGAAGTTTACTTAAGAAGGGCAGGTTAGAGATGGGTCTAAAATTTTCAAAGGCAGAGGGGTCAAGATTATTTTTCTTGAGCAGGGGTTTAACTACAGCAGTCTTAAGACAGTCTGGAAAGACCCCCGTATCTAATGACAAATTAACTATGTCCAGAATATTGTCAATTAGCACGCCTGATATTTCTTTGAAAAACCTTGTTGGTAATGGGTCAAGGACGCAGGTGGAGGGTTTTAGTTGAGAGATTATACTATGTAATTCAGGTAAATCTATCCTGGTGAAAGCATTTAATTTGTTTACAATGGAGTACCGGGGCTTTGGAGGTTCTGCAGTGTTGGGGAGATATACTATGTTATCTCTAATATCATTAATTTTTTGATTGAAAAATACAGCAATGTTCTCATAGGTTTCACAGGAAGTATTCTGGGGGCATTCCTTTGTGTTACCTGGGTTTAACAGACGATCAATTGTAGAAAATAAGGTTGCAGTTCTTTTCAGGATCACTCACATACTGTATACACACACTCTCACACACACATGCACGTGCATTTACACTAGACCACTTTAGATTCAACATTTAACGTAACCTGCCTGTGTTCAGGATGTTGGAGAAAATCAACACAAACAGAAAGGTCATTCAGACTCCATACAGATGGATATCAAACCCTATTGTGTGGAGATGTTAAGCCTCTGTGCTAGCTGCTTTACTGTACTTAAAGAAGTCCTGCTCTTATTGGTAATTATCATTGGAGTGTTTTTTTTTTCCTTTACTACTTTTAAAGCCTTAATTCAGGGGGACACATTTGGGGTATTTTTGCTTCTTGGATTTTGATAATAAGTTCATTCTGTAATATAGATTTCTTATATTGTGCAGCTACACACCACTTATTTGACTATAATTCTAGTACTTCTTAGCTCTTGCAATTCATATTTTTCTAGGTCCATACAAAGCTTACTTACACATTATAGGTGGACTAATTCAATTCTGATAATGTAGTAGTCAGATTTGGCATGAGGGAGGTGTATGAAGGTCAAAGACAGGGTATCATGCATATGACAGACACATTGCTATTGAGTTGTTATACATTTCATTCAGAACTGAATGGCCTGCACATAGGAGTTTAGAACATGCAGTTGACCGGTTTCTGTTAGGTTGATCCATATTACAAAAAACCATACAGCATCCCCGAACATTTTCCTCACAGAATGCTGTTACATGATGTGGCAAAACAACAAATAGTTTTGTATTGGCACATTTACTGCTTATGCAATAAAGCGCTCAAAATACTTTTTTAATCATGACAGTTGACAGTAGGGCCCATGAGCACCACATCCAGACCTGTCAGCTGAGTAGCAGTCTTGAATACAAAAACACAGCATACTGTTCAGTCCATTTTGGACGTGGGCATCATGCTTCTAATTCAAAAAGGGTGCAATGTTTTTACATTATTTATAAATCTGCATTTTGACTTCAAAAAATAAGTCCCATTTTTTAATAGGTCAGATTTCTCAGAAATTGTGTCATAGCAAGATGTTGAAAAAGAATTAGTGAATCATTCTAGATAAGTAGAGCCATAAAAGCTATATTAATACTGTTGAACAAATAATTCTCAACGCATGCACAAAAAAATCTTTTGACAGGTAAATACGTGTCATAAACCTTTAGCTTAAAGCTGTATTTAAGAACTTAGGCTTCCTACACAAGCGGATTATTAGAAAAGCTTTTGTCCTTCCTCGCCTCTGTTAACACGTCGGCAGAAAAATAGACAAAGGGCCGCTGTAGACTCCAGAGAAGTTTTGAAGACCTAGTGCAGTTTGGGACCACAATACTAAAATGCTTTCTCTCCCAAGATCATTCTTTTTGTATTTGCATGTAGTAATCTATTTTGGTTTCCTTTTGGTTTGTTTTTTAATTTTTTGTCCTTAAAGGTTAAGCTGAAGAGAGGTCGCTTACTCAAGCGAACTGGGGCCTCATTTCCTAGCCAGGACAGCTCATCTGCCAAGAAGCACCAGGGCAGCATTTCTCTCTCATCCCCAAAAGGCACTTTGTCTCCACATGTTGGGAGAAGGGGGGGTGCATTAGGGAGGAATGCACTAGACACCCCCGTAGGACGACCAATTCCACCTGAAGCACGAAGGCTGATAGTGAACAAAAATGCAGGCGAGACCCTTCTACAAAGAGCAGCAAGACTGGGCTATCAGGTAGGACTTGTGTCCATTTGCATTCATTCTCTTAAGGCCATTTACACACTTAATAAAATGTTTATTGGGGCTGTGGGTTTATAGTTCTCTTCCAAATCCTGCGATGCAAAACATTTACATTTTGTTAGCAAAATTTCTGCAGTGAAACTGCTAAAGAGTAACAGTAAATTTAGTACACATAAAGAGAGCTAGACCAGCCAGGTTGCAAACTTTTCCTACATTCCGTGTACACCGTACCTTTTTAAATAAAGTTGATTATAAACACTTAAGAAATAAAATATTTTGTTTGCAGTTTTTGGTATTACTGAAATTTCAACTTCAAGAGTTAGACAAGAATATACAAAATGAAAAAGACACAAGGCAGGTTTAAAAACAACAGTTGGTTATCTGATTAAAATATCAACACAAGCCAAGTTTCCATCCAGTTTTTTGCGACGTTTTGTTATCGACAAACAGAATATACGTAAAAAAAAATGTGCGAAATTTGCTGTCTCCAGCCTGTTTCCATCCAACTGGCTTTTTATCGATAAAATGGTGTGCGTGATGACATCATCCCCCCCAAAACGAACTGTTGCATAAGTTTTGTTGTATCGCGAAAAAAATCTGCCCTTGAGCCGTTTCCATACATAATTTTGTGTATGTCGCAAATTATCTACCTTTTTGTTTTCCACGTTACACCCCCTCCACTAAACAAAGAAACAAAGAAATGGAGAGATTATTTAGACAGTTTTTTGAAATTTGCCAGCTTACTGTTATTTCAGTTACACAAATAATTGGAATTGTACATAATATCCGAAGATGACAGCAGAATGAAGCAGTTGCTTGTCTGATAGCCCTCGAGCTCGAAGAAAGTACCCCAGTGTGACGGAGCCCACGGGTATGCGAGAGACGACGGAATAAGACCTTCTGGGAGGAGGTGGTGGAGAGACACTTCACAGAAAATCTCTGGCTGCAACATTTTAGAATGACACGGCCGACTTTTGAGATGTTGTGTGGATTCATCAGTCCTGATGTTGCGCCCATCACAGGTTGCCACAGACCACCTGTTCCAACCCAAAAGCAGATTGCCATCGCCCTTTACAAGCTGGCAACCTGCACTGAGTATAGAGTAGTTGGAGAAACTTTCGGGGTTAGTAAAACTACCGTCCATCGATGTATATGCTGTGTGCACCGCTATTAAAGAAAAATTAATGCGCCGTTATATCAGACTTCCGACTGTAGCGGAGGCCAATGAAATTGCATACCGCAATTCCTTGGTGCATCTTGTGCCACAGATTTACGGTGCGCTGGATGGCACGCATGTGCCTATTCTTCCCCCGACGGAAGGCTACCGCGATTACATTAATCGCAAAGGGTGGCCATCTATTGTTCTCCAGGCCCTTGTTGATGACAGGTGCATGATACGAGACATTAACGTTGGCACTCCTGGAAGTGCCCATGCTGCAGCTGTGTTTGCAGCATTGGATCTGTACAGGTGAGCCCACCTTTCAACATCCCTTCTCAGTGCGATAACAACTGAATTAGTACTGTAACCTGCTTCCCTTAAGGTTTTTAATTAAAACTGAAATTTGAATTAATACAAAATAATGACGTTTAATCAAAAAAAACTAAAGTTAATATTAACGAGAGAATTTCTCATATATGCCAAAACATCTGCCATTTAATAATAAGAAAAACATGTTTAGATAATGAAACACACGGTTTATTAAATATTTTGACTGGCACAGTAAATTACTTTTGCGGTTTTTGTATTATTTAGACATCCTGAGAGACACCCCCAGGCTACAGTTGATGTGGAGGGAGTTCAGGTACCCCTTTTAGTAGCAGGAGACCCAGCCTATCCGCTACTGCATTGGCTCATCACGAGAAATAAGGAGTCTCTTCATCAGACCATGCGAACCGCTCCGCTATTCTCGTTTTGATTGCACGTGATGAAAATGTATCATGTGACACATTTATTTGCGTTAAAGCCCTTTTTTTCCGACAAAAAGTGTTTCCAATGTAGTTTTTGCGACATCTGAAGTATCGATATGGAATTTATGCGCTAAAGTTAAACGGAAAAATATTATGTCGACATGTACAACATTTTATCAATAATTTGCATTTCCATCAGCTTAAATTTGAAGCGCTAAATATTTTTTCGCAAAAACTCCTTGGATGGAAACCTGGTTACAGAAATATCTATTGTACATTACTATGTATGGGAAAAATATGTTCTTCCAAAGTATAAAATGACAGTTTGCTTGTTTTGTAAGGGTTTGAATGCAGTAGTTTCCACCAAGTGGAAAAGAGACAGCAAGAGAAGAGCAAAATGTACGTTTGCAATGGTTAATCACTTGTTTTAGGGTTCTGTTAATGATTTATTTTAATAGACAGAGAATTCGTTAAGCCTGCAGTCATCTGATGAATAAAAGCTTTATTCGATTTAAAGTGCACACTGAGTCATTTGGATCGGTTTGATGCACTTTATCTCTGAGTTACAGTAATTCCTTTCTTTCGTTTCTCAATAAGAAGTTAGTTTTCCCCTTTAATTACGTGTTTTACTTAATTAGATGGTATAGCATCTTACCTCTATACATTCAGATTTACAAGAATGTTTGCAAAGACTTTTCTTAATTACAGTCTAAATGTACTTTCATATTTTCAGTTTTCATTGATATTTTGTTATTTAGTTTTTCTTTTTTCCCCTCTGTAAAAGGGCAGTTTAATAAATTTGCATACATTTAGAAAATAAATGAAAACATCAAGCTTGATGACCATTTCCATGTTTTCCTTCATTTGTGTAATCAGTTTTTTATTTAATTGAGAACAGAATAAAAACAGAAATTATAAGAAGAAGCAATCCTTAAAGTAAAGCAACCTAATTCACTTTAACCCAGCCTATCACAAATTAAGCCAAAGGGAAAATATTATGGGATAACAGAGACCCTAGAGAAAAGGAGAGTAGAGAGACAACAGTCAAATCACACCAGTTACTCATCAAGATATTAAAACAATTTTTCCTGTCCAGGTAACTTTTTTTCTTCTTGTGAACTTAAGAAATGTAGAAAGGAGGAGACCAGTATTGACTTACCAATTCCTAATTAGATACATTTTTCTAGTGTTATCAGAGTAGGCCTTGGAGTTATTGACTAGTATCTCCACTTATATGTGTTGAAACATCTACTTGTTCCTTAAATGTTCTAGAGAATCTACCCTGTTACATGTTATAACCATGTTTAAAACCTACAAAATGATTTTACACAACCCTAGGGATTTCTGACTGCACTAATTTTATGATTTTAATTGTAGTAGGAGAAACAACACCCCCAGTAATGTACACACTATAAATAAAGTAAGAAGGTGCTGTGGCTGTGTAACGTGCACATTTCATGTGTTACAAAGTGGCTTTTCAAATTTGAGACCAACCTGGGATTTTAGGCATTTGTCTGTGATATTAAATCTGAGGTCACAACAAAGTATACTCATGCATACAGGCAATGTAGAATGTAAAAAATGTAAAAGTGAGAAAATGCAAAAGAATACAAATTTGTTCACTTAAGAAAATCATTGCCATTACTATTTTTGTTGAGTGCCTGATTGAAGTCTTGCACGTGCTTGTCAGAATATGTACTTTAAAATATCTTGGATAAATGAAATGAGAATTACTACACATACCCATTTAATATAAACTTAGCCACTTGTATAATATTTCTCTCAATCATGGCTTGTAAGTTCAGTAAGCTTCTTGAATTTTGATTTTATCAAAATTCACTTGGGCTTTCCTCTCACAGATAGATGAGCAGCTAGACATAACTAATTCATTTTTCAATTTATTTGAAAATAATTGCATTTATCTTATTGTGGTGTAAAATTTTCATTACTTAGATTAAAAAAAAACGTATTGCTCAGCAGCACCTATTTTTATTATATCAGGTTGTTGATCAAACCCAGCCTTGCTTATCTTTTTAAATCAGGACCCATTGCTGCAGGGAAATGCCTAGAGTTGTCAGCTGGCTTTCTATGATCACTTAAACTACACAACTAAAATGCTTGACAACCACAGTTGAGAAGCCTTGGTAACAAGGAGGCTAGTTGGTCGTTGCTGAGTACACCTGTTGTGTTGCAGGAGGTGGTAGATTATTGCTTGGAGAAGGAACTTTGCGATGTCAATCACCGAGACAATGCAGGCTACACAGCACTACATGAAGCTTGCGCGCGGGGGTGGATCAACATTGTGAAGCTGCTTGTGGAACACGGAGCTGATGTCAACTGCAGTGCTCAGGATGGGACAAGGTAAAATCAGAAAGGACCTTCAAGTCACCTCTAAATGATTATCTTGGATTACCCTTAAAAACATCAACCCTGCAGATTTGCACTACTAAAGTCTGAGTGAGTGACACACATATCTGATGGGGGCGGGTCAATGATTTATGAAATACAGTCCCTAAATGCCATATAATAACCAACAGCTACTAGTATTATACCTTAATGTCTTTAGTTGTTATGATTATATAAAGATATTATCCCCTCCTCAACCCATTCCAATAACTTAAAAGACAAAACATATTTCCAGGAATGGATTTTACTTCCTAATACACTGGAAAAAATTAAAGTAAGACAAGAAGTCTGGACCCCTTATATTAAATGTTCAGAATTCTTGGAGAAGTGTTGGATTAGTTTGTTCATGTGAAAAGTACATTTTTGAGCCAACATGCCAAATTTATTGATTAGTTTACCCACTTTAAGTGTTTAGACTTTAGGAGTCTACAGTTATTAGCCAAAACAAACATTTGTGTTGAATGCTCTTACAGTCTGCAAGCTCACATTTTTGATGGTAAATAAATTAACATCATTGTTTACAGAAGTGGAGGTGTGGTGGCACAGTGGTTAGTGCTGCTGCCCAATGGCCACAGGAACCTGGGTTTTAACACCAGCCACGTAAATAATGTGGAGTTTGGCCTGTACCACTGTCAGCTTTCTTAGGAACTGGCGTAACCCTAACCCTAAGGGTGGAATGGTGGCTCTGAGGCCAAGGATCTGCACTGGTATCCTGAAGGTTGCTGGTTCATATCCCCCTCACTGCCAAAAGAGATCCTGCTCTGCTGGACCCTTGAGCAAGGCCCTTAACCTTCAATTGCTCCAGGGGTGCTGTACAATGGCTGACCCTGCGCGCTGACCCCAAGGGTTATGCGAAAACTAACAAATTCCTAATACAAGAAATTGTATAAGGCAAAATAAACAACAAAACAAAACAATAACCTTCCACATCTTTTAAGACATGCAAGCAGGTTAAATGGCAAATCTGAACTGCCTGATGTCTGTGTCTGTGAGGATCTGTGTCTTGATTTGGAGAGAAATTCAGTCTAGGGATGGTTCTATTATTGTATGTAGTGTCTCCATATATAATAAATGTAGTAAATTAACTTTGGCTCTAAAAATTGCAATAAAATGAAGAAGTAAAAAGGTAAAAGGTACATTTTAATAATTTTATTTTACTAGGCCAATTCATGATGCTGTTGCCAATGATAATTTGAACGTTGTCCGAATTTTACTGTCTCATGGTGCTGACCCTACACTTTCTACGTACTCTGGACAATCTGCCATGAAACTGGCAAACAGTCCATCTATGAAAAGCTTCCTAACTGGTAAGCAGATTTATTTTTGTACACTGTAGTGTTAATTGCTTTGTGAAAATGTTTTGAAGGACACTACACAGATTAAGGTAGCACAGTAATTAGCCCTAATGCCCTAGAGTTCCAGAATCGTGGATTTGAATCCTTACTGAACCACTATGATCAGTAACCTTGTGAAGTTTTTACATTCTCTCCATGTGTTTGAGTTTTCTACGTATACTTCAGTTTTGCTTCCATATCCCAAAGATAATGCAAGTCATGTTGATAGACAGCTCTAGCCTGGTGTAAGTGATAATGGATATTTGCAAGAATAAAATGGCGTCGGGATAAGCTCTAACCTTCAGATCTCTGAAATTGATTAAGACAGATTCAGTAATGGTACTGTGCAAAATAAAAATAGTCCCCAAAGAAGTCCAGTAGCACAACACATTATTCCTGTTGTTTCCTAATGTTTTCAAGAGGAATTACGTTTTATCTGTAGACCTATAGAAATTTACTGTATTGCTTTTTAACTAGATAGGGACATCACTACTGTCTTCACTAAGCTATGCTATTCTTCTGTCAACAAGTTTTCTTAATTTTATAATTTCAGAGTACTTTGGTGATTTAGAAGACCGCAGTGAGGAAGATCCTAAACTTCGATGGGACTTTTATGGTAGTTCCGTATTTGGTGAGTGATTTACAGATAGCATATTAATTGATCAATTAGTCTTTTTTATATAGTGTTATTAACATACACAGTCACAAGACACTTTATAAAGCAAATGCCAATACAGTAACAAATATACAAATGGATGAAAACAATAAAAGACACAAAGGAGCACTAATAAATTGCATAAGGAAATATAGTTAAAATTGTAACAAAGTATTAAAAAGAGTTTAACAAATTAAACATTGTTGTAATCTATCGATACAAAGAAGAGCTTGTGGCAAAAGTAACAATATAAGTTTTGATATAATATGGGTAGAGCATTTTAAGGCTTATTGTTCACATTAATATTTTATGCTACTCTTTAACTACTTTTTACTGTATCTGGAGATATTTTTCTTCATGAATTGAGAATAGTAATTAGCTTGCTGTGAATTCAAGACAAATATGAAACTGGCTATTTGTTCATAGTTTTTTGCTGGGCAGGTAACATTTAAATAATACTTTTTTGTACTTGTAGTGGGCATGACTCTATAGCGTTACTCTTTAAGTTAATCAAACTGATATTTAAGAATGTGATATTTATTTTTCTTTTCCTATAGCTATGTTAATTAACATTTTTGGAGGAAATGTAATGTCTGTTGAGACTGTGCTATGTATTTCCAAAGTATTTAAGCACTTTCAAAGTTTTCACATGTTGCTGGATTATTGATGTTTGCTTATTTTTTATTGTAATATCACATCCTGGAGAATAAAGCTTTTAATGATGAAATTAGTTTTTTAGGAGGTGTCTTAAAACATACTCAGAAACAAAAATATTTTGCATGCAAATAGTAGTATTCCTATTTCATATCAAAAAAGTATCCTAACAAAGATTTAATTTACTTGCCACTGACCTCTCCCTGTGCACCATTGAAGGTACAGTCATGTTTTCCAGATATTCAGCTAGTTATAAATTATTGGTTACACAAGGAAACACACAAGGAACGAAAGGTATAAAATAATAAAAAGGTTTAGATTTGGAAAAGGGTACCAAAATATATCACTGTTACTATACCTCTATCCTACTGAGAAATATTGGCTTAATAATCAGGAAACAGAAACTGCATCCCCATTAAAGACCTTTAGAGTGCAGGTGCTGATATTGAACCAAAGGTGCATCAGTCAACTACAGTGTATCTGAAGCTTCAGCATAACAGTGTCTTTATAGGAGGGTGGTAGGAAAGAAAAGAAGAATTAAAAGGGTGTTGCTAAGGAGAATAGTGAATGGTCCTGACCTCAGCCCCGCTGTGAATCTATGGCACGGTCTAAACATTGAAGTCTACAAATGCTACCCCAGAAATTTGAGTGAGATGGAGTAAACCTGATGCGAGAAATGGGCAAACCTCATATCTAACCACTGTACACAGTTTATAAGAAACTGACACAAAAGGGCTTACAGTTGTTATTTTAGCAAATGTTAATTCAAACAAAATCCATACTTCTACAAGGAGATATTTTCAGTTTAAGATTTGTGAGTATTTTTTTTTCATATTTTCTACTTGATTATGTGGGTTTATAATAAAAATGCTGATTTAAAAAGGTGCATTAGTATCAGTCATAATCCAGCAACAATTTATGAATGTAAAACACAATGTACCTGACAATGGTCATATACACATTTATTTGTACTCCTAGTTTGATTAATAGGAATGGTTTTTTTTATTCATAGAGACCGACAAAGAGATGTGTTGGGATTTTCTATTAACTCCACCTTCTGAGGAAGATGAAACTAAAAGACATGAGGAAGATGAGGATTCTGATTCATTTTTGTTTGAGTTTTCAGAAGATCCACTCTTGCCAAGCTATAATATTCAAACATCCTTTTCAAAGGGGTATGTGCAAAAGTACTGAAAAGCTATAATACAGTAAAAATAAAGAAGCAAGAATCATGGAATAGTGTTGATTAGCATTTGAAGAGTTAGAGTGAAAAAGTGACGGTAGTTACTTCTTGTGACTTTAAGTAAGTCTACAATAAAAATGGACTTGGGTCTCAGACAGTGGAGTTCAAGTTTGACAGATGTGTAGAGCAGAATGGATGAAAACAAGTAATTTGAGGTAAAAGGTGTCAGGAAAACCATGGTAACTACAGATGCTCTTGTATTTTTCAGAATGAATAGGTAAATTATGCTGATATGAGGTACATAAAATAAATGTTTTGTTTTCATTGTTTCATGTTTATCTATGTGTGTATGTATGTATGTATGTATGTATGTATGTCTAATCTATATATAGTGTTTTAATGCTAATAATGCTGTAGCAAAAGGCCCATTTTAACATACAGTGTCGTTTTTTTGTACTCACCACTGGGGTTGCCAGTTTATGCAAGTGAACGCTGTCTATAGAACAGCACAACTGAAACAGGCAAAGAAGGGGAAGTGTCTTGCATAACCAAGAGACACAAGGTGCTTTGACTGATTGATTAAATGTTAATGACATTACAAAACCAGATAAAATTAGCTGACCTGTTTTTTTTTTGTTTTTTTTTTTGTCAATAATAATAATGCTGTAATGCGGTAAATTAAACATGGGGATAAATGGGGCTCATGATGAGTGAAAAAGAGGAGGGGTCCTGCACAGAAAAAAGACAGTGAGTGATGTACTGTGTGAAAACAGAGCTGTGAAGTGGATAAAGAAAAGTTAAGTGAGGCTCAAGTAAGATGTGCTGTGATGTGGCTGTGAGGTGTTTCTTCGCTAGATAAAAAAATTAAAATGCTAGCAAAGCTCACCTAACAGATCCCCCACAAACTCAAGAGAGAGAGGCTACACACATACAAAGTTTAAAATATTATTTGTTTTACATGTTCTCTTCTGTACACTCTTAACTTCTTTTCAGATTTCAACCTTACTCCTTCATAAAAATGTCTTCCCTTGGTTGTCTACATTTAAGACTGTCATTGTTTTCTTTCCTGTACCCCTGAAAAGGTCAATATAATATAATTACAGTGACAAAATCAAAACAGTACTGACATTTACCCCTTTTGGCCTAATGTTTTCTAAAACTCTCCACCCACACCCCACCTCAAACTCATTCTGATACACATTCCCATCTGCAGACTTTGGTGGTGGACTTCCACTCCTGGCCCCCAATATTGTTTACATATACATTAACGTCCACTGACTTTAATCCAAAATTTAAAAAAAAAATCCCCCCAGACCCAGCAATCATTTGATAAGCCTCCAAAAATATTACCAGCAGTTATTTTCTTCCACTTTAAGCAGTACAGAAAACAACCCCAAAATTAAAAGTGTTCCATTCATTGCATGAGCTGCTTTAATGTGCACCCTTCAAATATCATTGCTGTTTGTAATAAAGCTAAAACAAGACATGATTCGGTGTTACCATTTTGTTGTGTGGTAATGGTATAGCAAAAAAAATTAGAAGCTTGAACATACAACTAAGGAAAAAAATAATAAAAAATGCTTTAGTGAACAACTAAAAAAAATGAAACTTTTAAACCTCTGATAATAATATATACACAAAATTCACATTATTCCTAATGATCATTTTGTTTTATTTAAAAAAAATTCTTGTAAAATTGTCTTTTGCGTTGACTATTGTCAAAAGCCAGAGTCAGTCAGTAGGAAAAGCAAGACTTGATCTATGACAGAAATGTTTTACTTGTTTGTAATGGTATATAGCATGTTCAAGACTAAATAGCTCCAGTGAACTAATATTAACCCCTGGTTAAAAAAAAAAATACAAATATTGTATACAGAAAAGAACTTGCCGTATATACCACGGATAAGTTCTACCAGGGATAAGTCGGGACTTGATGTTACCGTATAATTTCTGGTATTTTATATTGTTGGTCATATATGTTGAATGTGGAAAACTCATGCTATTGGTCCAAGAGACTGTGATATGCCCACCTGACAGTGTAACCACGGAGCACACTGCCTTTTTTTTTTCTTATGTATTGTGCCTACGTGACCACACGGTAATACTACTCAAACTATTCCGAAGCAACATTTACACTGATTTGTGTGTTTTGTACCTCACACCCTCATACACCTTTATCGTAAGGGCATCCCTTATCTACAATGGAGTGTTCAATTAGAAGAAAATATGAAGCTGGTTTTAAATTAAATGTCATTGAAGTAGCGAAAGAAATTGGTAACTGTGCTGTAACAACAAAATTCAATGCGTCTGAGAAACTGATGTGAGATTGGAGGAGGCAAGAAGATAAAAAAAAAATGTAAATGTTGCATTTTTGAACTGGCGAATAAGTCGGGGTCTGATTTTACGATGTATTTTTCGGGCTTCAAGACCCGAGTTATACGTGAGTATATATGGTAGATACATTGTATGTCTGATACATCCTATTAACTTATGCAACTATAAACGAGGCCAATTACATAACATATATAGGGTGGTCCAGATCTAATTATGCAATTTTCATTGCGCAATAACTTACTAAGTTTTTTAAATAGAAAATCACCTGAAAAATCCTGTATCATCGAGAAGTGTGCGAACTGACGACATGAAAAATCGTCTTTGCGCCGAACTGAAATCGTCCCCGCATAAATCAGTCATCCAGATGATCTGGATCTGCATAATTAGATCTGAACCACCCTGTACAATGTGTGTGTATTTATATAAAAATAATGTTTATGTATATATGGTATTTATGTATATTAGTGATGTTGCAGATTAATACTTGATGGATTAAATTGAGTTTATACCCACAAATCTTATTGATTGTACATTTAATTTGAATTTGCTTTGGGAAACATAATCATCTTCCTTTGAGACATGTTGTTCATTTAATTGTCACATGATGGCAGTATTTAAGTTCTTGTTAGACCTATAGTAAAAGTGAAGCGTACATAAACATTGGTAGGTTTATGATTATTTTGTGCCAATGGGTGTTGCGGCAAATTGTGTAATGTTATGTTGAAATACAAAAGCAGCATATTTACATAATATCATACCATATCTGCAGCAATAGCAAGCAAAAAACTGATAAGTGGAGGTCAAAGGAAATAACACTGACACTCTATATGATGATAGAACAAGAGACATGTTACCATTTAACATGGCTGATGTCAGAGAATTTTGGCAGCTAATTAGTTATCATGAGCCAGTGTACCCCGTTCCATCTGCAGTCACTATCCTTTGCTATGTAGAAAAATGTTTAATCAGGAAGACTCAAAAGTACAAAGCCTGCTAGCCAATGCCAATTATGCTGTGTTCACATGCTATGGAAATATTCAGAGTTACCACTTGCAACATCTCACCTTTGCATTTCAGTATGTTTGTGTCATTTTCTGGTTGGTGTTTTGTAAGAAATGAAGGGTAACCGTTGATATGCTATTTGATTGTCACAGCAAGAAATTAAGGATTATGTTGCAGTGTTTTCTCTAAATTGTCACACTAGGTGCTTCCACTCCAAAGTTCTAGTGAAAATTCCCACTGGTGAGCTCATATTCTGTCTGTTTCATTTTAAGTAAAAATAGCATAGGCCCCTACTCACAACTGACTTTCAAAAAGTAAGACAATAATGTAACGCTACACATGTTAAGCCTGAGAAATGACATCAGTGTAACAAAAAAAATATTTCTAGCCAGGTAGACAACTGGTAGCCTTACTGAGAAGCTGACTGCATTTGTGTAGATATTTGAACTTATGCACAAAATGAGTGTGTGTCATGATGACACACAAAACACTGTGTCCACAAATTCACCTACCCTTGTAAGCCAAGCCTCAACAGAATGTTTCTCTTGAATGCTGCAATTCATAATCAGTGGCAGATTGAACATGCACTGTACCTTCCGTGGTAAGAGGTACCTGAGCATAGCTTGTAAGTCCATCACTAGAAAATCTTATAATTGTTAACATGTTGCACGTGCAAGTGATTGCTAAATATGTCGGTATGCTCCTGTTTTTAAACAAAATGCATAAACACTTTTATGTAATGAGAATGATTTTGTCACATTTTCATTTTAGGTTCAAACAAATTCTTATATGCATAATTCATAGACAAAACCTTTCCTGGGTTATTTATCCTTGCATTATTTTCATTGCTCTTAGACTGAATGTCTCTTGTGTTGTGATTGTTTGTTAATCAACGAAAGGAGTCTAAGGATTTTGAAGTGAGATCAAATAGTGCATGTCATATATGTAGGTTCACCGACAAAAGCGCGATAGACATATACGCCCCAACAAAACCGTGACGGACAAATGACCACCGACAAATGCGCGCCGACAAAATCGCCACGACAAAATCGCGAGAGAGGCCAAGAGAGTGGGACGCCGTTGCTGCAATTCTTCCTGCATATGCAGGGCGTGATCTTAAGGACTATCTGCGTGTAGTGCTGATGGCATGCCGTGTCTCATAATATTGACTTCTAAAATAAACATTATTATATATGCTTTAAACTAGTAATTCATATTTAATGAAACTTTCCCGATTTTGTCGGCGCGATTTTGACGGCATGTTTTAATCGGCGCTATTTTGTCGGCGCGCATATGTCTATCACGCAAATGTCGGGTCACATATATGTGTGCTTGGGTTTGTCTGTAGTTAATTGTTTTCAGTTTTAGGCAAAGCTGAAAGTTGGCATGTGTACATTTTTCATTTTTTATTTTTTACTTTATATGGAGTTAAAATTCATGTTTCAATGCGTAGAGTAATAAAAATAAAATTTTTAATGGTGATACAGTACTTTCGTTCTTTTTGTAGCAAATATTAAAAATGCTGCAGTCTGCCTTTTTAAGAAATGCACAGGCAAGAAGCAAACTAATGAATAGTGCTTATGATAAACGTTGAAAACATTCATTTGTTCTGACAAAGTGTCAGTAGTGGGATTTAAACTAAAACCCTGAGGTTGTGGGTTTAAATCCTCTTATTGACACTATGTGACCATGAACAAGTCGCTTCACTTGTCTGTGCTCCAACTAAATTTGTTAAAGTGCTCCAATAAAAGAAATGGAGCCAGTTATTTCTCAAATTTTTAAGTTGCCTTGGATAAAGGCGTTAGCCAAATAAATAATAATAAAATAGTTTATGTCTAAAGGAAGGTATAAATCCCATTAACCAATTTTAGCTGTAGTATTCAAAAATTAGCCACAATTACCAGAAGCCCAATCTTCTGTTTACAGTCTGTACACAGTCAGGCAGGTTTTGGGAAGTTTGGAACTTAATTCATGAAGAGTCACAGAGATTCCTGTTTGCTTGCTGTCAGTTCATCACATGTTCATTTGTTCTCTGACGTCAGTTCAGCTTATCATCTTATAGCAGAATTAGTACAGCGATATAAATAGTTTTTGATAAAATTATGTGTTGCATGGATTAGGCTTGGCTGTTTCAGCTGTAATAGATCTGTTTTTGTTCTTGTTTTTTTTTTTTGTTTTAAATTTTATTTACTACTCTTCTTCCACAACAAAGCCCCTAGTTTGTATGAACTAAAACTACAATTTAAAATATCTTTGACAAACCTTGTATTTTAAAGTCTGTCCCAAGCCACTGTATATGAGATATCCTGTTATATTCAGCAGAAGACCATGCCAGGTCTGACCATTTCTGTTTAAATCAACCTAGACAGTAAAGGTCTACTACTTGCCCAAATCACCAATAATAGCAACTGACAAATTTTGCACTGACCTAACTTCACCACTGCCTTGTGCCTTAGATTCCAGATTTTATCCCCTAACTTTACTTGTTTCAAGCACTTTAGTGATTTTATTGTAGTGAAGCCATTCAAGTCATACATCTCATATATTTTTAACAGCAATGTACAATGGCTTAATTTTACTAAACCAGCACAAACCTTGAACTGCATGTCTTACATTCAGTTTATACAATGTGGCGTGGAATTATTCTCACCCCTGTACAGTTTTCAACTCCTGTTGCCTAAAACGTTTAGAATGCATACAAGCAGGAAAAAAATAGTAGAGTTCTGACTATGTACTAGAAAGTGCATATTACTCAACAGTTTTAAGACTATTGGACAAACAGAATAATAAAAAAGAGTCATCTCCTGAAGAGGACTGTATAACTTTTATAAAGAAACACTTTGTGGAACCCTCATGAGTGTGGGACAGGTTTGTCATTGTTTGGTCTCAGTGTAAAGTGATATGTGTCACGTAAACACCAAGTTATCCAGCTAACATCATCGTTACAGTAAAGTATGATAGTAGTGATAATGTTGACTTTAGTGAATGTTTTGGGGGAAGCTTTTAATGACCATGGAAATGATTGATTATGTCAGGTACATTACTACCCCAGGGGAAAAACTTGTTCCACTATTCTGTCAATACATGGGATTATGTACAATTTCAATGCACTAATTTAAAAAAATTACAAATTACCATTTCATAGGCAAAACGTCAGGCTGACTATCAGCTGTTTTGCTAGAAAGAATGGCCTAAAACTTAACCTACATCTTATGAAATAGGTACTTAACAAAAATGTCTGTTTCTGACTTGGAGTGTGTGAAGAGTGTCCAGTCAAAGCTCTGGGTTTTTTAAATTACTTTCTGAGCCTTTCACTTATTGGTTTTTCTCAGTAAACATGTGAAATATGTTGTGCAGATGAGTGTTGATTTTTTTCACCTCTTTTTGGCTCTTTCTCTAGTTTTGTTTAAGATTAGTTTTTTAAATATTTTTTCACTTTTTACTTACACCATCAGCATTAACCTTAGACAGAGCAAAATGTATTATAAAAAGTTATTTTTAATTATTACAAATTATTAAAATATTAAATATGTTTTAATAGACCGGAAAGGATTTCTTTTTCAGTACTAACTTTACTCTTTGACTTTCTTTATTAGGGGTGATGTACTTTGCTTTTGTACTCAGCCAGCATTAAATCATAAGCTAAAATTTGCCAATGATGTACAGTGAGGTTGCATTTATTTATTATTAGTTATTTCACCATTCTCCACACTTATACTTATTACAAGGCCTGAATATTTTACAAAGATCAGTAACTTCCAAAGTGCTAAATAGTACATCCAGTTAGACTGAACTGTACAGGCTTCATTCTTACTATTAAATAGACTCTCATTACTGCAATGCCATATATCATACTCTGTAATAAAAACAAAATAAAGATTAAATGTAAGAAGCTATAGTATATTTTTGTATTATGTGTATACTGAAAATTGAATATATGTATACATATATGGCATACATGGATAATCATTGCTTGTACCTTTCCTAAGTAAAAGATGAGGCAGTAGTTTGCTCTGAGAGAAAAGAAAAAACAATGTAGCATCTCAATGTAATCTAGGTTAAAACTACAGTTACTCCCTCCAGGGGCAAAGCTACAGAGTGCCTGAATGGAGCCCAACTGAAGTCTGGCCCACCCAATTATTTTGTATCATTTTTATGCTTAATAGACATTACTGTTTTATTTTTAATGGAATCCTGAAATGTGTATTTAAAACAAAAAAAAAAAAGCCTTTAGAATGATCCAGTTGGTTTTATTGCCTTAAACCCACCCCATTGCTAAACATGTTTAGTGGCTGGTAGTTTTAAGTTAACTTTGAGGCTCAAATAGTAATTAATGAAACAAATGTAAAGCAAATTCCGCTAACATATCAACAAAACTCCCAATTCAGACTAAAAAGTATTAATATCCCTTATGAGTTCTCATGCTGTTTCACTTACTTTGCAACTGCACGTTTTACATATTGTAAGGTGCCAAATTGCTGGCTTTGCTAACATTTTTTTTAATTTATAGCCCTGGGTCAAGTGATCTAACATCAGTTTAGCAGAAGCATATACTAAAAAGTGACTAAAAGTGAAAATACTAATCCATGCCCACTTCTGGCTCAGACAATGACAGACATCATTAACAGTCCCAAATAACACAATTACAAAGGTTTCTCTAATAACCAATTAGCATTTAAAAATAACATATTAAGGATGAGCTGAGAAAATTTACCATAATGACAGTAGAATAATAGCTGCTTAAAATGGGGGTTTGCAGTCATCATATAATAAATTACACATCAGTCATTTCAAACAGTAATAGCCATTTGCAACTTTAGTAATGTTTTGGCTGTATTTTATGTCAATTTCAAGGTACCTTACCTAAACCTGTCACTGTCTGTGTAGTGTCTGCCTGTTCTCCCAAAGTGTTTATGGGTTTTTTTTGCCTCTCGATGACTACTCTAAATTGTCTCCATTTGTGTGGGTGTGTGTGAATGTGCCCAGCTAGGACATACAAAGCCCAGACCAGCCCAGCCCAGGGTTCTTCCCTACATTGTACCAAGTGCTGAAAGCATAAACTACAGTCCCCTTAGCTCTGAACTGGATTAGTGGTGTTTGATAATGGATAGATAGACTATACAAAGTTGGTTTCTGCTTAATTCTACACTTGCTGTCAATACTGCTGGGATGGACTTCAGCCTGTATAACTTTGACATGGTTTAAATGAGTTTGGTAATTGATAGATGAAACCTCCCAAGTAAATTTCCAGAGTATAAGTTACATATTGACCTGTTCACAAAATAAACTTGACACTAAGAAAGTTCTTCAAGACTTTTAGTTCTTTTATATTTTACTCAGACAATATTAATTAATTATTCATTATCATCCCAACACCTACTTTTTGCCATTGTGAAGACTGGGGCGCATCTGCTTCCCCAGCCCGACACAAACAGGCAACAATACCAGTTCAGTCCAAGACAAAGCCTTTTATACAGGGAAAGGAAAAGACCTTGAACAGTCTCCAAAGTACTGATACCAACAGTCTCACGCAAAGTAAACACTGTCCCTTTCCTCCAGAGCCTTGCAGCCTCCTCCTTTCTCCAGAGAGAAGCTTTATAGGTGTTGTCTTCCGACTCTGGCTAGCCTCTGTGAGGCAGCTGGCTCCTTTTTAAGCCACACCCTGGAGCACTCATAGTGGTTCATTAGGGAGGTCTGGAATTGCTCCCAGTTAGGGCTCTGCAGCTCCCACAGCTCCCCTGGCGGCATCCATGGAACCCAACAGGGCTGTGGTGGCAAACAGTAATTACCATACAACCCTGCAAGAATTAGAGGCACCGTTGCAACCCAGGGAGCTGCCTAAGTAACAGCCCGTGGGAGAGAGCACCCTTCAGAAGACCTCTCCCCCATCCTTCCACTTTGGAGGCTTCCGGCTGCCATCCATCATAAATATTATCATCAATTTCATTATCGTAAGAAAGCATCTGTTCCACAGGGAGAGTATGTGCCTGAATTTGCCTTGTGATGGACAGTAATATGGTTGGTTCCAGTCTTTCAACCAGTGCTGGCTGCTGGAATAATCTCCTGGTTCTTGCAGCCCTAAACTGGATAATGGGGTTAGAAAATGGATGGATAGATAGAAGAGCAAAACCAATGTACGTCAGTTAAAAAAATGTTCACATGGCACTATACAAATTGGGAAAAAATGTCATTAAATTCATTTAAATTAAGTTTGCTGTGAAATTTGAGTAACAAAAGTGGTTAATTCTGTGTACAGCTTAACAATAGAGTTGACTTGTGCAAATGCTTACCAAACATGATGTGTAACTTTTCAGTAGATAATAATACTGTATAGCTTATTCATTTTCTTCTTTCAGATGACAGTGTCTATAACAATTTCTCATTTGTTTTTCCACATTTTATTTCCAGCTCATGTAACTGGATGCTGCTGTCTGATGTTTTGAAAAGACTGAAGGTCTCTGCACGGATATTTCAGGCTCGCTATCCTCATTTGGAGGTTACCAGCATTGCAGAGGCAGAATTTTACAAGCAGACATCTTTAAGCCAACTTGTCCAGCCCCCTAAGGACTTGCATTCGGGAGGCGGTGATGAAAATCGGATTGTTGAGTTAGTTTGTTGTGTGCCTGAGTTGTTAGCACTCTTGGGCTCTACGTTTCATCGGGTAAAGGATGACCTGGATTCAAGTTGGGACTCTGACCGATAGTGTTTCTATGTTGTGTTCACTTCAGGTTTTCCTCTATGATGACTAAACGTAAGCATTCAGTAAATTCAGGGATGCCTTTGGTTATTTTTTCCAAAGGGAGTGATGGTTAATGGGTGCACATCAGAATGTCCTTTATTTTAAATTTGGCACTTTCACTTTAATATTTAATTTTTCTTCCCAAAGACAATAATTTTGGTAAAAACCATTGAAAAAGGGAAGATATATCTTTATGATTTATTTGGCTTTTCTCTGAAAAGCTTTTCAAGTTTGATATTCGTCAGGTTTTTGTTAGAAAAATAAAATCATCTTCAAAGTCCATGAGCTTGTATTTCAGTTAATAATTGATAGCAGTTACAATTTTAAAAATCATCTTGCTCTTGGTTTACTGTACATTAATATGTTGGTAACCAGACCAGAACCAATATATAGCAGGCATTATGAATTGAAGTGAACTGATTGAAACATATACCTGCAAGCCTCATATTAGACAAATTAAATCATAAACATTATATATAAATATGTATATGAAACAGTATTCCAGTCCTTAACCAAAAGGACTGTTTTTTAATTACTATTTTTAGGGTTCTATTGGTTATATTAACTGGGAACAGTGGCTTATCGGAAGTTTAGATTTTTATTTTATCTAAAATTAAGTAGATTTCACACTGCACTTTTAGATGGTATGTATTTAAAGCTGAGCAAGTTAGTAATTAAAGGAAGGCTTTTGTTGGCTATGTACAGAAATATTTAAAATTCAAATTTAAGAAAAAAAGTTAAACATCTAAAACAAGCCACACTACAAACATCTAATATAAGCCTAGTGTGGCTCTAACAGACACCAGAAGAGATATATTTATAGCAAATGAGTCAAGGTATTTGTAATTTATTTTTGAAGTCAACAAATTTCCTTAATTGTTAACACTCATAAAAAGTTTAAAATTGTCTGGTACAACCATACCTATTGTGCATTTTCTTCTGCTAACTGCTTTCTTCATCAAGTCTGCAGTAGGGTTGTACTTTTAAAAAAATCTCTGCTTAAAAGACAATACAACAGATTGGGTTTTAGAGCGTCTGCTTCCGGCCCACTGCCTCTCTTTGGGAAACAGTGAATCCAGAAAGAATGTAGAAATGCAAAAAACCTGAAGTGAGTAAAAATGACTGTAAAATGATTAACTGTAAAAAGAGAAACAGACATTGCACAAAATGTGGTTTACTCTGCTCCCAAAAGTAAACACAAGCATAAAAATCTGCCTTCTACCTGTGAAAAGGGAAAAAAAGAAAAAATTGGCTTTGTCAGTTATATTGTTGATTCTACCATGAACACTGGGATTTATTTTATAAACTTACTAAGTACCACATTTTGATTCCTTGCTTTATTTAATAGAATTCCACTAGTGCTGTTGTGTTGCTTTTTTCATGTGTGAATGTGTGTGTGTGCAGTGGTTTTAGAATATTGCTTTGTATGATCGAGTATTTGTAAATGATACACAGATTTTCATCAGTTGGAATATATATATTTTTTCCTTGAGTATTTTTAAAGAAGCAAAGGTGCAGTTTTATTGTACTGGTGCTAAACAATGTTGTGTGATTGACAATCACTGAAGTTCTTTTTTGAGGTTTAAAAAAATAATATATACCAATTTACTTTACCATCATAGGGTTTCCATACACCCTGGGTTTGTCTAGGGCAAAACTACATGAGTGTAAAGTGTCTTTTAACAAATAACAGCAATTAGGTTGCTAATACTGTTTGGATAGAAAGGGTATTATGATTAATATTTTAAACTTTTATTTAAAAACGAACAAATTCAAAATGAATAAAGCATGATTATTGATGCACTTAAAATTTGTTTTTTTTTTTCTCCTTAAATCAGACTGAATTGTGTGGTGCATGAAAAAAACTTAACGTTTATACCCTTCTGAAAGTCTTTTTTTAATAATAGTGAATTCTTTGCAAAACTAACAGATAATTTAAGATATTCAAAATGTTCATGAATACAAAGAGATAGTTATACACAGGAAATTCACCAGGTTATAAAAGAATGAAAATGCTAGGAATTTAAAATAAATGGTACAATGTAATCTCAGTTTTTATGAATGCAGCAAAGATGAGATGGAGCTTTTGTTTTGATTTAACTTAGAAAAAAATGACATGAAAGTGAAATTTAAAGAGAGGAGTGCATAAATGCATAATTATATGCTGTATTTTAAAAGGTTAGCCAATCAGAATTGTGCTGTGATTTCTGAGTGTGTGTGATATTATTTGACGCTATTAAAGTAGTACATTTTCTGTATTACCATATTAACAATTAGCCTCAAATGATTATATATAAAAAAGACATGAGAAAGGATGTAAAATGTTTTCTGAAAATGTGTCTACCATGCTGCAAAACACAATTTAAGATATGCCATAACCCAAGGGACAGCTCAGTGTCTTTCTTGATAATCTTTTCAGAATGCAACACCAGCTTCAGAGGCGTTGGCAGTCCTCCTGCTATGTTTACTGTCTGTTCATGGAGTGGTGCGTCTTTCTCAGTTCCTGTTTTGATATATTGTAGCTTGATGTCATTCACTGATAGGCTGCTGTACCAATGTTCACGCTTTTGCACAGGTTGTTGTCTTGATCTGCAACACCTGTCTGTGTAATGTGAGATCAGATATTGGGAAATGATGGTTCATTTTCAGCAGTCCGTACACCATGGGCCCAGTGGATTTGTGATCATTTTCTAAAACATGACATCCACTCACATAATGGTTAAAGCATGTGCATTTGAATGAGATAGCTTGTGGCTCCTTTAAGTTTATTATCTGATAGAGCATATCCTTCTGCATTAAATTAGCCACCACCAACCCCAGGGTTTGAAACCTGTAACTGAAATTTTATAAGCTACTACAGCAACAGATCTTGGATAGATTTGTCCTTGGAGAGGCAGGGCATAAACTCTTAACAAGTAAACTACCATGTATAGCTTAAATTGTTTCAGGTGTTCCTTTATACTTTGATTGCTCCACTGTCTGTACAACAGTGATTTTGACTGGATTTGCCTTGATCTCATCTGTGGTGAAGCAGTCATCAAAGCAGGTGACCTCAGTAGCGATATTTTTTTTTCTGTTATTCAACTGAGTTCACACACTAGATTATTCTAAAACTTATGTCTGTTGTGCTTAATGATTAATGGTGTGAGTGTGTTGGCGCCATCTAATATCAGCATACCAATGAACTCAACTTGAGCTGAAATTATGTGAGAAGGTAGGCAGAGAAACACTCTTTTACATATGGTTGACTTAAATTGTTGTTTGCTCTGCTGATGGCCTAATTTCTATATCTTGCGTATATGACCCTGAACTGAATTACCATACTCCGGATAACTAACTATTGGCAAGTTGTACTGTAAATACTGTGAAAGTTCTTCACATTAAGGCTTAAGTCTGCATAAGTAAATTTTAAAACGATTACTAGCAGGTTCACCCATTCTTTAAGGTTTGTAACTTTGGCAGTAATCCGAGCCAGTTCTTAAAGACAACTAGGCGGTGTGAGAGAAAGATTTGTCTCAGACCATATCTAAACATTCTTTCAAATGGAGAAGTGAAGGTACACAAGTCTCTACAACATAAGATGTCTTTTCTTGGCTTTAATATTCTATTTTAGTGCACCTGCACCTTTAATATTCAAAGTAACCTTCTACCACAACTTAACAGTCTGAGATATGCAGGATGTACTGAAAGGAATGAAACTAACTTGGTCGCTCCCTCTCTTAATTCATTTTTTGCTTTATTTTATATATGCAGCTTATGTTGGATAGATAGATTCTTAGAAAATAGTTATTCAGCACATCAAGGATTCATTGCTTTAAAAAGTTTATTATGATTTGTCTCCACATTGGCTAAATCCTCCTAAGGAATTTATTCTGTCTGTCCTGCTTGATGTTATCTGCTTTGTGAACATTACATGTGACCTTTGGTGTATGGCAGGTGCTTGTCAGCTGCGCTAGCCACTTAACCTTCTGTCTGTTGGTGTGCTCTGTGTTTGTGAGACTTGGCATTATACACGTTTGCATTTCCTAATTGTAAACTGTGCATAACCCTTGAAGGTAACTAATTGAAAAAAAAAAAAAAAACAAAACATACAATGACATTCAGGTCAAGAAAGTAACTGAAGTTATTAAACAAATAACAATAACAGAATAATTTTGAAAATGAGTGCAACACAAGAGTTCATACAGATGTTCATGAATTACAGACTACTGTACTAAGTTTTCTTTAGTCATATATACATTTTCTCTCCTGGTTAAACTTAATGCTTTGTATGCCGTTTTAATTACAATGGCTCTTGGTAGGGCCTGTAACATTCCATGATTCAGCCAACTCTGTTTCTTTTGAATGATGTAAGGAGCATTTTTAAACAAGTCAATGTCCATAAAGCATCCAGACTGGATGGAATTTTCAGAATATAATTTATAAAAAAACTTATAATAATTTAATTAACTAGAGTTTTTTATTAATGAAATTTTTAATGTCTTAGTGGTAATATCTATCGATCCTGTCTGCTTTTAAAAAATATTGAATGACTTTAGACCAATTATTTTGAGAGACTAGTGTTAGGAAGTGTAATATTCCAGATAGTTTTGACAATGTCCAGTTTGCTTATCATCACAACCAGTCCTCAGACAATATCATATTGCTTGCAAAGCTCCTAGACTTGGGACTAGTGACACCCTCTTTATTTGGGTTTTGACTTAAACTAATTAGCAGAACTCGACATGTGTACAGTAGTGGCCAAAAGGTTTGAGAATAACACAAGTATTGGTTTTCACAAAGTCTGCTGCTTCAGTATTTTTAGATCTTTTTGTCAAATGCTTCTATGCTATACTGATGGAGTATAATTACAAGCATTTCATAACATGCAAAGGCTTTTATTGACAATTACATTACGTTTATTTAAAGAGTCAATATTTGCAGTGTTGACCTTTCTTTTTCAAGACCTCTACAATTCGCGCTTGTATGCTGCCAATCAACTTCTGGGCCAAATCTTGACCGATGACATCCCATTCTTGCATAATCAATGTTTGGAGTTTGTCTGAATTTGTTTTTGTTTGTCCAGTCGCCTCTTGAGGATTGACCACAAGTTCTCAATGAGATTAAGTTCTGGAGAGTTTCCTGGCCATGGACCCAAAATTTTGAAGTTTTGTTCCCCGAGCCACTTTGTTATCACTTTTGCCTTATGGCACGGTGCTCCATCATGTTGGAAAAGGCATCATTTATCACCAAACTGTTCTTGGATGGCTGGGAGAAGTTGCTCTCAGAGGATGTTTTGGTACCATTCTTTATTCATCGCTGTGTTCTTAGGCAAAACTGTCAGTGAGCCCACTCCCTTGGCTGAGAACCAACCCCACACATGCATGGTCTCAGGATGCTTTACTGTTGGCACGATACAGGGCTGATGGTAGCACTCACCTTTTTTCTGCTGACAATCTTTTTTCCGGATGCCCCAAACAATAGGAAAGGGGATTCATCAGAGAAAATGACTTTACCCCAGTCCTCAGCACTTCAATCCATGTACCTTTTGCAGAATATCAGTCTATCCCTGATGTTTTTCTTGGAGAGAAGTGGCTTCTTTGCTGCCCTTCTTGACACCAGGCCATCCTCCAAAAGTCTTCACCTCACTGTGCGTCCAGATTCACTTACACCTGCCTGCTGCCGTTCCTGAGCAAGCTCTGCAGTGGTGGTGTCCCGATCCTGCAACTGAGATCAACTTTAGGAGACTGTCGTGGCACTTGCTGGACTTTCTTTGGTGCCCTGAAGCCTGGAAGAAGCCTGGTGGAAATGTTTTTTTTGGGATTAAGTTTCATTTTCATGGCAAAGAGGGACTTTGCAATTAATTACAATTCATCTGATCCGTCTTCATTACATTCTGGAGTATATGCAAAGTGCCATCATAAAAATTGAGGCAGCAAACTTTGTGAAAATTTAATATTTGTGTCATTCTCAAAACATTTGGCCATGACAGTAGATTGGCAGTGTCACTTCTTATGACTTTGGTCCAGAGATAACTCACTTCCATCATTAAATTTGCTGATGACGAAACCATCATAGGCCTGATTAGCAACAATGATGAGCAGATGTAGAAAGATAAGGTCTGCCTGCTCTTCTAGTGGTGCCATGACAATAATGTCACACTTAATGTCAGTAGAACAAAGGAACTGATCATAGATTTCAGAGACCAAAAGGTAGACCACACCGCGCTCTACATTGGAGAGGATACTATTGAGAGGGTAAGCAGCTTGTGTTGGACTGACCATCACTAATGACCTAAAGAGGGCAGAAAACATCTTAGCTATGGCGGAGAAGGCTCACTGATTAGATTTTTAGAAGTCTGAGCAAAGCTTTGATGTGTCGGTCTCTGTTCACCAACTTCTAGAAGTGCACAGTATGAGTCCTTCATTTGGCTGCATAGAATCCTGGTATGGCAGCTATTCATCTTAGGACCACATATAGTAGCACTGTAGAGGGTTGTGAAGGTGACACAATATTGCTGGCACAAATCTGCCTTCTGTTCTGGAGGTATGCGGCACACACTACCTTAGAAAGCAATATTCCCTCAAAGGCGTATGTGCTGTGCACAAAAATGCTAATCAAAATGGGACACTTAGTCCATTTAAAATGATGCAATCCAGGAGAAAGGAAAATGGGATACACTTTGGACTGCCACCCAGTAATGTATGTGAGAACTGCAAATAAAATGGCCCATGATTGTTCAAAAGTTGTAAAAGCAGTTATTAGTCCATTCTTCTTCTTTCTTATAGCTGTTTTTTTAAAAATAGAGCTGGTAGACGTGCAGCAGCAGAGTTGAAGTGTTTATAGCACTTAAGATATTAACATCAACATAACTACAATGGGGATTTAAAATTGATTTGAAACAGTTATCGGGTACATTAATAACAGAAGTTCTTTTTTGTTTTTAAGTGGTTTAGGAGACAAATGAAAGATAGAAATTCATATGCAAAATAAGTTAAAAAGGTAGTGGTGAGCCTAAATTTGGATTTCCATTTATGAAATTTTCCCATAAAGGTCATTACATTTACTAATTACTTTCTGTATTTGTTTTCAAATTGTAATTAAAGTAAAAATAAAAAAACATCTTTACATTGTGTGACATCATAAAGATAAATGAATTAAATCACACCAAAATTTTATAGAATTCTTATGCCAGGGAATATCTGATGTGTGACTTCCAGAGAAATTTACTTTGATTTTACTTAACTTGCTTGCTCCAGGAAAATTCCTCTCTATCTCTTTCTTTTCCTACCACAAATTCCTAAGACTTTAACATCTTCCTCAACATCACATCCATATAACGTTGTAGTGGTCTTCCATTGCCTATTCTGCCATTCAATTTTCCTTTATATATACACTTTTAACATTTCTCTCTGCTTCCATTCTCTCTACAAGCCAGGTCCATCTCAGTTAGTTGAACTTTATATAAGCTACGATATCTGGTTCTGTATAAAGATTTGGTAATTCTTCATTCATTCTTATTCTCCACACTTCATTCTCATACATTGTACCATAGATTTTCCTCAACATCTTTTTGTACCTGTACTTCCAGCATTTTCTTATCTACTTGTGATAAGCACCAGATTCTGAAGTTTTATTTTCAAAGTTTTGGAGACTACACTTGATTTTGGTATTGAATGCATTGCAAAGAACCACTTATGTGCTGCTTTTATTCTAGCTTTAATTTTTCTTTCTGTTTTCTCTATAATAACAGATCCTTGGTACTTAAATTCATTAGGTTTCAGGAATGGGTAATTTCCTATTTTAACATTACTTATATTTTCTTGTGTCTCTTAACTTAAAGATGTAATCATATAGTTTTCTCCTAGTTGATTTCCAGCCATTTTTTTTAATTCTACAAGGAAGCCTTTTCTTAAGAATCCCTGTGTTCTACCTGTGAAATAAAAGTGTTTCTGGTATTTATACAAAATCCCAATTAAATCTGTTTGTAGATTCACAATATAATTAATTTATAGTAGAGGTTCATGTCTCTCTCTGAAGAATTGCATATGGCTGGTCATTTAATGTAACACAATACTGGTGGTAGCAATGCCCTCTGTGTATTATTAAATTATCTAAACTTGATAAGAAAAAACTTTTTAAAGTTTTCATAGGATAGTTACTGGCCAGACTGGTTGATAAAGTCAGCAACCAAAAACATACCCATTTCTTTCCAATGACAATAACTAAGGAGAATTTTTGACAATTATGTGTTCGTCTTTCCACAAAATCCGTTTATGGGGAGAAAAATTGTGGACATAACATAATTGCCACACCAAAAGAGCTTGCTGATTGAATTTAAGGAGTTAAAAGGTAGTTTGTTAAAGTCGTTACAGGTTGAAAGAAAATGCAAGCTGCCAACGTTTTTACTCCTGGGTTCAACAATCCTGTCTGGATCGGATGTTGTTTATGTTGCATGTTCTTGTTTTGTCTAGTACTGTAGTTTTCCTCTCACCTTTAAGTGGCTGGTTGTGTGTGAGTGGGCCCTGTGACGGACTGATGCCCTATGTATGGTTCATTGCTGAGTAATATTGCCAGGATCTTCTGTAGCCCTGAATTGGATTAAGTGGATTTGGGAGTAGTTCCGGGAAAAAATAAAAAGATGCATGTTTGTAAAAGTGGAGTTTTGGTGCAGTGGGTGAGAGTAGAATGGAGATCTACCAGAAGGAGCCTCGTTAAGTCCATGAAGAGAGAGGAGCATGCAAAATCAACTGCTTTTAAAGATGGAGGAAAATTTAGGACAACTTACAGAGAAACTATCTTTTGCTTTCCAGCAGATACATTACAGCATCTTAGCATTTACAAACTTCTTGCCTGTAGTGGTGGATATGAAAAGGCCTGGGCAGACATACTGTACAATATGCGACAATTTAATTCCCAGAATGAACCTGTTGAAAAAATGTGTGCATATCTTTATGTTAGCTGCTATTATGGAATACCCTTGAATTTCTTTGACACGTTAGGGTGGATGTCAGAAATGTCTGAAAATCCCCTTTCATTGCAGTTATTATTTTTGGATAGAGATAGAAATCACAAGTGATAATTCACAAGTCACATGAATTAGGTGGATGATCAAATTTTGTAATTGGTCTCTTAGCCAGGAAGTCATGAACACTGAGTTCATCATGCCCTGAGGATTGTCATGATGGATGATCTGCTTCTGGAGTTGTCTTTCACATCTTCTTGCCCTTCCTTGAACCTCTTGTACCATTCAAGGACACTTAACATTTTTATAGTATCGCCACCATATGCCACTTTCAACAGCTTGAAAGTTTTATTAGCACAGGTGACAGTACACAACTGTTCCAGGAATTAAATTGTCTCACCTTGTATGTGCTTCATATGCCCTCTATTAGGAGTTAGTGAGTCTTTAGCACAAGCTTAAAACAGTTGGGGGTGCTAGGGAAGGCAGAAATGCTTCAGGTGGGGCTGACTTTAGTACCATCAACAACAAATGGAGGTAACCCTGCTGTACAAGAGAATGCCATCCTGTCAGTAATTAAAGGAATAATACACCCAAAAATGAGACATATTTTATATTTAATTTACCCCATTCTGTGGAAATGGCTGAGAAAATTTTTAATGTTTTCATGCAGGATGGAGATAAAAAAATTTCTGATGTAATGTAATCTATGGTGACCAACCATCAAGTCAAGTTCCCCAATCATATTCTCAAACATCCCAAACACATTTTTGCCAAAATATTGTTGAATAAGTTACCCCGTAAAACGGTCTTGTAAATAAAAATGGAACATGCATAGTTGCAACTTGTCACAGTTACAGTATATTCATATCCACAACTGACGTACCTTTTTTTTATTATTTAGTAGAAGTAGGTCGGGGTGCCCAATGCGTCGATCGCAATCGACCGGTAGATCGGAAAGGTAGTGCAGGTAGATCGCGTTGCATTCAAAAAAAATTTTTTTAAACGTTAGTCTATATATCCTCCCTATGGGATTTGCCACTTGATTGACATATAGGGTGGCCAGTCTGAGATCTCTTTTCTTCTAACCCACTGGTCATCCCTGCAAAACTCTGGCCGTGATCTAGTTAGCCTTCCAATTTATATCGACTAAAGAAGGGATTTAAAAAAAAAAATTGTTTGGGGAGGGTATGGGCTGGATGTGGAATTGGAAGAGGATTTTTTTTCTCACAATGTCACAATCAAAGCGCGTTTGTCTGATCTGTCAATCTTATCATTGCTATTCCAAAGAAGGAAAATGTGGAAAGGCACTTTCGAACTGTTCATAAAAACTATGAAACTGACTTCCTTCCGAAAAGCGATCTGAGAAAGGAGAGGGAACTAAAATCGCAGTTAATTGGACAGCCGTCATTTTTCACTCGGCCGAATTCAAAAGCAAAGGCAGACACACCGAAGCATCGTTCCAGGTGAGTCACTCGATCATTGAGCATAAGAAGTCCTTCCAAGATGGAGAGATGATGAAAGATGCCTTCGTTGAGACAGATGACTAGGGAGAAATTCCTGCTGAGATTTCAAGACCCCTGGCCAGAGAAAAAGGAGTTTCTCCTTGTCATTAAACATGCAGAATACAAGCAACTTAATAACGATCAATGGCCGCTAGACTTGGCATTTTTTTCCGATCTGACCAACATGTTAAATGAGCTTAATTTACAGCTGCAAGGAAAAGAGAAGTCCATGGTCAATATGATTAGCTCAGTTATTGCTTTCAAATGAAAAATGCAACATCTGTCCTCAAAGCTGCAGCGCCTTGATTTAGGGAACATCCAAAACCTCGCATCAGAGCTGGAGACGCAATGGAAGGTGTGTGCACAACTTGACAGCATATGCTACACAGAGTAGATTGAAAATTGCCTGTCAGACTTTGACAGACAGTTCCAAGACTCAGCTTTACTTGAGCCAATCGCTACATTTAAGTGCTATCCATTTGGTGAAGATGTTGAGGGTGATTCACTCGCATCAGAAATTGCAACACTGTTTCACCTAAAACTCCTGTACAGTGGAGGATGCAATTTTGACACAACAGGGTGACATTCAGCTGAAGTATGGGGCTCATGGACAGTTTTGGAACTTACAGAGGAAAAGTACCCAAACATGAGGAAATGTGCTACCTCCTTGACTGCATTATTCGGCTCTGCTTATTTATGCGAGTCTGCCATTTCCCACATGAAGATTATTAAATACAAATACTGTAGTGACCATAAATGTATTGAATTGTTATTGTGCCATAAAGGTTATTCAGTTATGCAAGGTACGACAACATATATTTTATGTATAAAGTATACTCAGTATCCATCCATAAATTACCCAACCCACTATATCCTAACTATATATAGCATTTTTAATGTAGGTAGATCATTTCGACCTGGTCATTTTAAAAGTAGCTCTCAAGCTGAAAAAGTGTGGGCACCCCTGTAGTAGGTGATTTGATCTTCTGATTGTTGAAGCATCTTGGCTATGCACAAACACAAGGCCCACCCTCTTCCTGATAATGTTTTCAGTCACTTTTCTGTAACTTTAAAACTTTAGTTTTACATGTCATTCGGTGCATGCTTTTTGTTTCAATCATGTGAACATATTGTTAGCCAATAAGTTGTTACGGGGCTAAACATCTGACCAGTGAATGAGGTAGGAAGGCAGGTCTTCAATTCAAATGCTCGGGTGCTTCGGAGGTTGTTCCAGGAGTATTTTCTAGAAGTGGTTTATTTAACAATATTTTAGTAAAAATGCATGTGTTTGGTATGTGGTGAGCATATAACTGGACGACTAGACATATTAATTATGTGACACGAGATTTTTTTTCATGGACTTTTAATATTTTTGCTGTTGCCCAGTATTGGTCACTATAGACCCCAATTATATTAGGAAATGTTTTATCTTTGTTCTGCATGAAAACATGAGATTAACATTTTTTTCTTGGCCATCTCCACAAACTGCAAGGGGTAGGTCAAAGATAAAAAATTGATTTTCAGTTGGAGTATTCCTTCAAGCTAGCATGAAAATTACTTGGAATCATGGCGGTGCATTGCTACATCACAGCTGCAGCAGACAGTTCAAATTCATCATCATCTTTGCCAAGTTTCTTTGTTCTCACTGGGGATTTCTCCTGGTACTGAAGTGTTCTCCCACAAGCTAAAGATGTGCATGGTAAGTTAATTAGCTACTGTAAAGTGTGTGTCACTGTGCATTTTCTAGGGTTGGCACCTTCATTTCAACCAATGCTAATATAGGATATTTTATATGACTTGCATTTGAAGGGTTAAAACTGTGTGAATTGATGGATGAATGAAAATTAATAAAAACAATAATGCATGCAATCATGGTAACTGCAAATTAATGCAGTGTTTCGGAAGGGCTACCTTTTGAGACATGTTGTAATTATGAACGGTTTGCCAGGAGTGAACTCATACAAGTAGGGTCACTGTGTAAAACTGAATCGGGGTGTATATTCTGTGGATTCCTGACGTAGACCACACACGCTTCTCAGATGGACAGTGCAAAGAATGGCCACTAATCACTGGCTCTTTATGAATGAGCCTTCATCTGTAGGGACAGATTAATCATAAAAATAAGAGTATGCAATCTTTATGGTTTTAAGACAGTGAGTAGTAGATACTTTTCTCAAGATGGATGTAATGTGTAAGTTAGCTCTGTGATATTTTCTGCTTTTGCCAAGCGCTTCCAGGATAGACTGAAGCCTCCCACATCCCTTGCTTAGATAAGCTGTTTTGAGAATGCATTGCTACTTTAAAAGAAGAGTAGACATTTGTAGCATGGTTCTAATCCACTAGACAGACAGACAAGAAGCACTAGGACAAAAGGGCAAGCAGGTAAACCTGCAAACCAAAGTTAAGGAAGTGATGTTTTTTGAGAAACTAACTAGCTTATAAAGGCTGTCATGTCTTTCTTCTGTATAAAACAAACTGCAGATGCATTCTGAGCATGCAGCATGCACTTCAAAATATGGCCACCCCATGACATCACATAAGCCATACTCCCTAGCGATATGTAGCATTACAGCAGCATCACAAACAAAAAAAAACAAAAAGGAAAAAGCAAAAGAAGAAATGTTATTTTTTACTGCTTTGTGGCATCAGAGAGGAGTGTTTGTCAAGTTGGACACAGGTTTTTCTTCCATCCAGTTTTCCAATCCGTGAGCTTATCTGTAATTCATCTCATTGTTTAGTTAGCTGCTGTTTTATTTATTCTCTTAGTTTGCCTTCAGAAAAACACAGTAGTGTGAGAATTAGAAGAAATTTAGAAATATCTGTTTTCCCCATTGTGTTTAAATGCTTACCTCTCTTTTGAAATATTTTCATTAATATGTCTTGTTTTGCCGAGTTTGCTCTTTTAATTATATCCTAATAACAACAATTAACATTGAGCAGAGCAGGCATCCGGGCCGATGACATTGAATGGTGAAATGCTGCTGCTTCACTGTTATATCCACAGCTTCAATCACTAGAATACCTGGAAAAACTAAGTGAAAAGCATGACAATGAAAATCTTTCAAGAAAAAAAAACAATAAATTGATGTTTGCAAAATTACAATAAAAAGTGAGAAAACCCATTTCTGTAATTTTTGGATTGACACAAAAGCACAAAAACTAGAGAAGAGCAGCTTGCTTAAGGCAGGAATCCAATTATAAACAGTATCTGGTTGGGACAAACACTTGAAGCAACAGGGGTCCCCCCAGTTCTGAACATGAACCACTGTCATATAGGGCATACTCCAGGTGTCCCTGTAGAGGAAATGACAGACAAAACAGCTACAGCGACAAGAGTCACTGTTAAAAAATAATTGTCAATATGAAGCTGAAAATGTGACACCCACACCAGTGCTGTGACAAGGGCTGTTTGGAAAACACGGATAACATGTCTGGAAAGCTTTATAAAGTATAATGCCCATTACAAGTGTTTTATTTACACTGTTGTTACAGTGTCACCTCATAGCAAAAGTATGCTGAGAAAGTGAAGGAGAAGTGTATTCTTAAAATTTTATTTTTAAACCTCTTATCTGATTCATGTTCACAGAAACCTGGTGCCCAGCACTGAATACAAAGTGAGGACCAGCCCTCAAGGGAAAGCCATTCCACATTCCCACACATTTTCTCACCAGGTCAGTTTAGAATTAGCAAATAACCAAACATGCATATACTGTATCTATGGGAGGAAAACTGAATTACCTGTAGAAAAAAAGTTTACACAGACTTAGGGAGAACATGCAGACTCGATGCAGGCAGTGATCAGGCCGGGATACTATGCCAGGATTCTCATGCTGGGAGTCTAAAGTGTTAGCCACTGTGTCAGTGATGCTCAGTATTTTAAAAACACTAATAACTGTTGCATACATATGCTCTGGTTAAAAAATATTTTCAATTGACAGATATGCTTGGAAACAGTTTGGATAATTCAATTTATGTTACCCCCTGCAAAAAATGTGATGATATTCAAGCGTACCTAGTCAAATTACTGCTCAAAATTAAAGTTCCTTGGATTATCAGTTACAGCAGTGGACTTTCTAAAAGTGTTTCACTTAATATACATCTAATCTATGGTGAAGAATTCATTCCATTAATTTGGAATCTCAGTTTTGCTTCATTCTGGGTAGGATGTTAATCTGCCTCCAGCCCTCCAAACAGGTCCTTCAATTTACAGGGAAAACTTGGGGGTTGGTGGCAGGATTGGCACTCCAGCCACCGTAAAACACCTCACACTATTCTGGTGTGGTGCTGAGGTGTCACCCGCTGCACTTGGGTCTCAATCCAGTTGATTTGTCATGTGATGGGTGTGGCAACGCATTGTCAGCACATGCTACCATCCTCCTCCTCCTCCATCCATTGCTATGATCATATTAATATCCTGTATCTGTATGCCTGCAAATCTCCCTCTTTGTTGGAGGTCTTGTATGAAGCATCAACAAACAGCAAGTTAAAACACTTTTGTCAAGAAAAGGCCATTCAGCCCAACAAAGTTGATCTTACTCAGCTCATTTCTCCAAAGACTTAAATAGATGTGGTGAAGCGTGTCTGATGTGGTCCACAGCTGGTGTGGATAGAGTTAAAAATAGTGCAGTTCAAATGTTGGCAGTTTAAGTGTGTGCTGGTGTGACGACTCTTGCAGAAGACCAATGAGCTCAGCCATCGCTCATTGAGGCTCTGCAGATCGTTCAGCACACCTGTGCTCACAAAGAGTATAAAAGAGGCCAAAGTAAAAGTAACAGGGGCAGGTCAGTCCTGTTGAGCATGGGAGCAAGAGCAGCTGGAGTACTCCAAGGGTTATCCTTAGAATGCCAAGGGACAGTGGCAGGACGAAGAACTAGAACTCTGAGGATTCAAGCGGGTACCTGTGGAGGTGGCTGGGATGGGAGTTGATCAAGGACTACATTCACCAGTGTCACAAGAGTGCAGAGTAGGGTAAGATGAGAGAGGAATGCATAGGATTATGAAATTCTGACTCTGGCTTTATTCCTAATTTTAGCTATTCATTAAGGGATTTATTTATTGATTGAATTTAACTTCCTTACAATGGCGCTTTTTTGTTGGATTATTTATAAGGTTTTTGCACCGCATTTTTGCGTTGGATACTTTGGATTGTTTTATTAAAAGCATTTTTTTCACCATACCTTGTTGTACTCAGTTGATAACTATCATTTCAAGAAACGGAAGATGCACAGGCTTTGGGCACCTGGGGCTTTATGGTCGAGTTATAGCTATCTAGTACACTACTTGGTAGCTTACTCCATGTGCCTAAGGAACTTCTTAACATTAGCATGCATTTTAACCCTAAGAAATGTCTGTGTCCCCCTGTGTGTTTGTTGAAGTATTAATTTTAAAATAGCACTTAAGTCCTGACTTGGGTAAGATGCAATGATCACGTGCCTTAGCTTGTTCAGCTGTAGAAATTATAAATTATATAAATTATAAATGATACAAAAATCATCCAGAAAACCCTGCTGCTAATTTACAAAGCTATCAAAATCAATATGCCATAGAAAGATAAAATGTTAAAAGAAATTAAAGGGTTTAGGATCCCAGGTGGGAAATACCCCAGTAATACAGGAACTGGTGTTTGCGTAGTTTACCAATATATGCAAAGATAATGCTAGTGTTGCCCTTAAAAACAGCGACAGGGACAAAAGGTGTCTCTGCTTGTTGGACCTGGAAACAACTACTATGATGATCCTTTTTGTCCAGAGGAGGATGTTAGCTGAGAGTTAGTCAGGGTAGACTTAGGCCCTCTGGTCATCTTCTGGGCTGGGTCGACAATATAGGAACTGAAAAAGAAGCCAAAGAACACGTGACATCTTTGGCTGCTTCTCAAACCTCCGATCTCCTGCAACAGTCCCTTTGGGCTCAATCGGATAATCATGCCCTTGACTTCTAGAATGCCTGTCAACTGTATATAAATCCATGAAAAAAACATGATTTTCTCACAGTGATGTTCTCACTTTTAGAAAAGTGTATTTACAGTAGTTTAGTAGCTCCAAGTTTCTTAGTGCTGCTACCACAGCTCCAGACTCCTGGGTTTAAATCCTCGCTCAATCATCATCTGAGTTTGCATGATTTCCCTGTGTCTGCTTGCATCTTTCTCCAAGCTTTCCTCACATGTTCCCAAGGTTCATTAGTGACTACAAAATTGAGTATGTATTGCAGTGGATTGGGCCCTGTGCTGTCAGGTATAAATAATACCAGCAACCCTGAGGTGGGTCTGATAATGGATGAATGGATATGATGCAGTTTACATAATATCTGATGACTACTTTTTTAAGGTTAGATATAGCAAAGCCTATTGAGACACACCAGGAGAAAGGATTCAAAAATGAGCACAATAAGAAGGGCTAGTTAATTCTATGAATGCTTAAAAAAGACTAGTTCATCATCTGCACTTTTTTTTCTAGTCCAGGCTCATGACAATGTGGGGCTATCCTAACATCCGTAGGTGACACCGAGTCAGACACTCAGTAAGTGACTGCCACTTGTGTAAGGCTGGATCTACTTTCAGGGTGACTTGGGTGCACATCCTAGGGTCCTGGCTGCAAAGCGGCCTTTGCATATGTGTGTGTGAGAGAACAAAAAAATCACTAAAAGCAGGAAAAGTTCAGGTTTTCACAGACAGACACTCATAGCAATCTGCTGACCAACCATAGTTTACTTCTAGCTTCACAATCATAAACCTATCCATTCAAACCCAGAAAAGAAAAGGAGCAGTCCTAACTTGTCTATAAAGGTGGGGCAGATCTGAGGGAGTCTTAATCCAGGCTTACACAAGTACTTTATGATATGTACAGTCTGTACATTAAAATCAACAGGACGTCATCTCACCGTGTCAATCATGATAGCTGTGAGAGAATTTAGTAGACACAAGCCTTGTGTTTCCCTTTTTGCATTGTACTCTTGAGTTCACCTACTCACCGAAACGTTTTTAGATTTTGAAGATGCACAAATGTGAAAGTTACAAAAAAAGACTGCAGCCGGACGTCACCTTAAATCCTATACTCATTTTATTCAGAAGAGAGGCGCTGTTGATTAACAAACCAGTACTGACTTCTGCAATACGTTCCAGCGGTGCGGATTATGTAACAATATTTGAAATTCGGTCTGTTCTTGAAAGGGAAGCGCGGCTTTATTTGTGCAAGCCAAAACAAAATTGCCACTCGCTTGCACATGTAGACATCCTATAAACAGAGTTATCATAACATGTTTATTTTTAGGGAGGAATAGCTTTTGGCAACCACGTACCGAGTCTCCTCTTGACTGAGCAGATGCTGCCTGCATGCGACCGTCAGTTCTCCCTGGTTCTGGTTGGCTGAAAAGAGCGCGAACACAGAGTCGCGATTGGCGGAGAGACGCGAGCCATGCTGTACCTTCGTGATCGAGGGGGTTACCAGAGTTCATGAGAAGAGGTTGCTTCAGCTCTGTCGCCCGTATCCTAGCTAAAGCGTTTATTTGAAACCCAATACGAAAAGGGGATTTGCAACACAGAAGTGACACAGTTTATATAAGCATACAGCTATGTTTTTGTGCTTAGACTATTTTGGAGCTTCTTTACTGCAACTGTGTATCTAGGTTAGTAACTGTTCTTGTAAAGTAAAGCCTCTTATGCCACAGGTGGAACAGATGCCGTCTCTCATTGGCAGTTTGGCCTAAATGCTGATAAGTATCACGCGAATACCGGCGCTTCAGACACAAGAGGCACCATTTTCCTTTATTAGAATTCCGACGGCCTATCCAATTTGACCGACTGACATCATCCCCGCACGATTGCTAAGTTTCCAAGTCCCGCCTCTGCGCCGTGCCCCCCTCATGCCTAACGCATGATTGGCTTTCCGAGAGAGAGTCGAGATTCTGATTGGTTCAAAAAAAGGGCAGGGGGTCTACTGTGGCGTGTTCGCTTTGCCTCATTACTCCAAGAAAACGATTAGGCGTTTTCATTTGACGTGTTATCTTCCGGAAAGAAGTGTTGCGGAAAACACAGCGCGAAAAGGCTTGGCGTATTACAGTAAACTGTGGGGTTTCACATAGACAAACGACACGACGCGTGTGTTGTAACACGGTATTCTCACAATATACCAGAATCATATTTTTTGGCCGTGTATCAATGCATATAAGGAGTTTGAGTTCGTTTTATACGACATTCCAAATATAGTTACGTGACAGACGTACACACAATTTATAAGTACACACCTGGGAATGTAAACATATGCATGCAAAGTGCCAGAAATACAGAATTTAGCATTAGCAATTTGTAAGAATATTAAAGATGATGTGGGAGGTATGGTCTGGGGACACTGCACAGACTGAACAAGGACTGCTGAATTAACCATTTCTGAGCTTGATAAACTGTGGAAAGAAACTATCCTTATGTTTGCTCGTTCTGGCATAGTTTAGTATACAATGCCTGGCAGATGGTGGAAGTTCAAAGAGGTTGTGACTTGGATGTGAGGGGTCGATGATGATTTTCCTTTCCCACTTTAGTACTGGTCTTGTAAGGTGGGAAGACTGGTGCCAGTGATCTTTTTGGCAGACTCGGCAATTTGATGTAGCCTGTTCTTGCCCCGTTTAGTTGCTGATCAAAAACACACTGTAATGTGTGATGAGCTCAGGGCAGATTCGTGATTGCTGTGTAGAATTGTGATGGAATCTGTGTTGGCCTTCCATGTGAAGCCCTGGGTGATTATAGATCAAATAAACACGAAGGTCGCCACATCTGACACATTACTATTAAAAATGGAGAAAGAGGCTAATATTAATGGGCACCTCCTGAAGCTCACTATTATGCATATAATTGTGGAAAGTTTTCAGTTCATGAAGATAAATATTTTTTCACCCAGGTACAATACAGACATTATCATAGAGAACATGCACACTCCACACAGGGAGGACCCGGGTCTCCTAACTGCGAGGCAGCAGTTCGATTCTCCTATTAACAGTTCCGCAATAAAATGTTTACATCTGTGCTATGTTGAATACACCAAAATATAAAAAAATAAAACAGAAATGAGAACTTGAAGAAGACATAATTTTTATATAAGGGGGTCATGAGCTTTTTTTTTTTTTCTAACTTTATTTCTGTAAAATCATGGTGATACTATAGGGTGCCTTGGGTATGCCAAGACACATACTCATCTTGCTATAAATGTTAAAAATGCAAATAAAGTGAGCATAGCAAGGGGTGTGTTTCTTTTAAGCTGTATCTGTTGGATGCAGATAAGCTTTTGGTTTGCTGTTTCCACAGCTTTTGAAGTTTACCCAAATTAAAGATAAGTTTAATAGTGCAATAGTTTTTCTTCATGCCTGCATCAGAACAGTCTCCTCTTGAACTTTAACTTATGGACTTGCATAAATCCAGTGGAAAAAAGTGGGAAACATCTATTTAGCCTGCTGAGCCTAGGAGTGGCCCTGATGCAGCTCAAGATGCAACAAATCCTCAGCTTATTGCTTACTTCTGTGCGCCGCGCAGTGTAACCAATTCACTCCTTATTCATCATAGTATTTCTCTCTATGCATTTTGGTTTTGTGGAGACAAAAGTCTCCCTATGTGGTACTGGGCACAGTTACTGCCATCTCAGCACCATCTACCTCTACCCCTTTGCATTTGACATCCACAAACATGGCAGAGCCATCTGCAGTTGCTTGGACTGAATGAGACTGCAGCACACTCTTATGTTCTGTGCCTTGATTACTTCTAATTTCAAGGAACATTGTGCTCATATTACTTTACACTTTAGATGAGCTAACAATTATTTAGACTGCTTCAACAACTTTAACCTTATCAGTATCACCACCCTTTAAATCATCACAGCCAACAACCCTACTGAACCAGATAGCAACCATACAACATCTTAATAGGGTAAGTACAGCTTTCTTGATAGGGGAAATAACAAGGGGGAATCATTGTGGCTGCTGTTTTTCACTACGGCCATCATCTTAATTCAGTGAAAATCCTGCTAACTTTCTGTGTTTAAATGTACTTGGTAAATTCAGCAATGACCAACTTGTTTCAGATTTCTTAGGAGTTTTGAAAAACGTATACTGATGTCCGTGTAGACTTTCTTGTATATCGGTTCATTAACTTTAATGTATGAGGAGCAAAATGTTCAGGTAAGTTTCAAAGAATAAATTCAGTTTTGAGTCTGAAGCATAATTTTGCTGATTTGTTCAAAATTTAAGCACACTGATCTTTTGTAATTGGCACAATAAAGGAAATAAAATGAGAAAATGCAATAATTACATTTTCAAAAATCAAAGAAGCTAGATATTAACCTTTAATTAAGAAAGTGGTTAGACTGAAAACCATAGGCCACAGTGTTCCCACTGAATCAGAACTAAGAAACACTGCTTTAAGTATATTGACAGATTTTACATTTTTAGAAGTCGGATGCCAACCTCCACGAATCTCAACTGCAGTAGACCAAGTGGCCTTGAAAGCAGAAGATACAGGATAGAAATAAGGTACAAAATGAAAGGGAGGTAGTCATCTATTGTTAAAATATTCAGTTTAATTGTCTTCCAAATCTTCAAAATGTAACTGAATGGCTTTCTATTCAATTGTCTGAATGTTTTGTTCTTTATACCCAACACCAGACCCCTTTATATTTCTGCCTTCCGTTTGTTCTCAGTTTGCTTACATCAAAAAGCTGCTACTTTCTGATTGCTTTTCTGTTTCTTTGTTTCCTTCTTTATTTATTTATTTATTGCTCTTTTACCATAGTTGATACAGTAAATTTCCTTTCTTAGCTCATCTTTCTGCATTCTGTCACCAACAATCTGGTCTTTGTATGTTCATGTGCCGAGCCCTAGAAGTAGCTGGGTATCAGATGTGTTTGTTCAACAGTGCCTTGTAATAAGACCTGGGGATGATTACACTGTCACTGTGAAAATGAGACATCAATAATTGAAACTAGCAACTGACTACAAACACATTTTTTAACAAGAGACCTGTCACAAGGAAGAGATGCACCGCATGGAGGCTTGACTTAGCTTAGATTTTTGGGATATTTTCAGTTTATTAAAGTGATAAATGTGCATTATGATTTAGTCAGGGTTGCTACAATTCTTATAACTCTGAGATCAATTTAAGGGGTTAAGAACAATAGCTAGAAAGTTGTCTGGTTACTTTAGGTTGCCATCCATTAATTCATTCAATATTTGAATGAGCTTCTTCCAATACAGAGTCATAAGGCAGTCCAAAACCCTTTTCAGCAGCTTTTGTCAAAGTGTAAGGTAATGGGAAAGTGTAGCGTTGGCATTCAATTACTTCTGCATGTATTTAGGATGTAGGAGAAAAACTATTTTTTTAGTTTTTAGAGAAAACACATAAGGACATGGGAAGAAGGTGAAATCTCCGCACAGACAGTGACTAGATCCAGATTTCCGTTGTGGACCTGGAGCTCTGAGGCAACACAGCTGAGCACTAAGCCACAGTACCAGCTATTAGTGCATTTAATATTGCTGTAGTGCAATTAACCAGTCCTTATGTAATACAGGGAGAAGCTGTGAGAGGAACCAGTGATCTAAAGACATTCTTTATTACTTAATTTCAGGCTGCCCCTAAGTAAACAAATCCTTATTTTTCTTGTTTAAAAAAATAAGATTTCTGAACAATAAATGTCCCCCTTTTTGACGTACCACAAATGTGAATTACTTAATATGTATTTGTAAATACTGCACATCCAAATACTTTATGTGCTTTTCAGTCTTGCTTAATATTGAACTAAAGTACTAAATTGTAAATACTGTACAGTATGTCACACTTGACTCTGATTTGAATGCACAATTAAAACTTTTGGAACTTGGTTGTAATGTTACATTAAATGTTTGTATCTTTGTGGTGCGTTTATGGACCTTGGTTAAAAACAGAAAAAATATCTTTAATTAATGTCTATAATAAAAGTAAGCACAGTTGAAGTGTTCCCTTCCACCAAACTTAGATGGCGATTTTTAGGAGGAGGAAATAAATATTTACTTTTAGAATAATTTTCTTGAATATTCTGAAGTCTATATCCTTAATATAGTGATTACTTACAGTAATTAGTTTAATCACTTTAACAATCCTAGTCAAGAAAAATTCTGCTTTGAGCGATTACTTCAGCACATCTGATTTTATTTAGAAATTCCAATTAGCTAATTTACAGCATAAGTTCCACTAGCTACTCTCTACCTGGTCCCCAATAAGTGGTCCTCAAATCCGCACTTCTTGGCCGCATTTGGTTTTCATAGACGCCCAGTCTATGAAATTTCATTTAGAATAAGTCAATTGGTTTTGGAGGCTAAAGTATTTGATAAGATAAAGTATCTTTAATTTAAGTTGTTGAAAAATCTGACTAAGATGGAACAGATAAAAGCTAAATATAAAGAAGAAATGAAAAAAGCTGAGACAGCGGGGTCAGAAGCAAAGAAATTAGTGCACTCGCCCACTCTCGTGAGAAGCAGCTCTTACATAACAATCGCTGACAGAAGTGCCTTTGTACACAACTTGATACTACGTTATCCACAGAGCTGAGGAAAGGTCCCCAGCCTACACTCACACAAAGGAATGACAAGCTGAGAACCTTCAAACTGCAGTGGCAGCCAACTTGTGCCCAATCCTACCCTCCCTTGTTATCAATGGAAACAATGTATTCCAGCAAAGAGAAATGTGCTTCTTTGAAAATGTTATGGAATATGAAAGGAAATGTTTAAATTTTGTGTTTACCATTTAATAAAATGTTCAGAACATTACCTTAGTTATTTTACAGTTCATAGCTCCCTTCATAATTAATACGTATCACATGGTGTTTTACATGAGCCTTACAAAGCAACTTTTATATTCTTTATCAGGTAGGTTAGAGAAATGCTCAGGTTTGTACAGTGAGCCAGCAGCGGGATTTGTACCTGAAGTCTAGTGGTTTCAAGCTCAAATCCTTTGTTACTCTATTTCATATTCCACTTAATTTATTCTAAACGCCTTTTTGAATAACTACTAGTCTATAATTATTTGCCTTAAATAGATTAAAATTAGCTAACTAGTTGATGGATCCACTACAATACTACTTTTAAGTGCAGGCTCAAATTGTTGACTCACACTCATAGTGTTATTGTTTAGTGTGCTGTTTACCAGAAAAATCATTTTCTTAGTGATTCATGTATATATCAAGGTAAGAGCAATTTAGGAAGCATAAGCATAGTTAGTCTGTCATTTTTACTTTTTCTGCATATACAGGTATTAGGAAAGTATTATGAAGAGAAAAATGTCGGCATCAACAATTCAAAGAATTTGCAGGTTTTAGATGTCAATGAACATGATTTTCAGAGTGATGTGTGTATAGTCAGGTCCATTAGTATTTGGACAGTGACAGAATTTTATAAATTTGGCTCTGTACACGCTCATAATGGATTTGAAATAAAGCAGCCATTATGTGATTGATGTGTGGACTTTTAACTTTCATTTAAGGGGTGTACTAAAAATATTGTTTGAGCTGTTTAGAAAAGACAGACATTTCTGTAAACGGTTCCTCACATGCACTCACATGCATTTGTGCTTTCTTTCATGCCTGGCTAATATAGAGTGGCCGATCTGACCTAATTCATATAAGAAAAGTAGAGTATCCAGAGGCAAACACAGTCAGACATGTGGAGAACATTCAGACTTTATGTAGAGCATGCAAGACAGCACACTAATAACAGCAATGCAGTACCTGATTTTTTCTTTATATGAATAAGAAAAACAGGTGAATACATGAAAATGATTTACACCTTTTTGAAAATAACTGGGGAGATACAAAGAAGGTCTTAGTCTTTCACATTTCCTATTTTTTCAAAGAATTTTTTTCTGATTTGATATACTTTGTTAATCCCCAAGGGGAAATTGTCTTTTCACATGACCATTTATCTCTTGTTAAAATTTTTAAATAGTTTTCTATGATTGATTTAGCAAATATACCTTAGGCCCATTAAGGCTACACCCTGGTGCAGCACCCTACTTTGTGTATAATAAATGTTTGCCGAGATTTTTCTCAGTTCTTACATCCCAACCAGGACAGATTCCTGCCTTGATGCCATATATGACATAAATAAGTTCTGCTTAGGGGTTTAGAAAATGGAAGACATGTTCAAACTTTTATATCTCAACCATTTTATTGACTTATCTCACAGGGCCAACAATGAGATTTCAATCTGTATATTGTGGTTAACTCCTTACTGCACAGACCATACCGTCTTAAATAGCGCTAGAATATAGTATCATGCAAATCACTATTTTACATCACTAATTTTGCTTATGTGTCAGAATCATCCTAATTCCATTTATTTATTTATTTATTTATTTATTTTTGACTTGGACCGTCCTAAAATTTTACTCACCTAGGATTTCCACACACCCCATCTGCATTAGACTTTGTCAAAGCTTAGTTTGCCATCCAGCTGGGCCTGTTGATCTGTGAAAATGAGCTAACGTTAATCCTATCCAGTAATGGCTACAGATCAGGTATCATTAGCACTTGAGCACCTTCAGCTCATCTTGAAACAGAAAGGGAGGAAACAGATGACCATGAACACCCTCGTTACCCATCCTCACCATAAAACTGATCAATAACTAATGAGCAGTTTTAGTTTAGCAATTATTTACAGCATGGTTGAAAGACTGTGGTTCTACAGTGGCTTGCAAAAGTATTCGGCCCCCTTGAACTTTTCCACATTTTGTCACATTACAGCCACAAACATGAATCAATTTTATTGGAATTCCACGTGAAAGACCAATACAAAGTGGTGTACACATGAGAAGTGGAACGAAAATCATACATGATTCCAAACATTTTTTACAAATAAATAACTGAAAAGTGGGGTGTGCGTAATTATTCAGCCCCCTGAGTCAATACTTTGTAGAACCACCTTTTGCTGCAATTACAGCTGCCAGTCTTTTAGGGTATGTCTCTACCAGCTTTGCACATCTAGAGACTGAAATCCTTGCCCATTCTTCTTTGCAAAACAACTCCAGCTCAGTCAGATTAGATGGACAGCGTTTGTGAACAGCAGTTTTCAGATCTTGCCACAGATTCTCGATTGGATTTAGATCTGGACTTTGACTGGGCCATTCTAACACATGGATATGTTTTGTTTTAAACCATTCCATTGTTGCCCTGGCTTTATGTTTAGGGTCGTTGTCCTGCTGGAAGGTGAACCTCCGCCCCAGTCTCAAGTCTTTTGCAGACTCCAAGAGGTTTTCTTCCAAGATTGCCCTGTATTTGGCTCCATCCATCTTCCCATCAACTCTGACCAGCTTCCCTGTCCCTGCTGAAGAGAAGCACCCCCAGAGCATGATGCTGCCACCACCATATTTGACAGTGGGGATGGTGTGTTCAGAGTGATGTGCAGTGTTAGTTTTCCGCCACACATAGCGTTTTGCATTTTGGCCAAAAAGTTCCATTTTGGTCTCATCTGACCAGAGCACCTTCTTTCACATGTTTGCTGTGTCCCCCACATGGCTTGTGGCAAACTGCAAACGGGACTTCTTATGGTTTTCTGTTAACAATGGCTTTCTTCTTGCCACTCTTCCATAAAGGCCAACTTTGTGCAGTGCACGACTAATAGTTGTCCTATGGACAGATTCCCCCACCTGAGCTGTAGATCTCTGCAGCTCGTCCAGAGTCACCATGGGCCTCTTGGCTGCATTTCTGATCAGCGCTCTCCTTGTTCGGCCTGTGAGTTTAGGTGGACGACCTTGTCTTGGTAGGTTTACAGTTGTGCCATACTCCTTCCATTTCTGAATGATCGCTTGAACAGTGCTCCGTGGGATGTTCAAGGCTTTGGAAATCTTTTTGTAGCCTAAGCCTGCTTTAAATTTCTCAATAACTTTATCCCTGACCTGTCTGGTGTGTTCTTTGGACTTTATGGTGTTGTTGCTCCCAATATTCTCTTAGACAACCTCTGAGGCCGTCACAGAGCAGCTGTATTTGTACTGACATTAGATTACACACAGGTGCACTCTATTTAGTCATTAGCACTCATCAGGCAATGTCTATGGGCAACTGACTGCACTCAGACCAAAGGGGGCTGAATAATTACGCACATCCCACTTTGCAGTTATTTATTTGTAAAAAATGTTTGGAATCATGTATGATTTTTGTTCCACTTCTCAAGTGTACACCACTTTGTATTGGTCTTTCACGTGAATTTCCAATGAAATTGATTCATGTTTGTGGCTGTAATGTGACAAAATGTGGAAAAGTTCAAGGGGGCCGAATACTTTTGCAAGCCACTGTATATATGAAATTCTTATTAATCAAAACTAGACCTTCCCTTCATCCACCCATTTTCCAATCAGTTTATCCTGATCAGGGTCTCAGAGAGCCAGTGCTTATGCCAACAGCATTGGCTGCAAGGCAGGAATCAACCCTGGGCAGGATGGCTGTCCATTGCATTGAAGCCCAATCATGCACACTAATCCTTAAAGGCAGTGCGAATATCCACATTTTTTGCATTGTTAGAAAGTGTATATCAGACTTGTTCCTTGAGGGGTACATCTGTTTCTTACGGTTTTCATTCCAACCAATTTATTAATCAATGGTCAATTCATGCCTGTATTTTTGCTGATAATTTAACTGAACATTATTTTGTTCTTTTTACATTGAATGTGCTTACGCACAGAAATCTTCTTAATCCAGAGTTGCAGCATGCTAGAGCACATATCCTAGCAGGAACCATTCATAGATGGGGTGTCAGTCCATTTGCATTAGAATTTAGTGAAGATTTTTTGTGTTTAATTCACATTAGTTTTCCCCATCTTATTTGTAAAGATTTGATTTTCAGGATGTTGATCATTAAACCAACCATTTGGGGATGAGCACATAGATGTGAATGGCTGTAAATTGACGGATCCTTTTTACAACACATTATTATTTGCTCTGGTGTCACTTTTTTGGTAACGCTCATTTGTAAAAAATTGTTAAAAGGTATTAAGAAAATAATCAATGAACAAGAAAAGAAGTACAGCATAACATAAAGGAAGTCTCAGTACTATGGCAGTGTTTTCCAAACGCTGTCCTGAACTACTTATGAATATTTTCTTTACTTGACCAAATCTGTCATTCCTGTATGTAAGCTTCATTTTCCAGGCTTCACTCAAGTTTGGCTCCTGATGTAAACTCTTAATTTTACACTAAAAACACCCACAGCAGTCAGTCTAAACAACACACATTTAAGATGTGGAACCACGAGAGAACCCATGTGGACATGGGCAGAATGTGCAGCCCTCACACAGAGGGCCTTGAAGCAGCAGTGCCAGTCATTGAGCCAGTGTGCTACCCACAGGTCTATATATTATTCTGCATAAAACAGTTCATTTTAAAACATTGATTGTTATGGTGTCTGTCTTCTTTTATGCTTTTAACCTGGAAACTTAAGTCATCCAAATGAAGCTAAGCATGTTTGGGCCTGGCCATTACTTGGATAGGAGACCATGTAGGAAAGCTTGGGTTGCTGCTGGAATGGGTGTCGGTGAGGCTTACAGGAGGCAATTACCCAGTGGTCTAAATGAGTATCCCAATTCCACAGTGCAGTGATTAGGACACTAAGTTGTAAAAATGGTGCTGTTCTTCGGATAAGACGTAAAACCGAGGTCCTGACTTTCTATGGTGATCCATGGTGATCCATCCTTCGTAAAGAGCTGGATATATCCTGATGTTGTGGCTAAATTACCCTCCATGGTCTTGTCATTCTAGCTCTTAATCAACCCCGTCTCTTATTGGCTATTTCTCCCACGACTTCACCTCCTAATAGCTCATTTATGATGAGCTTACTGGTACAAAAATGTCTCCCATCACATCATTCAGATGGATGCAACACTTTAATGGTGGTTGAAGTGGCTCCCCATTCAGTATGAAAAAGCTCTTTGAACTGTGACAAAAATGCTTTATTAATGTAAAGAATTATTATTATTATTGTTCGCTATATAAGTCTGTCCGTCCATCCATCCATCCAGTTCAATTGAATTCAAGGTTATTGAGTGCCAGAACTCATTGCAACAGCAGCATCGAGGTAGGAACAAGCCTTGGACACATCATTGCAAGTTGTTGCCTAACAAGTTTTCCAGATAATTACCCACTGATACAAGTACTATACAATAGTAAAATTTGGTAAACAATTAAAAAAAGATTTTTTCTTTAAGTATAAGCTTTTCATTTGATCTTAGACAGGCGTGTAATTGTGAATTCAAGTTAATAATCTGTGATGAGGAATGTCAATCTTTATATTTCAAACCATTATGTCTTTATATGATCCTGGCACACCTGGATAATAAAAATGTTTGTGCCAGTGTACAGTGTTTATAGAGTATAGCCTAGCCAGTGTACACAGTATCGAGTGTACTTCCCACAGGGTAGTATAAAGAGCCCCCTGTTGTCCTCTTTGTTTACCTATGTCAGATCTGAAACTTCATCTTTAAACTGGGTAATAGCACCCCATTTGTAAGTCTGATCATTAGCAATGAAGATATGGCTATGGAGAAGATATTTACCAAGTACAATAATCTCACACTTAATGTCAGCAAACCAAGGACATTGTTCTAATGGACTAAGAAGCAAGTAGATTGGAGGGGATTCAGTGGAAAGGGTGAGCAGTTTTAAATGTCTAGAAATCGTCATTACTGACAACCTGAAATGAGAACAATATCTCACAGTTATTATCAATAAGGCTCACTAATGCCTTAAAAAATGTGTTTATGGCTCCATCTACATTCATAAATTTATACAGGTGCACAATAGTGTTCAAATTCACTGGCTGCATAACATCCTGATATACCACCGTCTTAGCTCAAGGCCACAAAGCACTATAAAGGGTAGTGAAGGTGGCACAAAATATTACTGCTGCAGTATATATAATACAGTATTATTAAAGGCCGTTGCAATCCAGCATAGTCACATATCTCTTTCCTGCATTCTGCAAACAGTATAGAACGATTAACACTTGCACCCCTATATTCAGGGGCACTTTCTATTGACAGATCATATGGCTACTCAACAACCACACAACTGCATGAGTGGACCAGATGTGTGTTCTGATTTTATATTTGGTGCCTATTGTTGCAGTTTTACTACTGTAACTAGTGTCATTATATTGTGTACAACTGACAGCAAACTTGAGCTTTGTGACCTGTGTTATTTCTTGTTAGCCACATGGAAATCCCAGCAATTCTTTATGATTCCATTATAATTTGTCTTTTCACATTCCTTTTGTATTGAAAGAAACTGAAAACCTATATAACTTCTTTAAATACTGTATAATTCTTTCTCTTTTGAAATGCATGTGCACTAAGTGTTATATAGAAATCATGAGGATGGTTGTGATTGATTTTCTGTGCTGCATCATGTTATAATTTTTAAGAACACTGAAAATTTAAAAACTGTGCCACAATGGAATGATGCCCTTCCAGCACTGGTTTCTGCCTTGTATCTAGTGTTGCCAGAACAGGCAATGACTCCCTGAAATCATAAAACAAAAACAGGTTAAAAATAGACTTCAAGAATTGAATCTCCTGAACAAAATATCTAATTGAACAAAAAAAATATTTTTACATGCAATGTCCCGAGTTTCATTTTTTTGTCTTGGAGGCTGGTGCTTATTAAAATATAATACCGTTTCCACAGTCCACTCTGTGGCATACAATAGCACTATTGAGCAAAGTAACTTTCCTTGGTAGCTGAGTATTGTTGGACACTGGAACTTGTCAGCTATCCAATGTTTGCCATTTCCTAAAAAAGTTCAGCTTGCATCACATGTAAATTAATGAATGTGATTATAAAAGACAAGATAGAATAGGAGAAATGTTGTTTTACTAATATCCTTGAATTTCATGAAGAAACAGCAAAAACATGACAGTAGAAAACAGAATTATACGACCTACCCTTGAAAAACTTTTTAATGTAGAACCTCCCCATAACAAAGTTGCCTGTGTTAAATGAACTCTTGTAGTGTTAACGTAATCCTTAAGAGTGTATACATGAAAAGATTAGACTCATAGGTGCTACTTAAAATGTTATTTTAACACTGGGATTTTGGCTTTGGGGAGTTGATTCATAAAGCTATGAAATGTGGGGTTTTAGTGTGCAGGTAGGTGTAACATTGGCTTAAAAAGTGATAGCAATGGATTGTGGTTATGAATCATGTCTAGAATGAATTTCTGCAGCATCCAGAGCTGATGCCGTTGTTAAGTGAATAAAATACATTTTGTGAAGCCCTTCCCAATCGAGAAATTATAGTTAATTTGGAACTCTACTGTTGACAAAGCACATCACCACAAGGCACAATGTAAAATCTAAATTGAGAGAAAAATATAGTCATCCAAACGAAGCACTGAAACATGCACCAACAGCCATCATTTGAACTCATTTCTTGGTGAAAGAAATAATTTCTTTAAATTTGCAGAATGTGCTAAACTCAAGTGATCACATGGTTTCTTTTATTATAGCAGTTCTGAGATAAGGAGACAGGTATGAGGAATGAATGTATTGTAAATGACAATCTTTTAATCACTGCCAAGCGTATTGATATGAGGAATATGCAAATCACAAACAAAGACTTTGAAACACTGTATTTTCCTTGGAATGAGAAATTTCATCAAGAATTTGCAATGCAGGTCAATAACATTGCATTGTAATTCTCCTACTGTGCATATTAGAATTAGAATTTTACCCTGAAATACTGTATGTGTGAATTTTATATGCTGTAAATACATTCATCTGGTAAGAGACTGTCAGGGGCTATGATGGCTACAAGCTCCACTGGAAAAGAAGTGTCTTGCTGTCTTTTCCTATTTCAGTCATGTGCCATTATTCCCATTTGCTCTATTGATATTTAGTGACACGTCTTGAGGCAGTTTCTGAGATTCTCTCTCTCTTCTCCAGCAGATGTCTGTCGTTCTTTTCATTACCCTTAATGGTGTCAGATGTCCTGATTATGTGAGTCCTTTGAATTTGTGATGCTGGTCATCTTTCATTCTACCAGGATGCTAAAAATAGTGTGTTTGTCTTCTTAATTGATCCCAAAGCATCTCTGCTTGTGGGTTTCTAGCTCTGTGATGTGTTTACTGTATGCTGCTCAAGTCTCAGACCAAGTAGAATAATCAGCCCTGCTCCTGTGTGGAAGCCTGGGTTCTGAAAAAAATGTCTTCCAGCTTGGAAAAGGCTTGACTAGAGAAGAAGCATGCTGCTGATGTCAGAGAAATTATGTGCATTTTCAAGAATGCTGTCTCGGGTGTACATAGTGCCACTTGTTCATCTTGAGATATGACTGGAGTTGTCAATATCAAGTAGAGTGCTCCTAATGCTTGCATATACTGTACTTGGCCAAAGCAATCACACACAACATTTTGTGGATAATTCAACTTTTTTCCTTTGATTTTTCAAATAGATGATATGTATTACCTCTTTCAGAAATCCTGAATCAGAACCTGACATAAAAATGGGTACACCATTGAAACTGACTAGTGCGAATTATATTAAAAGTGTAAAAAAGTTACTTCTTCCAAAAATGTGAAGTTCATTTATCTTATTTAGTTTATCAATTCTTCTTCAGCTAATTTTTGAAAAACTTCTGCATAAGTGTATCATATATAATTGGGTGGAGCTGGTATTACAGAGTTACTCATACTGGATTCTTCTATCTTTCCTGGTCTACTCAATGTGATAACTACACTACAAAATGGTTGATTTACCCAGCCAGGTGGGTTATACATGCAGTTTATCGGAATGTTAACTGATGTTCCATTCAGGTGTTTTGCAAATAAAAGAAAATATGAAGTAAAATCAGAAAATTAGTCAAACATATACTGTAAATGATGAATATCAAAATAACCTCTACTATCTTATAATTTAGTTTGAAAATTCATTTTGAAAAATGTTCCCAATGAGTAAGTAAAAGCAAACATTATGTAATCTAATCTAATCTAATCTAATCTAATCTAATATATCATATCTGAATGTCTTTTTTGTATGGTACAGTATGTGGGAGTGTGCCCTAAGATTGACAGGTGCTGTTATCCAGAGCTAGTTTCTGATTTACATACATGGATAGGCTCTGTTTCCTCAGGATAATATAATATAATATAATATTATATAATATAATGTAATATATCAGTGCAAATGGTTTGCGGTGGCAACTCCCAGATCCCGTAGGTTTGAATTTTGCACTGGGTAAATGTCAGTGTAAAGTTTTCCTTTTCTCCCTATGTCTGTGAGAATTTATCTTTCAGTACTCTAGTTTTAAACCATGGCCCCAAATTTGTACTGGTTTGGTTGACTGGCAATTCCACATTGACCTTGTTTTAGTGTTGAGTGGGTCCTGAAATATATTGGTACATTGTCCAAATTGTACTGGCATTGTGATCAATACTATTAATATAGGATCTGGTGTCACCACAATCGTGAATTGCATTAACTGGGTTTGAGAATGTTACAGTTAGTTTGAATACCAGTCCAAATACTGTGTGGGGTCATTTGTGTTTTCTCCTTGTAGTACAATTTAATTCTACAGTATGTACCAAAAATGTGTAGGTTATGTCAATTGTAGTCTCTTAATTGATCTGATATGAATGCATGTGGGTGTGAGTATGCATTAGTGTACCAAGTAATGGATTGGCATCTTGTTCAGGGTTGTAAATGGGCTTACATACTGTACCTGTGCTTCAAAGATTTTCTTGAACAGCTAGAGATGTGCTGCCACAATGATTAGTGCCTTTATTCAGCCAGGTATGGGTGTATCTGGACGTGTTTGTATGTATGGCCTATTTTTTGTTTTGTTTTTTCAGTTACTGTGATTAACCCCTCAGACCCACTGCATTAGATTAGAATACATAGATTACCTAATGAATTACTAACAAGAAATGATGAAATTCTTCTGTGTTTTATGGTTAACTGTTTAAAATATCAAGAACCCCCATTTAATGTGGGGGCTTAAAAGCTTTCAGAAGAAATACTGTAGAATGGGAGAGGCTTTTCAGAACAACATAGACAGAGTGGGAGACACAAGCTGAACGTGGAGTACTGTACATGGTAGTGAGGTCTCCTTAGACTGTTTATGACTCAAAGCATCACAAAATGCTGCCATCTTGGTGTTTAACATTTGCCTCATTTTTATTTTAAACACTCCAAATCAGTTTTTTAGAGGCAATATAGTGCAAGCTATTACAATTATTTTTATTGTTGTTTTAGTCAAGTAAAATGTTTAATGCTATCAGGCCACTAGTCTAGAATCAGAGAAAAATGTTGAGTTAGCTCATTGCGGGTGTGTCTGCAAGGAGGACTAACTGACAAGCTCTAGTTCCAGCAGAACTGGTATGAACTGCCTCAGGATCCCTGCTTTTATTGCTCTTTTATCTCATATGTGTAGCAACAATTAATGATGATCAGTTTCTTTAAAGCATTTTATGTCAAGTAATTTTTCTATCATAGGTCAGATAATGCAGTATTCAGTCCATAACCATGTTGTTTGTTTACCAAATTAACACAAATTTGGTCAAAGTGAGATGTCAGTAATTTCCAAATACACATGAGTGCTACTTTAATTTTCTACTTTTATGTCAACAAGAAAAATCTCCCCAACAACAGGAAGTGAGCCAGGAGTCAGAATTGTGAATCTGACACCCACCCATGATGAAATTGAATATTTTGCTTTCATTCAGCCTCCGCTGATTGTATTTTGCCGTATTTGGGTGTGGTTGTTTCAGCGGCTGTTGTCTTGCTCCCCTGTAGTTAAGACCATGCTCACAATAGTGAGAATTTAATAATACCATAGACAAACACTGCCAACACAGTTGATGATCACAAAGAACTTGCTTTCACAGCTATCCTGTCCTACCCTTGCACATTCCAGGGTAGATATGTTCTTCACTGCAGCTGAGGAAAACTGAGTTAATTCTCTCCATTTTAGGGTGCTATTACAGAGGATGGATTGCAGGCACCATTGATGTCTATGTTTTTCTTTATTAATACAGCAAAACTGGCACAAATAAAAGTACATCTAATCTAATCTAGCATTTTTTTCTTATTTTTTATGTCAATTTTGTGTGGCCTATATTTAATGGAAGGTTGTAAAAGCCTTTTTTAATGATGATGATAAACCCAACCATTTTATTGCTTTATATACCTAAATCATATCAAAAAAGTAATGACTCTGCAAAAGTTTATTACAATTGTGAAAGCAATTTATTTCAGTCTGAAGGTATTTGCTGAGTTATTAAAGCTAAACTGGTGGTTTACGGTAGCTTGAAGGCTGGAAGGTCAGGGTTCAGGTCATGTTGGCCTTGTATATAGTTTGGAGCATCTAATTAATTATTTTGTATAGAATCTTTCACCTACAGCAAACATGGTGGTGCAGGAATTATCAATGTATTTTTGACTACTGGTCTGGTCATTTCTGTGTTGACTATGCATGTTCTCCTAATCTCTTCATGGTTTTTTTTCACACATTCCAAAGTCTTTGAGGGTAGATCAACTGCTAGGACTCTAAAATCGAACTTGTATTGAGTAAAAGTGCTCTAGATCAGACCAGCACCCCCACTAATGGATTATTCCTGCCTTGAGCTGACACTGGATAGGCTTCAGCTTCCTGTGACCCTAAAACTTCATTAACTGGGTCTGATAAGCGGGTGAATTTCCACAGTGAGCACAACCTGCATCCACTACAAAAATCAAATTAGAATTATCTGAAATATGGGGCAAAACTTTGTAAGATGGTAGCATTTATACAGTATGAGCAGAATTGTCAACAAAACATCATGGATGGCAGTAAAGGGAGCAATAAAAAGAATGATTACAGAAACAGAAATTTTACAATGTAAATTATCCATCCATTTTCCAACCCGCTGAATCCGAACACAGGGGTCTGCTGGAGCCAATCCCAGCCAACAAGGCAGGAACCAATCCTGGGCAGGGTGCCAACCCACCGCAGGACACACACAAACTCACCCACACACCAAGCACACACTAGGGCCAATTTAGAATTGCCAATCGACCTAACCTGCATGTCTTTGGATTGTGGGAGGAAACCGACGCAGACACGGGGAGAACATGCAAACTCCACACAGGGAGGACCCAGGAAGCGAACCCGGGTCTCCTAACTGCGAGGCAGCAGCGCTACCACTGCGCCACCGTGCTGCCCACAATGTAAATTATAGTTTGAAAAATCTGTCTGATCCTGGGGAATTCTGTTCTTTAGAATGCTTGTGGCTGCTTTATATTGTAATGGAAATGGATTTGTTAGTAGATACTGTGAAAGATACTCTATAAAAAGGGTTATTAATTTTTTAACATGTGATGTTACATTTACTGTTTGGCATTATTTTTTACTGTTTCAGTCTGTGGTTGGATGTATTTATTATCTGGCCTGTCTTTAGTCTAGACTGCACTGTGTACACTTGAGAATAAACTTGACCTTAATGCTAAATTAAAGCTTACGTTCTTTGAACTGACCATTTCAATTTACCTATGAAGTTGGTCTATTCTTAAGGCGAATCTTGTATAAGTAAGATGTCACAGTTAAGAATCATCAGCTTGATGGTACTTTGGGTGGTGCTGCTGTTGCATTCTGTGTTTTGAGTTGTGCGCTCTGTTGTTGCCTGAGTAGAGTCTGTTTAGAGTTTGTAAGATGCTACCTGCTATCTCGGGCAGCAACAACAGCTTCAGTGCCATGTATATGTTTTCTGGCTAAAGTCTTTTTTTATTTAATATTGTCACACAAAAAGGGTAGTTGTATCACCAGATCATTTGATTTTTTTCTTGTTGGTTGACAGAGTGCTGCTGGCACAGTTGATATTTTGCTTTTGAAATAAATTAATACAAAACATTATCATCTCTTCATATTTGTGCATTTTAATTCATGCCCTTTTTCTAATAATGTCTGCTGCATAGACTACTCTCAAATTACAACTTAATATTTTTCATTTGTTCTTTGAATATTAAAATACTTGACTGCTGGAAAAGACAACTACATTTCAATTTTTTTCAGCTTGTGCCAATTGGCAAGAGGTGTTTATCTATATTTAAGAAATGAGCTTTTGTCTCTGCCAAGATGCTGCCAGGTTCTTTGAGGACATCTGGTTGAGGAAAGCAAAATGAAGCAATATCAGCTATGCACCGACAGTCTGGTCACGAAACAGAGTCACTCCTCTATGTGACAGCATAGGTCCCTGCGGGTCTTTCATGTTTAGAATTGACATTTTGAAATTAAATAAACGGTTGTCTCAGGCAAGATCTTAAGCCAGGTTTGAGAAGAAAGAGGCTAAGCTGTGGCACCCATCCTCTTCCATCTCACATTTTGTCATTAGCAATCATTTAATCTTTATATAGCATCTTTCATAGCACTACCTGCTCCAAAGAATTTCCAATAAAAAGGCAATGCTAATCAAAGAGTTAATTTAAAATGCAGGATTATGTGTATCAGGGTGTATTTAAGTGAGGATAATGCACACCACAAATAAACTGTGTAAGAAACCACAGAATAAACTGTATAAACTAAGAATATGAACAGCGGTATCACTGCTCCAAAAACCTGGGTTCACATTCTGGGCAACACACTATCCTTGTGGAATGTTCCCTGGGTACTTCAGTTTGCGCCCATATCCTAAAGCTGTAGAATTTTGGTCAAATGGGGATTGTAAATTAGCCCAGAGTGTACATTCCATACTCTGTGCTGAAGGAATAGCCTCCTTCTTTGGAATAAATGGGCTCACAAATTAAATCTTCTTCTTTTGGCTGCTCCCGTTAGGGATTGCCACAGCGGATCATCTTCTTCCATATCTTTCTGTCCTCTGCATCTTGTTCTGTTACATCACCTGCATGTCCTCTTTCACCACATCCATAAACCTTCTCTTAGGCCTTCCTCTTTTTCTCTTGCCTGGCAGCTCCATCCTTAGCATCCTTCTCCCAATATACTCAGCATCTCTCCTCTGCACAACTCCAAACCAACGCAATCTTGCCTCTCTGACTTTGTCACACAAAACCGTCCAACCTGAGCTGACCCTCTAATGTACTCATTTCTAATCCTGTCCATCCTCGTCACACCCAATGCAAATCTTAGCATCTCTAACTCTGCCACCTCCAGCTCTGTCTCCTGGTTTCTGGTCAGTGTCACCGTCTCCAACCCATATAACATAGCTGGTCTCACTACCGTCCTGTAGACCTTCCCTTTCACTCTTGCTGATATCCGTCTGTCACAAATCACTCCTGACACTGTTCTCCACCCATTCCACCCTGCCTGCACTCTCTTTTTCACCTCTCTTCCACAATCCCCATTACTCTGTACTGTTGATCCCAATTATTTAAACTCATCCACCTTCGCCAACTCTACTCCTTGCATCTTCATCATTCCACTGACCTCCCTCTCATTTACACATTGTATTCTGTCTTGTTCCTACTGACCTTCATTCCTCTCCTCTCTAGAGCATGTCTCCACCTCTCCAGGGTCTCCTCAACCTGCCCCCTATTGCTACAGATCACAGCAAACATCATAGTCCACGAGGATTCCTGTCTAATCTCATCTGTCAACCTGTCCATCACCATTGCAAATAAGAAAGGGCTCAGAGCCGATCCCTGATGTAATCCCACCTCAACCTTAAATGCATCCGTCACTCCTACTGCAGACCTCAACACATTCACACTTCCCTTGTACATATCCTGTACAACTCTTATATACTTCTCTGCCACTCCCGGCTTCCTCATATAATACCAGAGCTGCTCTCGAGGCACCCTGTCATATGCTTTCTCCAGGTCCACAAAGACGCAGTGCAACTCCTTCTGGCTTTCTCTATACTTCTCCATCAACACCAACAGAGCAAACATCGTATCTGTGGTACTCTTTCTTGGCATGAAACTATACTGCTGCTCACTAATCATCATCTCACTTCTTAACCTAGCTTCCACTACTCTTTCCCATAACTTCATGCTGTGGCTCATCAATTTTATCCCCCTGTAGTTACTACAGTCCCGCACATCCCCCTTATTCTTAAATATCGGCACCAGTACACTTCTTCTCCACTCCTCAGGCATCCTCTCACTTTCCAAGATTCCATTAAACAATCTTGTTAAAAACTCCACTGCCATCTCTCCTAAACACCTCCATGCTTCCATATGTATGTCATCTGGACCAATGGCCTTTCTATTCTTCATCCTCTTCATTGCTGTCCTTACTTCCTCCTTGCTAATCTGTTGCACTTCCTGATTCACTATCTCCACATCATCCAACATCTTTTCTCTCTCGTTCTCTTCATTCATAAGCCTCTCAAAGTACTCTTTCCATCTGCTCAACACACTCTCCTCGCTTGTGAGTATGTTTCCATCTTTATCCTTTATTACCCTAACCTGCTGCACATCTTTCCCAGCTCGGTCCCTCTGTCTAGCCAATCGGTACAGGTCCTTTTCTCCCTCCTTAGTGTCCAACCTCTCATACAACTCATCATACGCTTTTTCTTTAGCCTTCGCCACCTCTCTCTTCACCTTACGCCTTATCTCCTTGTACTCTTGTCTACTTTCTGCATCTCTCTGACTATCCCACTTCTTCTTTGCCATCCTCTTCCTCTGTATACTCTCCTGTACTTCCTCATTCCATCACCAGGTTTCCTTTTCCTTCTTCCTCTGTCCAGATGTCATGCCAAGCACCCTTCTTGCTGTCAACTTTACTACATCTGCTGCAGTCACTACCACCCAGTGCCTGTCTCACCTCCTCCCTAAACTCAACCTTGCAGTCTTCCTTTTTCAACTTAAAATCATTTCATCCTTGGCTCTGCTCTCACTCTCTTCCTCTTCTTGATCTCCATCGTCATTCTATAGACCACCATCCTTTGCTGCTTAACTACACTTTCCCCTGCCACTACTTTGCAGTCTTCAATCTCCTTCAGATTGACTCTTCTGCATAGGATGTAATCTACCTGTGTGCATCTTCCTCCACTTTTGTACGTCACCCTATGTTCCTTACTCTTCTTAAAATATGTATTCACCACAGCCATGTCCATCCTTTTGGCAAAATCCACTATCCTTTGACCTTCTTCATTCCTCTCCTTGACACCATACCTACCCATCACCTCCTCATTTCTGTTCCTTTCACCAACATGTCCATTGAAATCCGTTCCAATCACCACTTTCTGTCCCTTGGATACACTGTTCATCACTTCATCCAACTCACTCCAAAAATCTTCTTTCTCATCCATTGCACCCCCAACTTGTGGGGCATATGCATTAACAACGTTCATCATCACACCTCCAATTTCCAGCTTCATAATCATTACTCTGTCTGACACTCTTTTCACCTTCAGAACACTCTTGACATACTGTTCCTTCAGAATAACCCCTACTCCATTTCTCCTCCTACCCGCAAAATGATAGAACAGTTTGAATCCACCTCTGATTCACCTGGCCTTACTCCCCTTCCATTTAGTCTCTTGCACGCACAATATATCAACCTTCCTTCTCTCCATCATATCGGCTAACTCTCTCCCATTACCAGTCATACTGCCAACATTCAAAGTTCCTACCCTCAGTTCCACTCTCTTTACCTTCCTCCTCTCCTCCTGCCTCCGGACATGTCTCCTTCCTCTTCTTCTCCTTCTTCTTATTCGGGCAACAGTAGCACAATTTCTGCCAGCACCCTGTTGACTAACAGTACTGGTAGCAGTCTTTGTTAACCCGGGGCGCAACCAATCGGGTATGGAAATTTGTATTGTTGTCTACATATTGATTTGGCAAAATTTTACACCGGATGCCCTTCCTGACGTAACCCTCCCCATACATCCAGGCTTGGGCCCGGCATGAAGAAACACACTGGTTTGTGCATCCCCTGTGGCTGGGTTGGGCAGACTGCTAAAAACATGAGCATTAATTCCATGGCTGAGGATGTGTGAAAGTTATGAGTCTGAATCATCATCATTGAAATGGACCATTGCTAACAGTACATTAATTTCTGTTGCCATGCAGTTAAACAAGAAGTGGGCCAAGAGTGGAATGTGATGTGTGGCACTGTTTTGGGTAGCTTCCTTTCTGCTGTATGCTATCTTGTGATGGTTCTTCTATGTTTGTGGTCTGATCTAAGCTAACAGCTATTCTAAGGTCTGCAAAAGAAATGTTTATCCATTTTGCTTTTCAGTAATGGCTGGCATCGCGGTGAAGTGGTTATCACTGCTACCTCCTGGATCTAACATCCTGGGTTTCACTCTTTTGCCTGGTTATTGTTTGCCTGCACACCATTCTTGTATCTTTGCAATTTTAGCTTAGTCCATTTGTTAATAGTTTTTGCTGATCAGTTTTTGATTTTTGTCTTAAACTGTTCCTTGGTTCCTATTATTGCCTGATGAGTATACAGACATTTTGTTTCTTTTTTGTTTGTCTCCTTGGACTCATATACCTGTTTCACATATTTGAGCTCACTGTGAAATGTTGCTGAAATAACAATGCAAAGAATATTTATGATATTCTGCAGTAAAGTAAAGCCAAATATTGAAGGTTGCCTAGATTCTGGTATTTCTGGGTCTTCAGACAGCCATGTTGTGGTCTTGAGTTGCTTTTTAAAGTATTGTTGTTGTGTAGCTTGGGCTGCTTAAATAAGTGAACAATTGTATTAGACTTCCAGAACACAACTCAGCCTTCCTTTTAATTTCTTCTTCATGGATTGCACTTGTGACACTACATTTTAACAACATGTTTGTTCACGCTCACTTAAGCCTAGTAGCCCAAATGAAGGGCGAGAGTGAACGCCCAAGAGAAGTTAAAGGCTTAATGTATTGCAGCAAACTGAGTAATTACTCATAGAGACAGTGTAATTGTAAAAACGGCAGATCTGGAGGTTAGTGGGGAGCCACTAGCACAGACAAGTCCCATACTCAGTGGTGTTTGGTTTATGCAAGCTTAAATAATATATATATACTGTATATATATATATATATATATATATAAACCTTTGAAAAACCACGCTTATATTAAGTTAAAGTGTACTTAAAAGTAAAAAAATAAGTCTCTCATGCATCACTCGTAAAATAAAAGGTGGGCGCTTTTGCTAAGATTTTAAGAAGTGTTTTTTGAATGTTGATACACTTTTACTTTATGAGTGAGGTACGAGAGACTTATTTTTTACTTTTTAGTACACTTTTTAATTTAATGTAAGCGTGGTTTTTAAAAAGTATTTTTTATACATACAGTACAGGCCAAAAGTTTGGACACACCTCCTCATTCAATGTGTTTTCTTTATTTTCATGACTGAAGGCATCAAAACTATGAATGAACACATGTAGAGTTATGTACTTAACAAAAAAAGGTGAAATAACTGAAAACATGTTTTATATTCCAGTTTCTTCAAAATAGCCACCCTTTGCTCTGATTACTGCTTTGCACACTCTTGGCATTCTCTCAATGAGCTTCAACAGGTAGTCACCTGAAATGGTTTTCACTTCACAGGTGTGCCTTATCAGGGTTATTTAGTGGAATTTCTTGCTTTATCAATGGGGTTGGGACCAGCAGTTGTGTTGTGCAGAAGTCAGGTTAGTTGGACGATCATTTATTTTTCAACAGGACAATGACCCCAAACACACCTCCAGGCTGTGTAAGGGCTATTTGACCAAGAAGGAGAGTGATGGAGTGCTGTAAATGGTCATGAATATAAAGAAAACACATTGAATGAGGAGGTGTGTCCAAACTTTTGGCCTGTACTGTATATTATTTTAAACTTTTTAGTCTTGGGTTTGTTTTAGTATACTTTTGTAATCAATATTTTAACACTTTCTTTAATATTTCTGTCCGTTACTAGTGCCATCTATTGGTGAAACTAATCTTCATATGAAAATTTTATTTCTTAATTAACATGGATTAATTGATCAATTAGTGAAACTGATTATTGATTCATGTATTGTCATCGGAAGTGAGTAAGTGTGCAACATTTCAAGTCATTTGGACAATAGGAAGTGGGTTAAATATCGATTACAAGATTTGTACCAGACAACAAACAGGTGAAGTTAAAATAAGCATGGTTAATAAAATGGACTAGATTTTGTTGCGTTCTATAAAGATGGTGGCTTGCATGGTTGTGCTTTTTGTTGTGTGTCCAACTCAAGTGGCAACATCCTAAACTAGTTTGTTTGTTCATGCACCAACCCTATTCCTAGTGTCATGTCTTCAACCCAAACATACCACCTTTTAACCATACTGTTCATTTACTTCTAAAGATTGAGTTGGAATTCCATTTGAGACTGTTCAAATGAGTTTTAAGAGGAAGACGATCCTAATCCTGTTTATTTGGACATCAGAATACATGAAGAGCAGGGGTGCCTCTGCATTAAGGGCAAGTGGGACACTGCTCCCATCTCCCAGCAAAGGTGCTGTTGTGCAAAACTTAAATAAGTAGTAAACTTGCCTCAATAATATAATGTACTAGGGGGCTTCGCTCGCCAACAATAACCCTGGCATGCACTACATGCCAGCCACTTTGTGTCTCTACCACTCGCGTTGTGAAGAAGGGAGGGCAGAATGCACCCCAAGGAGACGTAGTCATTCCTCTGAAATCCCCTCTTAAATGGTGATACAATGGGAAACAAATACGTTTTTTTTTTATCTCCTCTTTGCTCGATCAGCTGCTGGATTGTTGCTGCTGCCGTGCCGCATGACCTGCATTTCGTGCGGTTCTTTGAACATTTAAAAGCCTGCACAGCAGCTGTCCTTTTTTCTCACTGCCTTGTCTTTCTTCTCCCCTAGACATCCTCTTCTCCTGTTGGGGTTCCCGCTCCCGAGGTGCGCCCCTATGAAGAGGAAAATTTTCTATTCTTTTAATTGAGAGACGGAACTGTCCCCTCCCGGTAACACGAATTAGACGATCTACAAGTCTCCGACTTATAGTTTAAGTCCAAACAATATAATCAATCTCATGGTGGCACGGTGGCACAGTGGGTAGCGCTGCTGCCTCGCAGTTAGGAGACCCGGGTTTGCTTTCCGGGTCCTCCCTGCATGGAGTTTGCATATTCTCCCTGTGTCTGCGTGGGTTTCCTCTGGGTTCTCCGGTTTCCTCCCACAGTCCAAAGACATGCAGGTTAGGTGCACTGGCGTTCCTAACTTGTCCCTAGTGTGTGGGTGGTGTGCGCCCTGCCCGGGGTTTGTTTCCTCCCTTGCGCCCTGTGTTGGCTGGGATTGGCTCCAGCAGACCCCCGTGACCCTGTAGTTAGGATATAGCAGGTTGGATAATGGATGGATATTCAATCTCTTTTCACTGTTCTGTTATTTCACCAAGTAATAATTTCCATTTGTTTGCGCTAATGCGATCTTTACTATCACTTTTTTGAGACTTTCAAATTTTAGTATTTTCATTATCTCTAACCTGCTCTGCATATGTATCATGCCAATGTTTTTGAATTCTTTTACGATGTTCTACTTTGTCATCTAGTCTTTGTCTTTTTCCGGCCCCAGGCGTGGTTAAATCTCTTGGTACAAAGTCTCATCTTGCGGGACGTGAAAGTGTCTTTCTGAGAAAGTTACGTCTCGTCTCTCTGAACAGGTCTCATCTTGTCCCAATTTTTTTTTATATAATAGAGAGATTGTTAAAAGGTGTGTATGGAAAAATTTTTCGTGATATGTGCAATGCAATTTCTTTTTGGAGTACAGTATGTGAAACTTTCCCTCTGTCTGAATTTGCTAACATTCGACCATGTGGTGTTCTAATCATACGTTTGCTCATGTGTGTGCATGTGCAGCCTGAACATTTCAGTATCACCCTGGAGTCTCAAGGCTAACATCTTTTGAAGTGACCCAGTGATTGATTTAAAACATATCACTGTTTTGAAATAATTGTCTAATTCATGAATCACATTAATTACTTATCTACAATATAATTTAGCACTTTGCCCATTGAACAAAAATTGAAGGTGTATGAATATTCATTGTATTTCTGCCTTTTATGATTGTACAGTATGACAAACTAATATATTGAAACACCAACATTTTGTGTGATTTCTTTATGGTATTATTAAACTGACATTTTATCATCACTGGTGCTGTTAGCTAAATACCTAGTGAAATACAGTGGCTCTTCCTTGCTTCTTCACACGAGGTTTACTGGTGGCTTCTGTTGCTCTGATCTTCTATGGCTCATTCCGTAAAGCCCTAATGATATTTTCCTGTCATATAATCAGCCTACAAATTTGTGCTGCTGCCTCCACGTCCTACCACTCACTTTTGCTTAGAGGCAACACCATCTGCATTCAGTTATCTAAACTCTGGTAGCTGATCCTAGTCAGGACTCTACCTGAGAACACTGGAAGCCACATGTGCAAGCCAGTCGATTTAAGCAGAGGAGCAGGTCTAATAAGTGCTGCTCTTTAAGTGCTGGATCATCTCTTTCTCTCTCTCTGTCATTCACACTCACATGCACACACACACACAACCCACTACAAGACTTTTCAGGATGGCTCCTTTCCTTCTGACAGCATGTATCTCCCAGGTTTGTGTGGTTACACCAGAATTTTCATGCAAAAAAAAACTGAACACTGGATAAGAGTACCAGTTTGAACTTTGAACTTAAACTTTCATTTTGTTTACTTTAAAAAACTTATGGACATTTCACATATTAATTACTAAAAGCAGGCCTTTCCGGCTGTAGTATAAAAAGGGTTTGTATGCTGGGGCATAGTGACTCATGGCAGTCATAATATCTTTAGTTGTTATCTTATTCTTACAGAATTTTTTTCATATGATCCCATTTTTGCTGCCTGTAGTTATCCAACTCACAAACTCGAGAGCTCCTTTATATAACCCACAGCTCTCCTCCATTCATACTCAAAGAAGTCCACTGTATCCACCAACAAAGAATTTTTAACCATGGGCGTAACAGTATGCCCTTTACCAAACGACTTTTTCTCTCAGTGCTGTTAGCTGATATAAGAGAAGAGAGCTGCATCATTTAGTATGAAGACATGGCATATTACTCTTGGTCCAAGATTGAAAGTTAAGTGTGAGCTAATTTAAACAACAGAACAATTGCTGGACACCTTAGCAAAGCCAGCGTGGCAACATGAAATCTGAAAACCTAAAGTATCTCTGAGTCTAGATACTCCCAGTTAACAGGTATCCATGACTAATATTTATGACAGTGCAAAGATATACAGATACAGGGAAACATGGTGGTGTGGCTAGTAGTTTTACTACCTCAAAGCTAGTGTTTGCATTCTTTGTCTGCTTTTAGATGCCTTTACCACATGGGTTCTAATTTTGGCATGCAAATAACAAAAGTGAGGCATTTGGTTAATTGACTTGGGGAACTGAAGTGAGTGTATGTGTTAGCTTAACGATAACAAGCTTTCCTTTTGACCTTACAGCTGACTCCATAGAGAAAATGGAAGAATGGCCTTTTAACACTTTATACCGTACTATAGCTCAGAACAAACTTATCCATGGGGATTAATAAAACTCTATTGTATTGAATTCCTGGCTGATTAACAGCAAAGCGACCTAATGGAAACTGTGCTTTATATCACTTTAATAATGAAGATGATCTAAAACAGGGCTGAAAATCCGGTGAGTGATGTGTGATGCAGAAAGGGATGCAGAGGAAAAATTGAGAATTCTATTAATTTCTTTAAGTGAAGAAAAGAGATAGGAATAGAATTCATAAGCCAGTTGTTGCACAAAATAACACAACTATTAAATGAAGCAATCATTGATCTGCTTCACCATGATCCTTATTTGGAATAAGAGAGTCAAGAAATGGATAATGGACTAAGAGAAGAAGCAGGTTTTTTAAATAGCAGGGAATGGCTTTCTCGGGCTGTCTACCTGCAATTGGGGGTCCAGTAAGGGATTCTCACTTGTACGGGGGCATTCACTTAAATGTTGCTAATGGTGGGCATTCAGACTTTATGTCAATGTTATCTTACAGGTATGCTCAGATTGCATAGTCTTATTAGCTAGAGGGACATTTCTCAATAGTTTTAAAGCCCATCCATTTCCTAAGCCACTCATCCAGTTCATGAACATAGGGAGCTATTTGACTAAACCAGAAGCGCTGTGCACAAGACAAGAACCATCCCTGGAATTGGTGCCAGTCCATCATAGAGCACAGTCACTCACTGTGTGTCAGTTTAGCACTGACACTTTAACCACTTGTCTTTGAGATGTGGGTGGCAATGTTTTAGGATTCAAAAGCATGAAATGACATAGCAGGTCTTATTGGTGAGTCAACTTACTGGTGTGCTTTCTTAGTGAGCTTCTGTTATTGAGCTGTGTTGATTCAATTGATTGATGCATTTTGAGCATTGATGATTAATCATGTATTTAGTCATTGATTATGTAGAATTTGCATATTCTCTCTAAATCTGTTGCAGATTACATTAATTGGTAATTACAAGTTAACCCTGTGTAGTTGTGCATGAGTGGGGATGGTGATTGACTGGTGCCTTGTCTAGGCCTGCTTCCTCCCTTGCACCCAATGCCGCTGTGATTGGCTCTGACCTCCAGTGCCTATGAGTTGGATTAGGCATATTTCAAAATGCCAGGTCATGATTCTAATTTCACATAGAGCTTTGTACCAGTAATCATTTAAATATATATAAAACAGGGTTGAGTCAGGTGGTATAGTGGTCAAGGTTTTGGACTTTTATCCACAAGGTTGATGATTTAACACCTGCCTTTGACTCACTTTTGTGAAAATGAATAAGTCATTTAAGCTGATTTTACTATATGTCAAAAATAAACAATTGTTATGTATCCTGACTTCATTTAGTACTCTAAGCATGACAAAGACACCTTGTAAATTAAATATATTAGTACTCTTATTTTAAAAGTTCCAGTTATCTATTTAGAAATTTGTTATTGCCAGTTTCAGAGTCATGTAGAGAAGAAGCCCATGCCAACATCAGTAGGAACAAGGTAAGTACCAACCCAGGACAGGGCACCAGTCCATCACAGAACACTCTCAAATGCTCCTTTTCTGACAACATAATACAAATGTTTTATGTACTGGAGCAGATTAGTACATCTTATCTTATGTATTTTTTAAATGGTTACTTTATGAGAAACACACACTGGTGCAAATGGGAGCAGACGAGCTGGTTAGCTTTTAGGTCACTTGTAATTTTCATCTCATTTCTGTTTAAGAGGAAAAGAAGAAATTAGTGGTTCTGAATTGTAACAAGTGAGACAACAGTGTATGTTCCACTAGCATCAATCATTGGTTGAGACAGAAACTCGCAGATCATCAGGAATCAAATTTGGCACACCCTTATTAGTCCACACATACATCCATTTTTCGAAATGTCCATCCATTTTTAAACCTTCATCATTCAATTCAGGGTTGCTGTGGGCTCAGAGACTACCAGAACACAAATAATTTATTATTAGTAAACATAATCCTTGAAATCAGGTAAATGTTGTGATATGTAAAACAAATTATTTTTTTCTTAAAGCTAATGATAGCAGCAGTCACTGTATAGGAATCTCAAACTTGTGATGCTGTTCTATTCAGTCATTTTCCCAAATGCTTAGTGATATATTTGAATCCATTTCTATTTACTATTATATATAGCATTCCACCATAGTCCAAATGCTGCAAGGCAATAAGCTTCTCACAGGGCCTTCAAAGTCAAGCTGCTCTAATTGGTTTTTCTTTTGTTTACTGCAGATTTTTGTAGGGTAATTTGCTAGTTGAACATAATGGACATGATGTGTAATAGAAAGAGCAGAAAAAGTGGGGGTTAGGTGCATATTGGCCAATATTGGCCAAGCTGGTATGGTTAAGTGGGAGGGGATGATTAAAATCAGGCCATCTGAAGAAAATGCATATACTGACTACACTTGGAAACATCAAAGACTGAAAGGAATATAGCTCATGCTGTACCGTGCTTCCAGCGAGTAAAGCAAATGAGTTTTATTCACATTTTTTCCAGTTTGTTTTGACCTGCTACAATGAGCAATTAAGCTGTGATAAGGCAACATCATGGTTTCTTCACATAAGGCATTGGAAACCGTGTGTGAGAAAATTCAGATCTGATCAGCTAGGCCAGAATGTTGTCAGTCATTACAAAAACAGGGGATGGGAAAAAGCTGACTTCAAACACACAGTCTAACCTTTTTGATTTATTTTATGACATATCGCTCTTGATATTACCTGTAGTATACTTGGGGTTGGTTGGGGTCAAAAGTAGGTTTACAGCTGTTTGTATGGAAAAAGACAGGTTATGATGGCTACACTCAAGCCCACTTTAATAATAATAAGACAAATAATACAAATACATACTACAATAAAAGATACAAGAGTAAACTCTGTGTTTTGCATACTCACAACTGTAAACCTACTTTTGCCCACTCCTGTATTTAGAGTTTCACTGAGAAATTTGAAAAGTGCATTCCTTATGCAACTGCATTCCTAATACACAGGTGTCATAAAAGTATTAAGACTCCCCAAAAATACAGCTGGAAAAAGATTGAGCTTAGAGGAAACAAACAGGGTCAGTAGAAGGTTTTCATTGAGTACAGACCCTTGTGTGTGCTCCTGAGTCAGATTGTCTACTCTTGTTTTATTTATCTACCTCCTTACCCCAGAAATCGTTTCTTAGTGTGAGTAATTAAAGTCTGCATTAAGAAAGCAAAATGTAGAAGGACTAGTTGTGAAAGCAGGGCAATTCAATGTTCAATTTAACTTTATTGTCTTGTGTTCACAGTAAAATGAGATTCTTACTTGTATGTCTTACCTGGCCTTTTGACAGTAATATAATACAAAAAATGAGCAAATCCAGCATTATACATCAGATGACAGGTGCAGGATGCTCAAGCAGCAATTGAGTAGCCTCATGATTTAAGGATAAAAACACTCTTTGAAACTGAGTGGTAATGGGCCTGTACCTGCAGAATGAAGGGGGGAGAAAAATGACTATGCAAAATGGCAAGTGCAGCTTTGGACAGCATTGAGTTATGATCTAAAACTAAGACCAGGAACTAACAGCATCCTCTTTATTCTTCCATTTCCTGGTTATTCTGATGAAGACACATCACCGATTTGTCACTGCAAAAAATATATTCAGCAATACCAAGCCACCCATTTTTTACATTGTTACCCCTTGGTCTTGAAGATAATATTTACTTCCTTCATTCATTTAATTTGTAGTAATTCATGTATCTGCAATAAACTTGCACTTCATTGAGTGATAGTCTCAATTAAATTAATTGGATTGAGAATGTTATGTCATGTTCTGTAATTCACATAAGAACTACTGTACTGAGTCCACCTCTTAGGAATATGAATCTTGCTGGGCTTCTGAGGGCTACTTCTAATAAAACTGATCATCCTTTAAACTTGCAACTTACAGGCTGACTACTCCGACAAACTAAATACCTCAAGTGACCTTGTATTTAGCACAAGAGATATTTCTAAGGCCTGCCCAGTGTTTTTGTGTATAACACCATGAGTGCTGTGGTTTCCTTACTCTGTGTGCTCACTCAATTTCAGTTCCTGCTTTTTTTTTGCACTTTTTTTCTGTCCACACCCTTTCTACTGCAAAAATAACAGGAAGCCTTCAGAAGCACCTCCCCCATGAACACAGTGGAGGTCCTTTGAGGCAAAAAGTAATGTAAGAAGTACCACAGACGCCAGGCAGAACAGAGTCTGCTGCTGCACAAAGGGAGGCTGCAACAAATGATGGCAGATTTGATCATTTGTTACTTTGTTTTTACTGCTACCTAAGCAAAGTTAATTATTTTTAGAAATTATTTTTAGATTTTTTTTTTAAATAAAACAATCTAAACATTTAGCCATCTGAAACTTCTGCTGCAGTACCAATACACTCACATACACCTAAGCAGGCCCAACACATTGGTATAGATCAAATTGGTATAGAAAGAAAGAAAGAAAGAAAGAAAAGACTGAACTGTCTTGGCCTACCTGTTTGATTTTTTTGATTCCCAATTTTAAATCATGCCCCACTTATTTAGTTGTGTAATACTGTTTTTTAACTTAGTGATCTCAATGAAAGGTCAGTCCTTCCATCTTCTGCACATACTACTTCCATTTTTCCAGTAGCATTGGGTTTAGCCTTCTTATGACTTCTGCTGAAGCTACATAACAAAAAATGCAATGATGTTTATCTGAATAATGGTGGTCGAAAATGCCTAAAAATATGTTTTTATTTGCAAATCTAATGTGTGTAGCATACATCTTATCTATAAAATCTATACATATCCCCAAACAAAATAAGACATTGTACTTTAACTGGTCTTGGCACAAAGTGAGGTGTGAGGGCCTTCCTGTGCCAAGATTTGTAAAATCCAGGTCGATAGTTTCCTGAACTGCATACACCAATGTTGCTAAAGCTAAGCTCATGGAGAGCCACTTTCAGCACCATTAACTTACTGGGAATCTTGCCCCGCCAGTACGTATAAGGACGCTTTTGCACAAAAAGAGCGTCTTGTTAGCAAATCTTCTTTGCAGCTGATTACAACAGATTTCGGCCTGCTGTATGTTTAATGTCAGCCTAATGCTCTTTGTCCTGTCTGCTGGATATTTCACATTTATCCCCATTTTCCAGCCACAGAATCCTACTTCTGGATTAACACATGTAAATCAGTTGCTGCTAAACATGTATGTCAAGGCTTATTTATTTGTTTATTTATTATTTTTGTACCATAGATTTGGAAAACTGAAATCTGTTATTTCTTGACCTCTTAAAATTATTTGTGTCAACAATGTGCTGCTTGTCACCCAGACATTGTAGCATTGCTCAGTTGTCACTCTTTAGATCTTATTTAGACCTAATTCCCACATTACATATCTGGGTCAAGAGTATAAAGGTTACATTGTGCACTTCCCAGTTGTCTTTTATTTATTATAACCCAAGCCTGTAAACTTTCATTTCTTTGTTGTGTTGATTTATTTCTGGTTAACAGATTACTTGTCTGCTTTTTTGATTACTGTTAAAGATTAATGTTTTGGCTCTGGTTATGTGTGTGACTACTGATTTTTGAATTCCAGGCTTGTTTATTTGACCAGGATTTTTGTCACATGTATTGAGCCTTGTGTATTTGTTTTTTTTTTTGACTTCCTGATTACGACCTGCCACTTCTTGCTTTGGTTATCATTCATCCCCTGATACGCTTTCTAAATAAGTTCTACTGCTGCCCTGTGCAGTCAGTATAGTTTTTGAAACACCACTTGGTTAAGTCCTAGAGGTAACCCAAACAGTGAGCTCAATTTGAGAAAAAGACAACTCCTGTTGGTGTGTTTTGATGCAGGGACTAAATGTTTCCAGCAATACACTGGATTTCTACTGTATGGCCTTTTAAGCTGCTTTCTTTGATTTACTGAAAGCATACTGTTAGCATGGTTCAAAGTCTCCACTTGAAATATAATCAGAGTTGGTTTAGACTGGGGAAGACACAAGTATAGTAGAACAAGGTGCTAAAAATAAATGATAATGGTCTTGGTTGAAAGAAAAGGGGGGAGTGAAGAACAACACCATAACACTTTATGTTAGAAATAACACAAGCCCAGTGCTGCTTCTTTCTTGCACTATGTATTCCAATTAATAACAGCATGCCATAAATGGAAGAAGGTTCTGTTTCTTCATGGCTTGTATCAAATGCACATTTGCTGCCCATTTTACGTTACCATCGGCTTGGATGACAGTCAACCTAGGTGGCCAGACCACTTATGCAGCCATTGTTGATCAGAACCTGTCATTCACAATGAATCAGCCACTCAATGACTTGAGTAAAAAGCTGTCAGAGAACCAAAATGCACTTTCAATTTTGACTATTCAAAACACACATACCAAGTACTTAAATACTTGTGGCATTGCTCCAAGGTTCAGACACTGCTTAGCACACAAAATTCCCTGTTGTTGCACTTTCAATTGTTTATTTTCATACAGTAAAGAAAAAAGGAAGCATTTTAAAGTTGTTCGCTGTTTACAAATGTATTTACCACTAGCCACTATGTCAAAGACAGGTAATGGAATAAATTTAAAAATATTTGATATCTCTTGCCCTACGTGTACCTTGAGCGCCTTTCATCTGCATCATTATATGTCTGAACCTCTCATAGCTGATGCTTCTTCTCTTAAATGTGTTACCATAAAGCCTGCCTCTTAGTCTATCATTTTGAGGCCCCTTGCTCACCTCCTATCCACATTTATACTTTCTGTCTTTGAAAGCAACACTCGGCATGTCTCCTACATCTTTATTCCCCCTAGTGTGTCTCACAATTACACTTCCTCTTTGAATCGTGTCAACAAATGCAAAGTAACCAATCACACCAAAACCAAAATGACTAATCATGTTGCTCACAGGGCCTGGACACACACAAGACCTTCATGTTTCATTATATAGAAGATAACATGTTGCAGTTTTCTTTTTCATTTCAGCGATTTAAAATGCACCCTTCACTGCAAAAGGAAACACTTGAAACATTATCATTGTTGATATTATTTATACAATACAGAATACATAATACATTGTTTTGATTACTGTAGTTTTTGAAATAACCATATTTTCAGGCTGAAGAATTTTTCCTTGCTTTAACCCCTAAGAACATGCCAGCTTTTAATTGTCAGACAGCTGCCCTGATCTGAAACTAAATGCTAAATGTCTACAGAACCTTCTCTTCAAGTTGCACGTTATTCATAAACAAGCTCTCTGTGTTCACACATATTTGTTCAGGAGTGTAACTGGTACCAGAACATCTTGGGCCACTTCGTAGTTGTATCATGTGTTCTTGATAACCAAATCACTTAGAAGTGTTGACCTGTCAACTGATATATATGGAGGTGGTTTGGCAGAGACAGCCAGGACATCAATTAGCTAGACCTGGAAGACCACAAGGGAATAGCAGTCTTATCCTGTGGCTTTGCTGTAGAAGTAGCCACAACCTTAGGACCAATCAGTGGACATCACTAGAAAGGGAAGTAGTCTATGTAAATAAAGACATTACATTCAGTTTTAGCAGGGCGGCCTAAGAGGTAGATATCCTTCACGTTAGTTTCTCTGATAATCTAAATCATGGGTGTCAAACTCCAGTCCTGGAAGGCCGTAGCGGCTGCAGGTTTTCATTCTAACCCTCTTCTAAATTTATGACCAGTTGTTGCTGCCGATTTAACTCTTGTCTTAATTTTAATTAACTTGACTCAGGTCCCTTAGTGCTTTCTTTTTTCCTTCATTAGCAGCCAAACAATAATGAGACACAAAACAAGCCACCACATGACCCACTCACCTGTGCCCATCACACAATATCTGAAAATAAAGAAAAGTTGATTGCTCAGGTCAACAAAACATTTTTGTCAGTATTCATAGAAAAAAACAAAGTCAACAGTTTTGGAAATGTCTGCTGTGGCAGAATGAGAGCAGCCACAGGCCATAGAAATAAAAAATGGCTTTAATTAACAGCAAGAACAAGTTTCTCGTTTAGAAACTGGTTGGAGTGAAATTGTTTGGAGTTTGAAGACCCAAATTAAGCTTGTAATTTGTTGGCTTGTTTCATGTCTCATTTCTGTTTGGCTGTCGTATAATGAAGAAAAGAATCAATTCAGAGCACTGAATCCTTAAAGACAGGGCTATTAAAATGAAGGGAAAAGGAGTTAATTAGCAGTGTAAACTGGTCACCAGTTAGGAAAAGGGTTAGAATGAAAACCTGCAGCTACTGCGGCCCACCAGGACCGGAGTTTGACACCCCTGATCTAAATGATTTCAGCTGTTTTCACATAATATAGGAGTTTATATTGCTGCTCAGCATAAAGCATATGTCTAAAAGTTGTGTGTCAGGAAAGCTCACTTTTTAGAATTTCAAACCAAAAAAGCATTGAGCACATGTCTTTTCCACTGTAATCTGTGCCTCATTTTTTTACTTTTTTTTGTTTGGGAAAAATCACTCACTGGAAGAATCTGATGCACACTATGATGTTAGACCCCTAATTAATTTTTACTTCCTGTATCAGGTACCATTATTAAATGCACACTAGAGCAGACTGGTGATAGAGTAGGTCATTGAAGCAACTGCTGATTTAAGTAACTGCATTTTCCAGTCCAGTAGCTCTACTGTATCTTTATATTTTCACATTTATCTTTAGGTTATTTGATTTTCATAGCCAAGACCTTTATTTACTTATGATAGGGAAGTTTGGTGAGTTCTGCTCTGCCTGTTCCCACCTGACCATCTACCAGGACAAGCAGGATGAAAAAGAGAATGTGTGTGTGGTTCAGTTTCTGTCTGGTACTCGTGTGGGTTTCACATGTAAAATCTACTTGCCTTCAATATTCCAAATGACCTGGGACTGAGGGATAACCCATGATTAGAAAAAGTATTTGGATTGCTTGAAATTAAGTTTGTTTTAATTGGAAAGCATGCTGTAATTGGGTATTGAGGGGAACACTAACTAGAAGGTAAGGTAAAAGAGAATTTTACGAAAACATAAAGAGAACCATAAAGCTTGCTTCTTGCCTGCAATGTTTTTTCACACTTCCTGTGTTTTATTTAGGGTCAGTGGAAAGGAGGGACCTGCCCAGTACAGATTATGGGAAGAAGACACAGTCTTAATCATGGTGGGCAAGTACATATCAGCAGTTAACATAAGTGTTTCTGTGGAATGGTGCTGGGAGAAAAAGCAAACCATGTAGTGGTGGCATTTCAACCCCCAAATCAAACCAACATATGTAATGTTTTGATATTGTTGGGATCATGATAAATGTGATAGAGTGCTGCTGCATTAGAACTTAATACTTCCAGCTTCAAATACTGTATTAGGCATACCTATGAGGAGTTTTCACAGTTTTCCCATGTGCACATTCATTTTATCTAGGCAGTCTGGGTTCCTCTCAAATTCAAAATGTGTTCAGGTTAGGTTGATCAGCAACTCTAAGATAATTCTGGTATGAGTAACTAACTGTGTGTGCATAAGTTTGTCCGAAAGTGGACTGCCATGAGGCGAAGGTGCGGAAGCTGTTGTTAATCCCGCGGACTTTCCCGGCAGCAGGTCTGTGAATTAGCACACACCCACCTCCTAGGAGGCCATTTGGGCACGAAAAAAAACCCTGGAGAGGATTAAGCTCAGATTTTATTGGCCAGGAATTAATGAGGTGGTTTGTTGCTTTTGCACATTCTATCCGGAGTGTCAATTGTACCAGATTCTTAGGAGGGACCATGCTCCTCTAGTACCCATTCCCCTGAATTATGTCCCGTTTGAAAGAATCAGGGTCAATCTAGTAGGACCCCTGTAACCCTTAGCTAGAGGAAACAAATATATCTTAGTCCTTGTTGATTATACTTCCCGATGTCCTGAAGCTGTTCCATTGCGCTCAGCCACTTCTAAAGTCATCGCATGGGAATTGGTAGGGGTCTTTGCGCAAGTTGGCATCCCTAAACAAGTCCCGACGGACCAAGGACTGTGGTGTATCATCCTCAAACCGATATCTGTTCCTTTTCTGTGTTTCAACGACCTACAATATACAGGGCAGCAACCCCAAAACTTTTTGTGGCTTCTTGGTGTTCTTGTTGTGACACACTCCTAGCAGCTTTACTTCAAAGTCACAGATGCCTGGAAATTTTGTAAACTTATAAAAACCTTTATTACTTTAGTTTATATGGTAGAGCAATACTACCACATCAAAGCTCCACCTGACTTGGTTCAAATCCTGGTGAGGTCAACATCTGTTTTGAGTACTTTCATTGGCTTGTGCTATAGAATGCAATCAATGACACTTTACAGTATGTACTTTAAAAACAACATAACATTCTCAAACCTGCTTAATCTAATTCAGGGTTATGGTGGGTCTGAGAATTTTCAGTGTTTACATATACTCATCATATGCAAAGAGTCTTTACCATAAGGTCAGAACCATATGAGACTCATGAAAACAGCTCTGTCACAAGTAAATGTTTCCCCAGTTTAACATTCAACTGCAGGGAGCTCCGAGAACTATGAGTATTTCTCTCTTTCTGGTATGTTTTCATCAGGATGCACCTTTACCTCTTCCTAAGGACGAATTGGGATCTGGACATGCAGATATACTGTACCTAGGGAAGTGCTAGGAGGAATGACCCTGAAAATTATTTTTAGTGAGTTCCCAAAACAGTCCCTGACTAAGGATAAAAACCCCTTCTTGTCAGTCAGTAATTCAATGTAAGAGCAAGAGGTGAGCAGGGCTAGGATTCAGCTGGTTTGAGGAAGACAGATAAGGGTATTGAGAGGGAGAGACAGAGAGGATGAATCGGGAGATGTAAGATAAATGAGAATGATTTAGCGCGGTATTTAATGATGAGCAAGTGAGTAAGTTACCAAACTCAGACACAGGTACCAACCTGTGCAGGATGACTCAAAAAGGCAAGTGAATTTAGTTTGTTCTTATTAGTTTGTGCTCTTGTATCTCCCCCTTTGTTTATCCTTTCATTATGTTTGTTTTTATAAAACTAAAACACCTTTATTTTTTACTTTACCTACATTCTGAAACAGATCAAACACTCTTCCATTCTCTCTCTCTTTATGTAAGTATATACAGGTATATATACTGTATGTGTGTGTATATATATATATATACATATATATATATACATATATATATATACTGTATGTGTGTATATATATATACTGTATGTGTGTATATATATATATACAAAATATATATATATATACATACATACACACATACGTATTTATATATGTATATATACATACTGTATATATGTATTTATATATGTGTGTGAATTTAAGGATTGTGCATTCTGTTCCTTCTACTGAATGTCAATCATCAGCAAAGTGCTTAAAGAAAAGAAAAAAGTGCTGGGATTGTTCTCCCCATTGGCAGCCCTGCATCCCACTTTCTTTATGTCCATTGCATTCCACTAAAAAGGAGGCCTGGTAATTTTATAATGTGCCAGCTGTCCATTTGCCAGCACTATTCTGCTGAGCCTGGAACATGTCCACTATTCTCCACACGCCCAAGCGTTACTCTCTGCTCTTTAGAAGGGCAGCAATGCAATCAAATCCCTCCTTCTGATTGGTCAAAATCGTTGCCTTGTTGCTATGGAAGGAAAATGGGAAGGTAACTCAAGGGCAAGAAGAAAGCAAAGTGTGTTCTCATAGGCTACCGAGACAAAGAAAAGGGCAGATCACAATTCTTTGACAGAAAAGACAAAAAGTGATGATACATCCAGCATTTAGAAGATGTTAACTACACCTCTCACCCCCTGCCAAACCTTAATTTACACTTTCTTTTGGGAAGAAATATCAATGCATAATTAGGAGTAAAACTTGATGTTAAAGGCAAAAAAACAAATAAGTGCCTTTCATTAATGAATAGTATCCCAAGCAGCCTCATGAGTGCAGAATTATGGTAGATTTGTTTTCATATTACTTTACTTGCTAAGAGTTACACAGCATGTCACTGGTGTAAAACAAACTTTACATAGTAATTTTCAAAGCAAATACCATGTCAAAGCACATTCTCTAATTAATATATATTATATACATATATAGTGGCAAATGTAAGAATGATTGCATTAGGAGGTTGAGTTTTTTTTTATATATATATATATATAAAAGTATATACAGTACAATGCCACTGACTACTATAGCACACACTGATTAGAGGAGGGATGAGAGTAGTCTTATACAGGAAGGGAGGCAGAGTTTGAATCTGCACTGTTTTCCTCTTTAGGATCTGTAGGCCCCTCTCAGTTGCTTCAGACTAAATGCCTTCTTAGGTAACTTAGCTGGCCTTGAATAAGTGCCAAAAGGTGCTACTTTTTTCCCCGCAAATCTCTAGTCACTTGTTTCAAAAAGGCAGTTTTAAAAAGCAGATTTATGCTACAATATTGTCTAAATAGCTTAAACAGTACAATACTAGCATTAATAAACTGAACAAACAAGCACACAACATTTTTTCAAGGACCTTTTTTCTAAACCGTGTACATCACTTTGAAACATCTTGTATAAACAGATATGTGTTTAAAGTTAATACACTGTCACTGTCTGTAACACATGCAATAAACAAGCATACAATCAATTCAGCCATAAAGTGATGGTGTCACATACAGTATGTCTGTCAGCATTTGTTTATGTGCTTTCAAAACACCAGCAATAGAAACAACTCTTTTATATCAATCAGTCAGGTAAACATCTATTGTCTAAAAGTTACCCTATCTTCACACTCTGTCTTAAAACACAACAGATTTTCCACCACGAGCTACACCAGCAGTGAAATAACCTTTTATGTTTCTACGTGTAAAGTAGGTTTTCACACAACCTGTCTGTTTTTTTTTCTGTTGTTGTAATTTCCTTTCCAGGAACTTCTTATTTAAAGAAGTCCCTTATTTATCTTTTCAGTGCTCAAAGTATCCAAATCTGCTTTTCAAAGCACATATATTTCATCCTTTGTCATACCTGCTGTACACATCGCATTTTTACATCTAATTAGAAATTTGGTGAATACCATTATCTCTGGGCCTGCACACTGCATTTGAACACCTTGACATGCCATAATAAATATGTTAGGATGCTCTTCACTCTTCCTAGCTCTGCTATCAACCCTGTCATACATCTAAGCTAGTCTTAAAACTATGAGATTTGAGCCTATGTAACTCTATTCATAACTGAATACTGCATTTCTTATTGGGCACAACACAGGCATCAGAATAAATGCAATTAATCACATCTTCACAGCCTGGGAGCCTGCAAATGTACTAGCTCTTTACCCATTGTCAATATATAGGAAAAAGAAGAAGAAAAACATCAATTTGAATGCCACTTCAGAGACTAAAATGATTAAGAAATAGGCCATACATGGGAATTTAGAGGTGAGGCCCTTGACATTATTGAGACAAAAGTACTCATTTGCCACTTTACCACCTGCTCCGAGAAGGTTCATGTTTTATTTGTGTGTGTGTTTTTTTCCCCTTTCTGAAACTACCCACAAATTTTTTACAGGCTTGCTTGATTCCCTCTCCTTTTGTATTATCTATGCCAATTGGAATGCCATTAACAAAGTGAAGGTTTTAAATGTCTAAAAAGCATTGTAATTAAAAGCACTGTTTTTAACTCTCATTTTAGTTCATTAGCTCCTGGTCGTTTGTGGTGCTAGGTAAGCTGCACCAAGTTTAAACTTCAGAGGACAGAGAGAGAGAGAGAGAGAGAAAGAGAAATCAATCCAAGTGACCATCAATGGATGGAGCAAAGGCAAAAACTGTTAGGTTGTTCAGATAACTTGGATTACAAATTACTGATAATCTGGACAGACTCACAACACTACTATCTGAGGCAGATCAGAAAATTCAAATCAAGCAAATGAACACTGTGAACCTTATCATCGAACCACTGAAAGTGTCTAGACTGATGCCAGAACTATATTTTACAGTAACATGACCAAAAAAAAGACAAAAGGCCTTCTACAGGGTTGTGAGAATTGCTCCAAAAATGACCATGGTATGTGCCTCACTTTTACTGATGAAATGATGACTGTGTAACAATGAAGCATCTACTGCAGTGTCATAGTCTAGGCCACCAGACCCAAAAACAGGTTTTATGTCATGAACTGGTGGGCCACCTCGATTGCCAGACTGCAATACTTTTACACAAGAGCTAGCCAAAATCATAATTTTTGTCTTGGCTTACTGCACATTTTCTACATATCGCTGTAAGCTTTGTGTTCAGTATTTCACTGCTTTTCTGTACGTTGCACCAATAAGTATGTTTTATGATTTATGCTTATTTTCCCATTTTACTGTACTGTTACTAAGAAAAGAAATATGAGTAAGAATTCCAATCTATCGATTACATGACAAATAAAAGCTGACCTTCTGTCTTAAGTTCAGAAGACAGCAAAAGCCACGACCAGTACATGATGAGAACATATACAAATTACATTGAGTCATGACAAAGAAACAGAGCATACATGTGAAAAAATAAAAGTCAATAAAATAATGAAGTCTGCTTCATCGATAGTAAACTGATTAAAATTCTCAAAACATCCTTTTTCTGAACCTGCTTATTCCATTATATGGCCAGAGTGAGTGAAAGTACAAGTCTGCAGCATCTGATTGTAACACTCTGTAACACACACTCACTCATACCAACTGAATTTAGAAATTCAGAACCATCAGTTAAGTTAGTGTGTTTGTCTTTGGGCTGTGTGACTAAACCAGAGAACCAGTGAGGACATGGGTATAATAAAAACAGATCCTGAGCCCTGGTACAGCAGCACTAACCACTGCCACTTCTTTAGTGTCATAGCTTTCCAGCGGGACAAGCCATACTCATTTGGGAGGATACTACTTATTAGTTACTTCGGACAGGCACTCTAATCTGGTTTGGTTCTCACTTTATATGCAACAAAGCTGGCAAAAGCAACAGCACCTGAAATAGTAAGAAACTTAGATAATGAATTAGTGTATGGATTTTGGAAAATTCATGTTTGTATTTAAACTTTTTTTTTTTTTTTTTTTAAACAAAGAAAACACAGGACTGCTCAAGTTTCATATTCGTATCTGATACTGTATTGCAATTCTTGGTGGTCATTCAAATTGTTTTGTGATGTGCATGGGTAGTAGCATTACAGTGGCTGGACTGTTTTCATATACCAGTGTGTTTCTCATGAAACAGTACGCTATTCAAAAACTTTAATCTTGTTAAAACCATGTGAAAGATTAAGATATGCAAAAATACTAACAGTTCTAAGAAAAACAAAGGTTCTGTGTTGTTTTGATCAGTTATTTTAATGGTTTATCATCTAAATTATATCTCCACTCTAGCAATTCATGTTCATGCAACACATAATGGGTTGGGGAGCAATCAGGTGAGGGTTAGTAAAGGCTAACACAAAACATGGCCCAGTTTCCTACATCAAAGAATGCTAGCAATGTTTGTGATCTTCAGTCCTTTAATTTGAAGGCACTGAGCCTTATTGGTGAAGGGAAACTTGAGGGGTTATCGGTTTTCATCCCTCAATGAAATGATCTGTTATGCCCAAGCCTTGCCTCAATTAGCATGGTCAGAGTGCTACAGATCATTCACTTTACTACAATATGTGCTGCTCACTTATACATCGTGGGAATAAGTTAGATGAAAATGTTTAAGGCAGCTTTTTTGTCTCTGAACCCCGACCGCCCTTTGTACCCTTAACTGGATGACAAGGGTGTGAAAACACAATGGAACTTGTCTTTGCTTGATCAATGGGGGAAGGCAAAGCTATTTCACTGCACATAATAATATGAAAAAAAAAAAAATAAATCAAAACTTTTATTCATTTTCATCCTTAATATACAGATAATTAGCACAGTAGTGGATAGCAGATTACTTAGTGGCTCCAGAAGATCAGACTCCTGTTGTGGCCTGGTTGGTGCCCACGTGTTGCATCATTTTTTTTCTCTTGGTATTATGGAATCCTAGGTTAGATGGATGCTCAAAATTGAGTTAAGTATACTTCATGATGGATGGACACCCCGAAGAAGGTTGGCTGCACATAGGCTACATTTCCATTATGTAGTTTCAGTAAATGGGTGGACCTGTTGTGTGAGAACATTGCTCAACAGATACAACAAATGAACACAAGGTCCTCAGATTTATATCTAGAACAACAAAGCTTGTTCAGTGGTTGATAAATAATAAAAAAAAAGTTTGTATTTTAATAATATATTTCTAGAAAAAAAGTCACCACCAAAAATTGATTCATCTACTGCAGTCCGTTTCTCACTTGTCAAAAGTACCCCTTCACCACTCTGCCAAATTACTGATAGATATGGAAAAAATGCAACACTTAAATGAAAACAAGCAAAAAATTGATTGAGATAAAATAAAGACTTTTTAAATTTTATTTTAGAAATATGAAAATGTGCAATACAATTAAGATTAGGTAAAAAAAAAATACAGAAAAGGTGAAAAACAAAAACACACTACGTTTAAATTCAACTACTACCTCTTATGGAAGTGGAAGCAACCCAAATCTTAATGAATTCTCTGAATCATCCATCACATCTGACATGTAAATTAAGGAGTTCTTACAAAATGCTGGAAATGGACAAAAATTAAAAAAAAAAAAAAAAGTCATACTAATCAGTGCACATTCAGATATTCAAACTTTTAAGGCTTCTTACTGTTATCTAGGAGATAGATGTCAATTATGCAAAGAGAGAATATGGTTAAAGCCACTGGCAAAACAAGTTTCTGTCAGTGGGTAAAGCATTTTCAGGACAATACAACATCTCTGTTTTTCTCAGAACATGTGTGACCACTCATTTGCTTTAATATTTTGTCAAGGGTACCAAATACTTCCACTGAGCTTGAAAAAGTTTATATTATAAACTACATTATCCTCTTTTCTTTTTTAAAAATGAGTTTAATGTAGAAACAGATAGGAATTTTTTTTTTTAATTTTTAAAATGCAAAAGCTTATAAATAATTATTCTTTGAGGCCTTAAAATAACTAGGGACGGAGAGAAAGATGTATTCCCCATAGCCATTCCCAACCAATGATGATAACCAAAGGCTGACATTTCCATACCACTCCTAACAGATGGGGAGTAAGTGGGAGTTGTGATGAGAACATTGTGGCATTTACTTCTGACTATGTATTCATTCAAGTATATGCAATCATCATTCTCAAAAAAAAAAAAAAAAAAAAATAGATTACTCTTCAGATGTAAATTCTGTGCTTCAGTGGTTGTACGTGTTCAAAGCCATCTTCCTCCTGCAAGAGGCAGGTACACTTCCAAAATACCACTGAAACTTTGGCAAAAGTACCTCAACTCCAATTTAAAAAAAAAAAAAAAAAAAAAAAAAAACACACAACCCACACACACGATTGTACAGGTGCTTCCAGTCCACTGAAAAAGATCCATCCAGTGCATGAATAAACAAACAAAAAAAATATATATACCTTATATACCTTACATATAGTCTTTTTCAACTCAAATTGTAAAACTTCCACCACCAATCTCCTGCTTGTAGCGAGTGGTAAGGTGGTTAGCCTGAATAGTCAATTTGGAAAGGACTCCAAAGAGCCCACGAAGGTGGTAATGAAGCTGACTTTCAAGATCTTTGCCTTCTTCTCCTTCTCGGGTCTCCAGCTCCCTTAAGCTTATTCCTCCATTCATCTCTCTCTTCAGCAAGCCCCACTCAATGTCGTTCCTGATGGACTTCAGTAAGAGGTAGCGTTCATACATGTCCCGGTGTTTGCTCGTTCCTGCACTGCCCACATTGTTGTTCAGTTCTGAGTCACATTCCTCCCCATCTGCTTCTACAGGTACATCTCGCAGGAGAGTGGGGACCATGACGGTTTCATCCATGTTGTTTGTGGCAGCAATAAACTTGTTCATGATATCGAGGAGGGAATGCTTCGGGTTCACATATTCACTAGTGGACTGCATCATCTTGAGAACTTAATTTGAGGAAGAGAGCAGGTTGCTTAGTCTGTATAAAAAGTTACAAAACTAAAAATTAGACACGACACCTTGGAGGAAACAGCTTTTAGGATTTCTTAATACTCAATACTCAGAAATGATTCATCAAGGCATACTTTGTAATCTAAGAGAAAGTAAATAAGTTCTTGGAAGGCTAAATTAGCTCACCTCACTCCCCCCCTTATTCTTTCTACAGTCACAGTAATAACTGACACTCTTGCTTACATTCTTACACTGTACTCAAAGTATCTGGCATCTGAGTTTCCATTATTTTTCTAAGGAATATCTGCTCTGACTTGTATTGGTTTCCACAGTTTCATATAGGGTTCAATGTCTTTCATGCCCAGACAAAGTTTATGAATAAGTTTATAAAAAAGTAAACAATAGGGGTGGACAGTATAACCGGTATAGACAATGTACTGACCCAAATACATACCACGATATAGATTTCTTACTGGAGAAAACAGTAGGAGAATGGAATTTAATGTTTATAAAGATTGCACTGCACACATTGTAAAAATAGGGTATGGACATTTTTGTCATACTTTAAATCCATTATACATAATTCTAATGATGTTTATCTAGCTAATATGAAAATCAAATAAGTTCAGAATGATTGATTTCTGGCCATTTAGATGTCCATTTATCATGCATTGGAGGTCTTTAAAAATAAAAAACAATCCACAACCACACCACACACAAAACCACACAGATGTCTAGTTTCCTTTTCCAAGAAAGAAAAGTACACATTGACTATTTGCAAAACACAAATATGCCACATTTGCGAGATGGAAATAAGAGATTAAGTAGTTGAAAAGAAAGATGCTTCAGTGTTTTTTGGATAAGATTTGTAATGGAAAAGTTAGACCAGAAAAGTGGTATATGCATGTTATGCTGAGTGGCAATATTAGCTAGAGTGGTTTATACACCTAGGGATGGAAACAACAAGTGTGGAGTGCCACATATAAAAGAGTACAAACATGTCAAAGCTGTGAAAAAGACTACAGTGTTTTATACACAGACTTCACTTTACTTTGCTATTGTAATGTAAATTCTGATCCAACATCATGTATTTAAATGCTATAAGTTTAAAGTATATTCAAGTTTAAGATGGTTAGTTTGCATATTACATATTTAATGAAGACTCCTAATTGTATTGTTTCAAATTAGAAATGTTTTTAAAATGCTCAATGTTTACTTCATTATGAAAGACTAAGAAGAAATAGTTAATAACTTACAGTTAACTCCAGGCATTAGTAACTTCCATTTAAGTCATGTTTTATTGAAATTATGAGACAAATAATCTAGATCACAATATAGAATCCCAGTAACATTCAAAATTATAACTATGCTGTACATGTAATATAAATTTAGGCCACCCTGCCCTAAAACATTACAACCCAATCAGTGGACACTTCATGTCTGTGAATCGACTTGGCTTTGATAGAGAAGCTGCCACTGTCCTGTCAATCCCAGCCTAACAAGTCAAGCATTTAAAAACAGATACAAATACACTGTAAATCATTCATACTGCCTTTTTGTAAAATAAGGAAAATTAATCTGTCAAAAACAAGTTAAATGTACTTTGAAGGTCTAGATTAAAAAAAATAAAACACAATCCAAATCATATTAAAATGCCAAGGCGCAAATACTCAGTTAGAGGATCCGTACAGACTTTTTTCAAAACATGGCAGGATCTAATCAGTAATATTTTAAAATAAGTTCATAAGGCACAGAGAATTTATTAATTTAGGTATGTTTACAAGCCTAAATTTGAATCTAACGCCGTTTGGCTTGCTCTCTCTCTCAGGGGTGGGGATCGATCTGTTCTTAATTTTTTCTCTTTGTAAAAACTTGATTGCTTTGTATGGATTGTAATAAA
>JANRMT010062790.1:37474835-37519137 GCA_026402145.1 Polypterus bichir lapradei | reverse complement strand
GACACTAAAGCTTTCATCTGTGCATCTCGCTCATTTATTATATTATATATATATATATATATATATATATATATAATGTGTATTATATTAGAGATAGATAGAGAGAGATTGATAAATAGATAGACCACTTGAATGACTTTCGGTGAAATTCCTACTCTTTTGATATTAAATGTTTAAACCTCAACATCCCTATTCAAACCCAAAGGTTTGAAGGAAGAAAAAAAAAAGTCTCCATCATGTTTATCTGTTCTTTGTTCAAAATAGTGCTGCCTTACTAGGTATTTTACTTTATGCCAATGATTTCGTTCTTGAGGGAGAGATATATGAAATTCCTTCCAAAAAGAAGAAAGCCTGAGAACTTCTTTGGAGTCTCTAGCCAACAATCGCTTACCCCACCGACTATCAGCAACGATTATCTGGCTAATAAATGGGTTGATAAGCAGCGGTTTAGCAGGATCAGGTGTGCTAGTGGTGCAAACCAACAAGAATGTGGATAGGTTTGGGCTACCTGTAGGACTTGTTAGGGAAATACTCGTTTATGAGACGTGGTGGACACCCTTGAGATAACCACACAGAACGATAAATGCACTAGGATTACCGATCTATTAAATATATTCAAATTAGTAAATAATGGTGTACCCTTTCAATGGGGTGCTAAAATGGCCATGCGCTGTCACAGCTTCTAGGGCTACCTGATGACAATCGTGCATACTCAACAAGACGGGCCGACTCCACTTAGCCTTGGCAACCACGCAACATGTTTCTACCTAATTAAATATGAGAAGCCGGAAGATGCACGCCATTTAAAGCGGCGGCTGTTACAACTTTCAAGATATTACCTGAATTACAGAAATCTCAGCCCACCCGGCGCACAAACAAAATGATCGAGACGCGCTTCTCGACAATATCGGCGCAGCAAGTAGCACGCAAGGCTTCGGCGGCGCAGCCTACTGCCTGCTTTGAAATCAACACGTTAACCACTTAGCCTTTAGCGACTAAACTAGAAGCGACATATGGAACACGTACAGTGCAAACAAGCCGGAAGTTGCCTGGACATACTGGCGTTCTAGAGACAGAACTAAAACAGCGAAATGCAAGGCTAATATTTTGAAACAAGAAGCTAATCTCCTTTGATGTCTATGGCTTTTGCAAAACACATACTGTAAGTATTGGCTATTAAGATGGGGGGCAGGGGACATGCTATAGCCTATACTTGAATTGTACCAGACGTGTCGGTATTTAAATACAAGGAACAAAATAATTTTTACTAGATTAAAAAAGTTAGAATCAAATGCAGTTTTATTATAAACATTACAGGTCTGCGTTGCTCACGTCCATACTCCTCGATGAGCTAGAATATTCCGTTTTTACGCCGTGACAGGCGAGTGATACGGTACTAGACAAATAGGTCTACTTACCTGGCAATAGAGCCCAAGTCTGCAACTTGTTTCTTCTTAATTTTCCCCAGCCCCCCCTAAACCTCACCCTCTTCCAAACCCGTTTCCAACAGCATACACAGACGCTCCCTGAGCGCTTTATACATCTCCAGGACTCTGCACAAAACACCGCCTTCGCAGCTGTTTCCTTCACGCCACAGAGCCTGTAGTTTGACTGACATTTCTTAGAGCCAATAGGAAATTTATTTTGCCCCCCCCCACTCTACGATTATAAGTCGGGGGAAGCCTAGGTCTGAAACCCCGCCCATCTGATGAAACTTTTCTTGAAAACTTTTCCTGCGTGTCCTTGCTTATCCAGAACGCGTGCGATCCAATTGGATGACAACTGGCAGGGCAAGTATTTTAAAGCCGCCTGGAAGAGGGCAGATCTTGCATCAGACCTTATACACACTTTAAAATAAAGTCTTGCATCAGACAAGCTCGGGTTATTTCGTGGCTGACCACACACTGTGTAAATGTACAAACGTTTTAATATGTACACATTCACTTTATGCTGTATTTTAAGTAAAATAGGACAGGAAAACAGTTTACAACAACAAATATATTAATGTCAATAAAATCATATACTGTATAAAAACTCTTGTACCACTTAGAAATTGTTAACGTAAACCACTGTTTCTTCACGTTTATGATTGCAATGAATGATACAGTATTTGTCAAAACAAATAAGCAGTGGCCCATTCAGAAATCACAATACATAACTGGGGACTTTTAAAATGCATTTTAGGAGCAAAGGATGTTCCAACATGGGTGGATGTGTGCTGGTGGTTTGTATCAAAAAACCTGCCGTGACTGACTCTTCAAACAGATATACACAACAGCGTTGAGCCTTATAGGCACACAAAAGTACTGAATATGGCGGCACATCCATATAGTCACTGTACATGTTCAGTTGCAATGGAGAGTGTGCAGTGGACTGTAGTTGTTGCATAAAAGCCTTCTACCCATTTTCTGTTGTACCTCAACTATCCAGTGATAAAGACTGATGACAAACTGGCATTTGCACACATGGCCATGGACAATGATGAGATGTAAGCTGTAAGACCGGCGACCCAGCGGTCGAACCGTCCTTAGAAGCAATTAAGCAAATCCACCGTTTCTGATGATGGTGCTTCACACCTCAATACTTACTGTTTGAGGCCACTATACAGCATGCAGTACTGTTTGCACTGTCTTCACATTCAAATCCATCCCCTATGGCAGAAATGGGAATTGTTGCCGACGATGACCATAGATGCCAGTCCACAGCAGGCCAGGGTGCCGAAGTGGAGACCATGCCAGATTTAGTCAGCAATGATGAGCAGTTAGGACAGAAGGCCTCCTTACCTCTCTTGGCCTTGGCTTGTAGATTGATGGAATAACATGGAATTTGAGAAAGAGCACAACTTCTTTGTAGAGGGTGCAAAATGTAGTACAGGTGCTGTGGGCATCTGATTTTACTGTGTACTTCTCATGTAATCCTTCCTTCTAGTCATAGGAGTCTTCAGCCACCACTGTTGTCAACAGTCTCATCTGTACAGCTGTGAAGTACTATAATATGCTGTGCTGGCCACCCAGCCTAAGGAAGGCCAAAGATTCTGTCCCTGGCCTCATCAGACACAGTCTCTGTTCACATGAATGTCAAACACGATATATTGGCAGTCACAACATTCTGTAGAAGTGCAGACAGCATTGCATTATGGTATGTTTGACGTAGTTGTCTGGCAAGTCTGAGGTAGGCCCTCTAGAGGTAGTCAAGTGCATAACCGAAATGCAACCTTTGCATACCTGGCTGCAATTCCCTCACATACTGGACGACTGCTTGTGGTCTAAAGTGTATATTGTAATAGATATTCAGTTTGTAGCCAGTATGCTACAATTTTGAAATAGTGTAAAGGCTTAAATCAGGGAAGAATGGGGGGACACCATTCTTTCCTTTTGTATTCAGCCCTAAACCTTTTCCTCTAGGTGCCCCATCGGTTCTCCATAATTAAAGATGTTTCTGCCATGCTGTACATTCTAAATAGGACACAAATGAGCAATAAGGTTCATCTGTGAGGGATCACTGCTAGGACATGTTGTGGGAAAGACATCTTGTGTCTGATGAGTGTGTGTGTGCAGCATGGGCAGCACTTGTGAACCAGCATCTCTTAGAGCACTGATGGTTAAAGCTGGGCAAAAAAAAAAGTGGTGGGCCGCTGGGCGACTCTCAACATTAACTGTATTGTCAAATGGTTGTGATGTGTTTTTATCTGTGAATCCCCCCCCCCCTTTGAATACAATTGTTTCAAGTATTGCTTACAGCCTTTAAAGGTTTATGGGCATCTAGAAATTTAGACATTACTAAACCTTTAGGTGGCACCCTCATGGTTGAAGACAAATGATTAGCCTTGACAAGAAGCAGGGTTAGTTCTACTCAGAGTTCATGAGGTGGTGACTGGGATTCACTGTAAAGGGGCAGAAAACAGACAAAAGCCTTAGACAAGCGTTTGTAAATGGGGCTCAAGTTCCATTTGATTTAATGTAGGCCTAGTGCTGTAGCCACACTTTACTGATTCGGTTATTGAGTGGGGTGTATTCTGTGGGCAGTTAACATGTTCCTGTGTCCATGTGAGTACAAAAAGGCACTTCCATTATACCAGAAACATTTTTATGCCCATGAAGGATGTGTTTTGTTATTAGATCTCTGATCATAAGACCAATTTTCATTTACGAAAATAGACAGAAATGTGAATGTTTTACAACACATATGAGGAAAAAAAGAAATGTGACCAGTAGGCCACAAGCCTTGCAATACAAAATGCAAAAAAAAAAAAAAAAAAAAAAAAAAAGTGTCACAAACAAATATATCGAAGTCACAGTTCACTCCATACAGGCTGTCTACCAACTCCGTCCAAGCATGAGTATGGGGGGCTGGAGCCTATTATAGCAGCATTTGGGGTTAGTCCTACAAAAGACACATATTTGACAGGAAAGCTCCATGCCAATTTTTCTTGTAACAAGTGGTAAGATGTGCACTTTAGGATGCATTTATTTGTTTATAATTTATTAACACCAAATCACATTCTATAAATATCTGGGTCTCTGGCAAGGCCATGCTGCACACAGACAACCTCCTGGCTTTAAAGTCTCATTTAAGGGCTCTTTATTTGTGGGAATATAACTTTGGAATGCCCCTTCTTTAAGTGCCAAATGTTTCATGTTTTAAGTATTTATTATCATTGCTGTTTTGACTAAAACTTGCAGAAGAGCACCCTTTTCGTGCTAGAAAGGAGGTTCGGTTCAGGTCAACTCTATAGAATGTTTTCTTTAGTTGGGCTTTATCCAAATAAAACATTCAGGCAAATTTGCTGAAATGCAAGAGGATGATCATGAGAGTCTGGCATAATAAAGATCAGACTGCTAGTCAGGTAATGTGAAGAGCACGTGATCACTCTGGACTGTAAACATAACGACCAAGGCCGCCTTCCAAAGTTTACAGAAAAATGGAGGCTGGTCCTATCCAGAACAACAGTTGTATAGTTATAAACACAGCAAAGAGCTACATATGCAACTACAGCAGAAGTTTTCATTACAAAAGAAATGTTCTTTATGTGCAAGCATTATGTAATTACTAATTTGTAAAGTCTGCAATTGCATTTATATGTGAACTGTTACACTGTTCTGAGCTTGCACTTGATCATGAGTGCTATACAGAAACAAACTCGAGGGGGTGCATTAATATAACACATCCACTTTACGGCACAGGATGACTACACTGAGGAGGTATGGAACATCACAGCACAAACAGCACAGTGATGGCAGGTGGGAATGTCATTGGGTAATCCAGCAGCACAGCATCTTAAAAGGGCAAAATGACTACTCACGTAGCAAAGGGGGAAAAAAAAGAATAACTTACACACCCCTCTTTAAAATGAATAATTCTGGCAAGTCATGGGCATTTGCACATCATACATATTAAGTTGCACAATGCACCCGCTTTCTTGAAGGCTACAGATGCCTGAAGGTGGTCATTTCTAAACAAACACATACTCTCTTTATACACCGTACTGGTTGTCACATACAATAAAGATCAAAACATCAAAATGACATCTTTTAAACAGTAACTTAGAAATACATCCAAAAAATATAAAAATAATCTTTTTAAATTTCTTATTCACTGGGTGATTCTGAAACATCCCCATAGGGAATGGCAGTCGAAACTCTGTAAATTAAAGCAACACTGGTGACAAACAGCTAGCCACCCGTGTATATTTTGTTATTCTTACGCTGTATGTCTTGTTATTAGGTAAAATGTTTACTGTGAACTTTTACTTCATACATTAAGTTTATGACAGGCTTGAAGGTGACATTCATACTTTGATGCTGGTATTGTTTAGCCAGCAAAGATGTGGTATAATTATGGCAAACAACCTGATAAATAAATAAAATGTATTATCTCAACTGTTTAAACAGGAATAATGGGATGCTTGTCTATTCAGACCTCTGATTAGCAATTATTTACTGCACTACTTTATTGGTCTTTGATATGGTTATCAGGCTTATCTTATTATAGTCTATAATTTTTATTTTTGAAAAGCAGCAGCAACTGCTGTATAACAATATAGGAGCACTTGTAAATTAGCTGCAGTTTCACAGAACAGCTCCCTTTACTGCACAAGTTTTATGCAGGAGTGCCACCCTCTGGGCTACTAGTGAATAAGTAGCCAGGCTCAAAATGACAGCCTGCCTTACTCAACTTTCATTTTATGCAAGTCCCACTCTCCAAGCCAGCTATCCACAAATATCTACTGTAATCATATATGTATATTTATTTGTACATTTCCTGTTGCATGTCCCTTTATGTAACTGTAATTGTACTGTAATGACTGACTGGCAGGCAGAGACGGAACCTGAACTGGATTAAGTGGGGATGAGTATGAAGTTGCATCTGCTGTACACTGTGCTGGGTTTATTAAACAGAAGTGTGCTTTGTATGTATAAACAGAACTCAACAAATATATTACCACATACCTTATGAAGGCTAAGTATAACTGATGTAATGTTGTCGCTAACCTTTGTTTTACTTTTTCACTACAGCAATAACCTTTTACCTATTTTTCCTTTTACTCAAACTCTCGTATGTAGCCCTTTCCTACTACAGGCCCATACATACATGAAAAGCAGTATTTCATGTCAAGTAACATTATACAACTAGCATAGATAAAAAGACACACAATTTGAAGGAAATTGAAAAGTACTTTTATTTCAAGTATAATTCATTACATACTGTTTCTGTTAACTGGTAGCATTTAACACTGATAGCTCTGCAATTGCAAAGTACATAAACATCCTTTCTATACTTAAATGCACCCACTGCGCAAATCTACAGTTGTCTGCGAAATGGACTAAAGTGGAACACATCTACTGGCAAAGAACATTTAAAAAGGAAAAATTAGTGAGGTATTTATAGTCACTGCCGATAAGAATGCAGGGCAATCCATTCACTGCAAAAGTGTCTAAATGATCAAACAGATTATTTGATTATGAGCTAACAAAACCTCTGTAGTGTATTTTTGCAAATTAAATGGGCTAAAATAGCTAGACTGTATATAAACACAACATAATTTACAATGATACCTACTATAAAAGAACTGTCTTCCTGTTGGGGTTTATAGCATGAAGCCTCAAATCCAAGCAACTCTACACTCCAAACAATTCCTGTAATTCCATGAGAACATACAAGATCTAATAATATTGGCCAGGTGTATTCTTCTATTCTGCATAACAAATGATAAATTCCTACTGTGCACGAAATAGGTCAAGTACAGGTGATGTCTATGATACTAAAAGCAGGTAATAAAAACATTAACTAGAAAAATATTACACAACTATAGACTATACTTTACTCAGGCAATCTGTAGAATAAATCATCTGATAATATTAGTGTATCAAAATAAAAAAAAAACTGGACAAGTGTACATTTCTTTCTTCACAGTCTAAAAGTTATTAGTTTGCTTGCTTTTATAGTACAATACTTTTCTTATAATGCTATTATACAAACAGTAATACAATATCCAATCTAAAAGGGATAAAATGATTGATTAGAGTCCAAAAGCAAATGTGTTTCTTCATTACTGAAGCTTCCATAGTGACAATTTACAAAATGAACACAGCTTTATCAAACTTTCATTTTTAAATGTAGCGGAACTCTAGTAAATTCTCTGAATAGTGTAATTTGACCAGGTTATTTCAAGGAACATGTTACAATAGGCCCCCTATCATATTTTGAAACACTAAGTCACTATATCCCTGGCAAGCCTTGTCCAATGCCTGCAACTAAAATAGCCACAGTGTTAATATTTTTGTGGAGATATTATAAAAGAATATGGCAACTCAAAAGTAGCTAGCTGTGGCAAGAGGCAATGTTCATTTACACATGACTTGCTCATATTTCAAAAGTAAAAACTAGTTTTATCCAGAAGTATTGCTTTTGAGTGGGAGACTGCTTGGCAAAAATGCATGCTGCACTATTAAATGTACAGTATATGCTCACACTGACAGCAACCAGCTCAAAGTCTCACATGCACCTATTATTTGGCAATTAGGAACGCTCCCATATGAGAAAGAATACAAGGAAGCTTGTGGATTGAGCAGAAATGCGCGTTGTTATATAAGAAACACCCAAGGATCACCATAACTGCTAAAAACTTTCAAAAAAGTAATGCGAAATTAGAGGTGTAACTTCCAAACACATAATATACACACTATCACCATGGAGTTAAAATATATCCTTATTTATCAGTAACAGGTAGCTTATTCCAGGTATTAATTTAAAATATTTAGGTAAAGGGCCGTTTTGCTACAATGCTACTGTTTTTTTTCCTATGGAGTTATAATATCAAAAATACAAAACATACAGTTAAAAAAAAAAAAAAAAAAGTACAAGTAAAAACCGGTCTTCCCTTCAGGTTATCTTCTTGTAGGTGTTTTAAGAAATCATTAAATCCCTGTAAAAGAAAACATTTAACTTGTATAAGTTGGAGTTCATTACTTAAAAAATAATGTACTTTCACAAATTGACACACATGAAGACTTGCATGTATGACCTACAATACTATGAAGCTATTGTATCAGCCCTAGAGATGAGACAACTGCAAGAAAGGCAAGGTCAGCATCATTAGGACAATTCAATACCAATTTTGACAAGGAATGGACTTTGTATCTAAACATTTGCTAATACAGCAAGGACAAAGACATTTGGCAGGTGCTATCAAACACTGCCCAATTATTTATTCTTATGAGATATCTACTTGCCATGAATAATAATGCAATTTAAATTAAGCTCATAAGCTTAAGTTCATAGTTCATATTTTTTTACCATCAATGTGACAAAATATCAGATTTCTAAAACAATTGGATTACTATTACCTGTTTATGACCTGAATGTAGCAGCATGCCAATCACAATAATAAATAAAGCCGCACCAATTTTTGTACATTACCCTACACGCAGAGTAAGGAACTGACATTAGATCTCCAAGCAAATTTTGGGCCCACTCACTCACTCCCTTTCCTTGTCATATCAGAGAAGCTTGGTAGACTTAATCCATGGCAACAAATAAACACAATTGTGTCTTGCTTCAGGAACCTCCATGGCAACTAAACAGCTGTGCAAATCTTTGTAATTCAGCATCAGTTTGTTTTCCCCTTTACTGTTATGACCAGTTCATTTTTAAACCGCTGTAACATTTTATACCAAAGAGCATGGCCACAGACTCTTTGTGACCGATGTAAGGTAGAGCTACAATAATAGGGACATTGTTAACAGCACTGCTGCTTTAGTGTACTGGGGCAGGTCCTTCTGGTGACGGGGATATCAGCTGTGCAGACTTCACCTGTTAATTTATTCACATTCACATTTACTAAGTGGTGCCTCTGGCTCAGTCCTGAAAGATCTGAGGTACCCTATCTGGGTGCTTATCCAGCTTTTTTGCTGTGGACATGGTAGACTGTTGGGCATTGCTGGTCAAGGAAAAGTCATGTATCCACACAGATGTAATTCTGTGCAATATAATAATTTATTTTCTAATTTTTTCTCTGAAAATACAGACATATATCATTTTCATGTGTTTGTGTGTATCTAGTTAGCAGTGTATTGGATATGACCACATATTCCTTTTCTAACCCATTTATCAAGTTTAGTGTCACTGGGATAATCTAGCATAACCTTGCTGTGGTAATTTGAATTTAGCAAAAAAAGTAATTTCACCTAACAAATTATTGTTGATTCTTTTAAAATGTCATTATGTACTCTTTGTCTGTGTAATTTAATCACCCTTTCAATACATCAACTGAACTTAATTAATCATGGCCAATCCTGGTAGGTATTGATGACATAAGGACATAAGAAATTTGACAAATGAGAGAAGACCAATCAGTCCATCAAGCCTGTTTGTTTAGTCGATAGCTAAGCTGGCCCAATAAAAGTGATGGTACAGAATGAAGACAAGGTCCTCTGGGACGAGTACCCAGAACTCCTGAGCGCCAGGCAGCTGTGATAGCACTACGCCACCAGGCTACCCAAAAATTAAAACTTTCTTTGTTTGTTTCTGGGTCTGGGATTGAACCACAGTTCTTAGCTTGGCAACACAGCTTTCAACTGATGTGCAACTGGTCATTACATGACGTGCCATTGGTCAATACAGATATACTACCTATTCAATTTGTTAACATGCAGGAAAATAACTGTTTTAAAACTTTTGAAGACTTTAATGAAATGTTTATACAAGAAAACATAATTCACCCATCTTGCTTCACTGAGAACTTCTTGCATCTAGCTATCAAAGTTTGTGGTGAAAGTATGCCTGGCAGAAGATCAGCTTTTATTTACATTCAAACATTATGGTAAGTGCTAAAAGGTCAAATAAAAATGGAGTTTTGAAAGTTCATTATTGGTATCCACAGCCTAGCCTTGGTTGAAAAGACGTTTAGTTTTCAAAATGGAAGCACAAACACAAAATAAAAAAAAGGTGCTTTTCCTTATGTAACCAAGAACAAGATGGAAAGTAAACACCTACCCAAAGTGCAGAGCTAGAGTACAATTATTTAAATATACATATTTTAAAAAAGAAGCACAGGTACATTAAGCAAGCTCTTTTGCTTAACTGGATGAATTAGTGATGGGGAATGAAGAGGCAGCCTTTTGGTTGACAGTCCAGTACCTTTAGTGACTAGTCCATAATGCCAACCTAAACTCTTCAATGAATATAGGATATTATTCTTGGAATAATACCATTGAACTTCACAGTCTAATGAAGGATTTATTTTCCTTAATTTACTATTGTATAAAAACAATGTTGATCTGTACCACTTATGATGCTCTAGTAACTGTGTGTGCTGTTTAAGCATCAGGGCTACTTACAGACTGTAGTGAGTCTCAATCAGATTATATTTGTATATTGTATTTATGATTTTCTTAAATGATACAAATACATTCATATGTTTTTTATCTTGCTACTAGAATGAAGGATCTGTGTCTCTCACATGTTACATTTTTCTCTAGACATGCCTTGCTTTGGAGTTCCCCCTATTTATAGAACTTTCTGTAGACAGATTACTTGCGTCTACCACATTTATAACACATTGAGGTTCACTGTTAATGAAGATCAGTTCGCAGTGTCTTGCTGAAAGAATGTTTGGCAGCTATAAAGCTTTACTCTTACATACAGTATCTTTGCTATCTGTGCCACAGGGCTTCAAAATGTCTTCATATGGCCTAAATGAGGAAATAATATCTCCTGACTGAAGCCTAATGTACCCCACAGTGATGAAAGTCACTGCTTCAAACCGACATAGCATTGTCTTTCTTTGATTCCATGTACAACAAAAAACAGTCATACCTGCCTGTGAAAGTGATCACACCATTTCGTACTGGTTGTTTGTGATATACCGTGAAAGGCAGCATGCCAAAAATATTCCAATTAACTAAAAATAAAAAGAAGGCAAAAAAATTATTTAAATCCAAAATGTAAAACATGACCAGTAAATGTCACAACCAATCTAGACTTTACATGAGACAGCTTTGAGTTTACAAGTTACAAGTGATTTTTAACAGAGAAGTAAAACAATATAAACAGATACAGTATAACATGAAATAATGCACATACTATAGTAGCAGTGTCTTGATTTGCTGTAAAAGACACATGACATATCCACCAGGCTTTATAGTATAAGGATCAGCAGAAACACAAACAACTCATATACTTATCTGTGAAAATGGCTTTTAAATGCCCTCAATTCACAAATAGCACACTACTAAAAATAATTTAATCACACTATAGGAAATACAATAAGATGAACTGAATATACAGCATGAAAAAGATTCTTGTTAGCAGTAACTACCTGGAAGAAAGCAATTCCAAAAGAAATTCCAGCAATGACGCCAAGGTTGGATTCCATCAGACTGGTTATAAAATTGATGCAGCCCTAAGGGAACAAAGGAAGACCCCTTTAAGTCTGTAAATACACTTCTACTAAAATTATATTCTGACCCTATTTATATGAGTTAACTATGTAAGTTGAGTGTTTGAAAACCATGAAAATGGTTGATAAAAATTACATCTCTATCATGAGGAAAGAGGGAAACATTTTAAAATACACAAACTAGTCTCTGACTTACAAGACTATTGTTATGGTAAAATGATGATTGTTGCTCTGGCTAAAGTTTATTTTTTATTTACTTAAATATTTTTGTTATGATTTAAATATAATTTTTCATCGTATGTTTTTAATTCTGTTTGGTCTTTGTATTTACAGTATATAATATGATTTTTATTAATATGGGGTGATCTGTTAGTTATATTTTAATTTTATTATATTATCCATGTATTACTTTTATGTGCAATCTGCTCTGCTTCTTATATGTGGGACCCAACGAGGTGGGGCTACATTATAATGCAACTGCGGAAATCTACAAAAAGAGAAATTGGCATTGCGTTGTTTGATGTTGATTCTTTTTATCCCTTTTTGTGCTTTCTTTGGACTTACTGTCTTCTACCCTCATCTGTTGTCTAAAAGTACTCTTCTCTGTCTTGCAATTTAGTATATTTGTTTGCTTATTTATTTTCTTTGTTTTCAATTATTTTCCCTTTCTTCCTTAAAGGGCACTTTTGAAAGTTTTGCCACTTAAACACCTTAGCAATTTTTGGTTCTGTACAGGCCAGACCAGGTATTATGGCAGGTGTAGCTTTTTGTGGTTTCCTGATGCCAGTACCTATTTCTGATCTTAGTGTGTGGAAAGAGTCGTAACAATGATGAAAAACAACCCTGACAGGAACAACTATCAGAGGACACCTTCACTAACAGTCGGCCAATTTAAGTTATTCAGTCATCCTGAAAGTAGGCCAAAATAGGGAAACAAATTCTTACTACTGGCATATACTTTTATGATGTGCTTCCCAGAAGTTTACTGTACATATCTCCTAATGGAGGGCAAATATTTAAGAACACTCCAGCAGAATGTAAACATCTGCTCACAATGTTAGTGGATTTAAGAGAACAGAAATTATGTTGTTTCTACCTGGCTTAACTGCATCAATTGTATATTGTTTCACATGTTAAAAGAAGACCTAAAGTGCAAGTTATACCAAAACAGAGGTATATAATAATTCTAGGAAACTGGAGGGCCTGTGAAGGATACTGTATATGTTTTTGTTGCATTTGGAGATTGTTACTTTCTTTTATCCCAAGCCTAGCTGAGATATATGGGACCAAAGTGCCAAATAATTGCCATATTTTACATTTTACACTGTTTTATACTATAATTTTTCAAATTTTATTACAGATGCCATAATGGGAACATGCACACTTTTGACATATGGACCAGTTATAACATTGCCCAAGTATTAATACAATTTTTACACCCATTTCCTGTATTATGTTCATTAATAATTTATATTTTTCCACCAAAACACATTTTTTCAAATTGACATTAAATATGCTAAAATTACCTCAGTCTAACAATGTGTTGGGAATAAACAGCACATAAAAAATTAGGACCTTGTCATATTGAGTTTATTATATTGTCCTTAACTTCTTTCTTTCATATGCAATGAAAAGAAAAGAGATGAGAAGAAGCAACAGTTTTTACAATTTGTCAAGATAGACAAATAATAAACACATCACTAATACATCACAAAAGGGTCCACATGTCAGGAAAACCTGTACAAATTAGATGCTGTCCATTGTATTTCTTTACTTGATGTATTTTTAAATGTAAACAGCTTAATTTTAAACTACTAAAATAAATCAGAAGTGCTACCATTCAAGCTAAAACGACTATGTAAGTGAAGGAGTGCTGGATTATCTGCAAATTATGTCAAATGGGTCTGGACACCAAGTAAGCTTCCACTATAGGTGCAGCTTAAGCTAATTACAGTACATCATGTTGTACAAATAAAAGTGTTTTTTGATAATGGTACTGGCCCTGTACTGTAAGTGTTATAATGAGCCCATTTATGAATGAAAAAAGCAATCAGTAGCACAAAGATGGCATTGGTTTTGCTCAGCAACACAGATGAAGCAGTGCTCTTGGCTAATATTTACTTTGGAAAAATAAACAAGTGATACAAAAAAGAGAAGTGATTTTGATTGGAAACGTGCAGATTACTCAAGTCACAAATAAGTGGTTAATTTCCAATGAAGTGACATTAAAATACACATATTACGGAGAAATAAATACATTAACATTTTTATTCCTGCACTAATTCTAAAATTAATAAGTAAAAGGGCAAAAAGACAGCAGGATAGACATTGCCATACATGTCACAGAAATAAAAACCCAATCTGTATTTCTCTATACAGTATACAGAAAAAAACGACTCTCATCAGGATTCAAATAAAAATATCAAATACCTCACCTTATTATGGACAACTTTCTCAGCCATGGTAATGTTTTTCAGAGCATCAGAACTACATTGATCTACTTGAATGCAGCAGCTCTTTGGAATTCCTGCTTGTAAAAAATATTTTGTTTTTACCCAGTCAGTGAAGTTTTGTGCTCCGCAACACTTTAACTGTAATAACAGAGGAAAAAGGATATTTTTGATTAAGATTCTCATTTTCTCAATCATTCTAAATAACAGGAGAAAAAACTAATTAGGTACACAAAAGTCCTTTTAATACTCTACTTGTTAAAACAGTACAGTATTTTAAATCCACACATGTAAATGGTGGTATAGAACCTTAGAAAATAGGTAGAAGGAAATAGAGAAGAATAAAAAATAGAGAAGTTAATGATTTTTTGCAGTAAAAGATGACCTGTGGAAAGAGCTATTGTAGCATGCTTCCTTAGGATATATCAGAAAGCATTTACATTATGACTTAATAAGATACTGGTACTGTTTAAAGGGCTGCTTCTCTTCTCAGCCAGGAGCCGAAGTATACTTGATTGTTATACACAGATGATCTAATTTCCACTGCAACACATTCAGGAAGTCTCCTTTACTTGTAGCGGGCCTCAATTGCACAAGATCATGCAATAAAAAGCATGCTGGGGAAGAAACAGACTTCACTAGTGGTTGTAAATTTATTTACATAAATTTAATTCACTGGTATTTTGAGCGCTTTAAGTAGTGAGAAAAGCGCTATATAAATGCAAAGAATTATTATTATTTTATTGTTCTTATTTGATACCTAATTAATATGCAATTTAAGTAATATTATAGTAATATTATGATGTAAATAGCAGCAAATGAATGTATATAATCTATAAACTAATTAGGTATGTCTACTAGCTGAAGTAATTTAACACATGTAATACACTTGTAATCCATTTTAACAAAGTTTCCATGGTATTTTATCAAAATGTACTTTAATGCTGTCAGATCAAATGTCACTATTCAAAAATATAAGTTGAATTTATTTGAAAAATATCTTATTTGATGGCAAAAGCTGACATTCAGTTGTAAAAACAACGGTTGCTTCTTTTATCTTGCACTAGTTTTGTTACACGATACGACACGTAATGCAACAGAATTTTGCACATCAATTCCACTATCTGCCTTTTTGTAATTTTGAATATTTAGCTTATGTAGCTGCATCTTTTCCAGGTTCTCAAAATCAATCAGCGATTGAGTTGGCAATGCAGGATCCAGCATGAGCTGAACATGTAACAAAATGAAATTTCTCCGTCCAACAAAAAAAAACTTTTAAAAAAAGATTTGGTGAAAATTTAAAAAGGAACAAATCAAAATAATACCAAAAAAGTTATTACATACACAGAATAAAAGGTAAAAGTTTTTTTCTTTGTTTCTTTACAATTTTAGCTTTCTCGTGTTAAACTTCAGTTACTTTCTGTATTTAAAGGTTGTGTTATTTTTCCAAAGGCAAACTAAGCACATTCTCTATGTATAGTTTGAAACTGTTTGTCCTCCATGCCTTACCAACTTCAAGGCGGATCATAAACTAATAGTATACTATTGTCAGAGGGACAAGAAATAATTCCATTTATAATTTAGCTTGTAGGGGTTAAAAGAACCTCCCACTGAGTATGCACTAATATATAGGCATACATTTTAACATAGCTAAGAAAATACATCAATTTAACATAACCTAACTAACTAACAAATGGCTCTTACAGCTCGCTGTCTTAATAAGTAAAACTTACAGCCCACTATTCACTGTCCCTGCTGATGTAATTCTTGCTTGTTTTACAGCACAATTAGATGGTCTCTGTAGTGTGATGCAAACAGAATCAATGGTTATACAAAGATATTTGTATTTTGTCTGCTATATTTAATATACATATTTGGTGTAGTCATATGTACATATATACCATACAAAAGCATTTAGCTTATACTAGGTATAGGGCACTATGTAAGCTGCAGAAAAAAAATTCTTTTGAATGTATACTGGTCAGCAAGATTTACAACTGCAGGTCTAGAAATTGCCAGAATTGCTTTTTCAACCATTAAGAACATCTCCGTCATAAGAGTAGTACTAGAACCCAAAGCAGCATCCCTTGTATTCATTAAGTATAATAGTTTTTAATTTCAGAGTGACCCTTTTTGTTTGTAATTATTGTTCTGTCTGCGTACTGATTACCAATCCTTGGATGTTTTCATCTGTTTTAAAATGGTGTCCTTTTAGGTGATTCTTTAATTCAGGAAAACAAAAAACCACATGGACACATCTGGTGAGCATGGCAGCTGCAGAAGCCCTAGAATGTGCTTGGTAGGCACACCCTGGTGGTCCAGACACAGACAATGCACATTGAATGGTGTATTGTCAGTGTGGAGGATCTAATTTTGGTGATTTCAAGTGAAAGAAGGCTTTAAGCCAATGAAAAAGTTCACCTGGAATAAAACCTTACTTCCATAAACAACCTTTAACTTACTATATGTTTCCTTTGCACTTTCCTGTTGAGTTTGTGTTCAATTTGTAATGAGACTGTTAGTTTGCGACTTCACAATTACCCGGGGCAGAATACAAATACTGTAGCAAGTTGTCATACAGGACTCTAGACTAACTTTTTGCACTGGTTGCACTGGTGCGCCTAACTTTTTTTCTTAGGTGCACCAGCACAAAAGTTAGGTGCACCCAAATTTTCAACCGCATCACATTTAACACCACAGTTTTACAAGTTCACTTTATTTATTTATTTATTTGTTGTTTTTTTTTAAATCGCTGTCCATATAGGCAATATTGACTTGTAAATGATTAACTAACAATCTGGTCAATATAAAGTTCTTTATTTGAAGGCAAGCACAATTCTACAAGAAAGGTAACTTACTGAAAAAGTGTTGGTGCTTAAAGTGCTTTACTGAGCTGAAATTTAAACTTAAAAAATCTCAAGATAAATTAACTAAAAAGAAAATCTAAATTAAGTGTTTTAAGGGCTTCAAACTGAACATCTCATGGCTCAATGTCTTATGGACTATCCTCCATTGCAGTCACATGCCCCTCGGATGGCCAACTCCTGTAGTTTGGCCTTCTTGATCTTTGGCCTTGACTAAACCAACTGGCCACACTCTCTCTAGCATCAAAATCTTCCAGACTTGGGCATGAGCATGCTCGACCTCAATGTGTCCAATAAGTATATTCACCAGTCTTCCTCTCCGCAAGATACGACCGTACACAATGACGCATTCCTTTGTGGCGATATCTGTGTCTCCGTCGATCAGGAATGCCATGTACACACTGTTCGCAATTTGCACAGACGTCTTTTTTTTCAATGTATCTGCGATGACTCCTATAAATTGGGCGCACGCGACATCATTGCTGTACGTCGGGTTTACGTTCAAGCCATTTTTCTTCATAAGAATTATTTCGGACTTGAATTTAGTGAAGGGAAGTTCTTCTTTTGCAATATTGTAGGCAACGTTAAATTTAATTATCATCTCGGCCTCGTCTGATGATCTGTTTGCTGCTGCCTGCCGCTGAAAGGCAGCGGGGAGAGGGGACACTTGAGCAGTGCATTTATCACGGCATGTAATGTGTTTTATAGATGCATTGTGCTTTTTCAGCGTTTCAATTCTAAATGTATTAGAACCAGTCACAAATACACTACTGCCGGCCATGGTCTTCCCACACTCTTTACAGTAAATACAGTGCATTATATTATCGGCTTTACTGTATCTTAGCCAGGGAAACTGGTCAAGCCACTCTTTTCGAAATGTATACACTTTACCCCTTTTAATTTCAGTGGGCTCGGACTCGATCGTATGTGGCTCATTATCTAATGCTGTCTCCGGACCAGGGCTTGCTATAACTTGGGAGGTTGATGGCTCCGTGTCAGAGCATTGGTTATGATTTTCGGACGGATCAGGCCCTAACTTAACATTCTTAACGAAAAAGCTGTCAATCGTTCTTTTCATCTTCTCTCATAATCCGCGGCTACATCCACTGTTTACCTGATGGGCTACTCACCTCTCTCTGTCTGACTGCATCACATGCATTTTCAAATGTACACACACGTTAAGGAATATCTGGACCACGGCCAATCAGAGGGGGGGGCGGGATCCGCCCTTCACTATCTCTGATTGGTTTAGACCACGATATGGGCCTAATGTGTGTCTGTTGTTGAACAACAGGGAGACTTTAAGAGTCACGGAGTTTCGTTTTTTTTCCCCCTCGAACGGCTGATCGCACCATTGAGAAATTGGTCGCACTCTAGAGCCCTGTCATATGTTTTCCAGTTTAATAGAGCTGGTAGGAAATCATGGATGTAGTATTACTGCAACAACATTAATAAATACAATCTGTCTCACTGGTTTCATGACAGACATAATAGACTGACAATGTAAAAACCATCAGAACAGGATATCCTTCCTAGAATTCTGAGGACCTACTGACGGAATATACAAAACATCATAATCTCTCTTTTTTGGATGTCATTTCAAGATGTGAAAATTCATAAACCTACTTGTCAAAAATAAACCCTTATATAAAACGGAGGTTGACTACAGGTTATTCAGTTTAGGTTACATCATCGCCAAATTAGCAGAGGTTAAATAAGCAAAAGATTTAAAAACTGCTATTCAGTACAAATGTGCTAACACAGTCATTGTGGTTTAGGCAGGAAAGTTATTTTTACACATTATTATACTGTTATAGTATAGGAAAGCAACAAAGTATACAGTAGTAGCAAACTGTATGATATTAAAAACTTTGGGTTTCAAAGGGGCTATTCATAATGTTTCCTGTGAGGCTAATCATCTAACTATGAGGGACAAAGTTTCAGGTTACTGTGTGCAGATATTGATATAACGGTCTTAGATAATAAAGGCTGTGATCAGACTTTCAAAATATCAGGTCTTACTGGTGCCCCAATTGTTTTATTTTATATATGATTTAGATAAAAATACACCAAAAATTATTTAATTTTCCAATTTTCCATTACTAATTTAGACAAAGTAGTAGCAGATACACAACAGTTCTGGAAGAAAACTGCTGTGGTGTTAATATATCAATAATGCAACATTATGAGACTCCAGAGTTTTTTTTTTTTTGTTTTTTTTTAAATTTTTGTTCAAATACTGCACATTCATTATTTTCTACCTGGACTTGTGGTCAGCGTGGTAATCAGGGGAGTCTCATTGGCTGAACGCTAAAATCTTACTTGGGTACTATAGAATGCATATATAAATTATATATAGAGATTCTTATCTGTTAGGATATGCATAAACTGGGTATATTAGAATTTTGCATTATATATGGATATGCAGTCTGCAAACAAAAATACTCCAGCATTACATGGAAAACCGCTTTTCATGACATATAGAACTAAAAAGCTACTATATCTGCTAATGATTGCTGCAGCTTTGCCTGGACCATTTGAATTCCCTCTGAAGTTGAACACCCACTTCTTTTAAAACATGTGTTGACCTACCAGTGGCCCCTGTTCACTACTTACGATTACTGGAAACTGAAATCCCCTTGGTAGCATTGCTACAGGATCATCCTAATAATGGGCTTGTTTACTGATCAAATAAATGCAGGAACGCTGTGTCACCCGCATTAGAGTCTGATTGTTCATTTCCTAAGATAGCCTCCACCTTCATCCTTGAATCCTCCTGATTTAAAGGATGCAAATATAAATGACCATATTGTCATTGGGGTTTTTTTTAGCCTAAAATTTATTTCTGTTTAAAAAAATTAATTACATTTTTGAGGTTGGATATTTATGCAGTTCTTACCAAGAGGCCACTTTGGGTTTAGAGGCCGGTTGCTGGGACGTCCCCTAAGTCAGTGACAGTACAGCATATGAAATTTTACTACAGATGACATCAGTCAAGTTTAAAGAGGTTAGGGTGACTCATTTGTGAAATCATATACTGTATGGAATATTGTGTGCTATTCTCTTTTGATCTCCATCTACTGTACTGTATATATCTAATATATAAAGCAGAGTCGATGTATGTATGTGTGTATGTATGTATGTTTGTCCGCCATACAAATCTGCACCGGGCGTCCGATCGCCACCAAACTGGGGAAGGGGCTCCTTTGTGAACAGGAGTAGGTCATGGGGTATGTTTGGTTGTGAAAAATTTTCATGGTGAAGCGCAGGGCACCTTTTCACCAACACAACGTTCGGCACACGTCCCCGTACTTATCATCGTCAGCTGCAACAGACGTTCACGGCGGCGCCATCTAGTGGCAGCTTTGCTCCCTGTGCGTCGCTCTTTACCCATGTTGCTTTAAATTACCAAGAGATGGCGGAAGTGTCCAACTATGAGAAGGCCGACTGCTTTGATCGGGTTAAGGGGAACTACCGTATGGATGTAAAAACAGACATTCACGGTGGCGCCATCTAGCGGCAGCTTTGGTCCCTGTGCGTCGCTCTTTACCCATGTTTCTTTAAATTGCCAAAAGATGGCGGAACTGTCCAAGTATTAGAAGGTCGACTGCTTTGATCGGGTGAAGGGGAACTGCTGTATGGATGTAAAACGTGAACGACCCAGTGCGTCACACACACGCGTTTCCATACGTCACACTCCCACACGCACTGATATGGCTCTATTTCATTCGCCAATGTCCGTTCTATGGCAGCACGTTTGAACTAAAACTCGCCTTAAAAAGACAGCATCCTTCCCCCACCATTTTCCCCACGTGCGGCAGCGGTTGTATGTCACTTCTCTCTGTAGTTACCATCGCCAACGTCCGTTAGATGGCAGCACAGTTCAACACAGACGCTCCTTATAAACAGAGCACCCCTCCCCGCCATTTTTCCCAGTACAGTTTCAGTGCTACTCTTTTTCACTGGCTTTCCGTATTTGTGCTGCTATTTGCTCACTTTCCGACTCAGAGTACGATTTCAGTGTTGCTCTTTCTGACTGACTGGTGCTATTTGTTCACTTTCCGACGTACTGTAAATAACGTAAATTCATCTCACTGTAGTGCTTATTCCGTGTATTATAACTGTCCTGCTTTTCACTAATATACCCATGCCACCGAAAAAAAAGACGTAGAATTGGAAGGTCTACTTCAGATGCCAGAAGAAAATCTATTTCAGCGGCGTCTGAAATGCCACACCAGACAAAATCCACATTACAGGAACTTACAATACAATGAATCAGAAAACTGTTTGTTCTATTTCTATGTTCTGTTTCTTTCATTTGGGAAATTCACCGGTTATAGAATCCTGGGCAACGCCGGGTACTCCTCCTAGTGTATGCATATATATATATATAAACGTGTAGATGTATGTATGTAAGTATGTTCCAGCATCACTTCCGATTTTCATGAAACTTGGTACACATGTTTCTCATTGGATGACTAAAAATACTGTAGGGTCAAATCAACCCTAACCCACCCCCTTCTGGATAGGGTGGGGGGTGATCTTGTGGTCTTGTATGCATGTTATCATCCAGTTGACACTCAAAATGACCACCAGAGGGCAAACTGGAGATGACTGCTGGTATTCTTTATGTTTGAGCACCACCACGCTCCATAAAAGGGTTTGTTACTAGACTTGCTCTAGGACTGACAATTGTGAGATACAAAGAACAATTTTTCGGTCTGCTACCAGTACATTAATCTACAAATAAAACAATGTAAATTTGACTGACTGACTGACTCACTCATAACAAAAACATTATTTCCTGATTAGTTAGAAAGCTGAAATTTGGCAGAATGATACATTTAGGCCAGTACATATCAGTTAAGAAAGGACATTTTGATATATAAATATTTAGGGGTAAAATCCCTCGTAACAATACAAAAACTAAATACCCCAAAATCTGAAAAACACTTTGACTGATTTAATTTAAATTTGGTGGAGTTATAGAAAAATGAAAATTAACTTAGTACATTTATAAACAAATATAGACAAAAAATGTGTATGAGTACACTATTCTAATGTGCCATACAGAACCGACAGAAGCCCAAAGAGAAAGAATAGGAACCCATTCTGCAACCTGTTTTCAGGTGTGCCGGTGTATGCACATGAAGGCCTCCATGAACATCTGCACTGTCCATTAGGATGGACTGATCAGTGAAGAAAGGTAGGTGTCTTAGACAGGAAAAAGATGACACTGTGAAGCAGAAGGAAGAAGGAAAGTTCTGCTAGAAAACTGTTGATTACATTCACAACGCCCTTTTCAAATGTTATATTTCTTTTGATCAGTTAAAATAGAATCCCTTTTGAATGATAATGTACTAATTCCACACTGTATAATATGTGTAAAGGCAGATGGAAATTGTTTATTTTTTGACTACAATTGTATTAATATGGTAGATATGTATATATTATATTTGGAAATTTGGCAACAAATTGTCCTGTTATATAGTGGGACAGTGCACATGATATGAAATTTTCTCATATAACACAAATAACAACAATTATGATTTTGTAATCTATATTAATAATGTGAAAAATACCTCAACATATGCTAGCACTTGTGAATTGTTAGCTGCATCATTCTGCAGCTGGAGTGAGTTGCTGGACATGTCACATAATGTGATTGGCTTGATAGAAGCATGCCGCCGATTGCCTCCATCTCCTAAAGATTATGTAAATGAAGGCAACAACTGAAAATTATTGGAAAAGTAATCAAAAGTGACATGGCCTGTAGGAGCATTCCAAAATTTCAGGTCAAGGTCATAGTGAGGGGGTTTCCAGACTTTGAAGCCTTGTCTAAAGGAGTAGTCTTCTGGAGTTTTCCCGGTTTTCCTACAGCTAACCTCTCAGTGTTTGTTTTTGATTATAGGTTGGGGTATTCTTATACTCCAGCACATATTTCCAAGTGGTAGCACACCTGAACTGCACTCTTTGCCCTGACAGCACAGCATTCCTTTGCTCAATTTCCTGAAAAAAGGTCCACTTGACTAGTCCACAATTATGAATCCAGCTTTGAACACAATTGAAAATATGGTATAGCAGCCAAAAATTGATATCAAACAATTTTATCTATCTAATTTGATAGTTTGAGCAATCTTGCATTGCAGAATGGGCACATATTCCAAAATCTAAAAGATTCCTAAATGTATTGAACTTCTTGTGTTATAGAAAGTAGGAAAAAATTATTTAAATTTTGCATGTGTAACAGGAACAAGATGAGAAAAAAATTTAAGATGCTGAATACTGAAGGCACTTGCAAAAAGACTAACTGATAATCACACTTCTAGCAAAAGGTTAAAAACATAATAAAATATGTTAATTTTAGCTGTCACTTTGTTTTTGTTTGTGTTGAAAGCAATACTGCTCAGCTCCACACACCCTAATAACAACAACAACATTTATTTATATAGCACATATTCATACAAACAGTAGCTCAAAGTGCTTTAATGTCTTAAATGTCTGTCAAAGATCCTTCTTTTATTTGATCAAGTAAACTGCACACTACAAACTCAAAAGTGACTGTGGATGTCACTAAATGGGAAGGGTTTAACAATGAAGGAAACCCTCAGATTTACATGGTTGATACAGCATACACTTTGACTATTACAGAGCAGTGTACTCAGCATTTTCTCCATTAAAAACGAAAATACATTTTTAATGACATGTTGCACTTCATTGTTTTGTATACTTGAAAGCATGTTGTCAAACAGCTGGATGTTGTTTAGTGCTTTGTAGTTGCCAGCAAAATTCTCAACAACATTCTTGAATGCATCCCATGCAATTTCCTTCAGCCCCAATATTAGATCTTCAAACTGCTTATCATTGATGATGTGTCTGATTTATGGACCAACACAAATTTCTCCCTCAATCTTGGCATTAGATATTCGTAAAAACATCTGTCTCAAATATTGAAATCCTTCACCTTCTTTGATTATTGCTTTGACAACATTGTTTCATCAGTCCCAGTTTTAAATGAAGAGAAGTCAGAAACGTTGTTGGCTAGACAAGTAGTTAATGTCCCCCACCTTTCTGCCCTGGAACCAAATGCTTAGAGAGTCACCAGTCTTTTTACTGTATTGAGACTCTTTAGCACGGCTTTCCCGTTCACAAATGAAACAACAGTACTTGGTATATCCGATCTGCATTGATAGTAGCTGTGCCACCACTTTTAGATCACCACAGATGTTCCAGTTGTAGTTACTGCACTGTATGTGTATATTTATAAATAATAGGAAATCACAAAAACAGGAGATTGAAATAAAAAATATGTCATAAGAAAATGGAAAGATAATTTTGTGAACTGCAGGCCAAAATCCATGCCATACACCCAAAAGTGTTCAGAAAGCAAAGCCTTCATTGTCCACTGTAATCATACGCCACTAAAATGCATTGCAAAAGTTAAAAAAAAAAAAAAAAAAAAAAAAAAGTAATTTTTGCTAAGAAATTAGCTGTTTACTTTAGGAACACATATGGTCTGGCTTTACTTGTGAAAAGAAAAGTTAGCCTTTTAATGTTTACAACTTTTCTTTCCTCAGCACATTCTAATTGTGTTAATATTCTGTAACTTACTGTTGGAAATACAGAAAGTAAAAAAAATAAATAAATAAAACAAATAGGAGTAATGCACTACAGGGTGACAACAGCCAGGAACAGCTTAATACTGTACATATACAGTAAGTCAATATGTAAAAAAAATTCAAAACATAAATCTTGGTTTTCAAACCAAGATTATGTAATCTCTTATTTGTAGAGTGGCATATTTGCCACTACTGTACCATGTACAGTATATATAGGACATCTAGCAAATTGGAATCTGCTGTAATTCCTTTTAACATTTCGGACAAAAAAATGATATTGCAAAGATTGAACATAAGTACGAAAATAAATGCAATTCCTTACATTGAACTGAATGTTGTCAACAGCACTGCTCTGACGGCTGGAAGCATTGTAGTTTTCCAAAGCTTCACCATACTTGTTGGTTACAACTGCCTTTATCTGAAATGGAAAACAAACCATAGTTTAGTTTTGTATTCTTTATTCTAAAATAGGCACAATTTAGAATTTAAGTGAGGCTCATTTAAAAAAAATCAAATGATGACTGTAACTTTATAACTGTAATGACAATCTATGTTCATAAAAAGTTAAGTTCAATGTGCAATTAAGTAATAAATTCTAGAATTTGTCTGATGAACCTAAATGTCTGAAACTAAGCTACTACATTAAGTAGCTACAAAATGCGCCAAAATTATCTTTAAGGAAAAATGTAAATTAGAACAATACAAAATGTATATTATCAGAAATATTCCAAAGTAACTTTTTCTTGGATGTTTTTGTTATGTGAGATTAGAAAATTTCATCCATCTATTTATCCACATAAGGGCTGCATTGAACTTGAGCTCCAAGGCAGAAAGCAACTCTGAACAGCGTGTACATGCACACCAATTTAAAGATGTACAAAAAACATAATTAGGACATCTTTGAAGAAAGTGTTCCAATAGAAAAATCCACTCAGATTCAAGGAAAACACACAAAGTCCATACAGACTCTGCCTGAGTTGGAATTTGACACCAGGAGCTTTAACATCTTAGTGCTAAACTCATGGTTATTACTAAACATTCACAATAAAGGTCAGTATTTAGCTTCCATTTGGCATTTAGTAATGAATGTGTAAAAAGGATATATAATACTTTAAAAGCATGACCATTTAAAAAAAAAGCTCTGATGAGCACCCACAATTCAGTACAACATAGCTATTAAGCTTCTAATCATTCTTTTACCCATTAATTTTCTGAACTTGCTTATTTCTAAAGGCTCAAAGGAAGACAGATTCAAAGTAGGACTCCAGTCCTGGATGGGACACCACTTCTTCACAGGTCAGATTTACTTACAAACCCACACTCACTCAAAAGAAGCCAACTGAAAGTCATAAGTCAACAAGCACAACATTAGGATGTGGGAAAAAAACAGGAGTAATAGAGAACTCTGTGATCTGAGGAAAAATGTCAAAGCTATACACGGATTTGAACCCAGGATACAACATTTTTGAAAGGCTACAACTTTGACTATAGAGTGGGCAAATATATTTACAGTTGTAAATTAAATATTCTAAATTCATTCATTTCAATAACAGTTCTTTATGTCTACAGTGCCATATGTGAAGAAATGTTTTTGTAATCTTTGTGCAGTATTTACACTTAGGTGGATTCGGTTTCTTTCTCAATGGGAGCAATTTGCAGAACTTTATGAAAGTTTAAAGGTCAAAGAATCAGTAACTCTAAAAGGCAATACCTGTAAAGAAAATTTAATAACATAGGCTAGGATGGCAAAGCGATGCAGTGGCTAACACTGTTGCCTCATAGATCTATTACCAATGGCTTAGATCTATCTAAATCCTGTGCCTGTGTGGAGTTCACATCCTCAAGAATGCTAAAAAATGTAAGGAGCCTACATTAGCCTCATGCAAATGTGAATGTGTACACAGGAGAGCTCTCTGACAAACTGGCACCTTATCCAGTATTGCACCTGAAACTACTAGGGTACATTTTGGTCCTCCACAACCCTTAATTGGATTAGGTAAGTTTGAGAATAATCAGTTTTCAAATTTTGAATCCAGTATGTTATATACAAATGTTAAATAACATGCTTAACAGATAAAAGTGAAAAACTACTTGCAGACATTAAGGACAGTCTTGTTTAAGTACTGTAGAAATGTATGAGAAGACCATGTAGAGCGATAAATAGCCGCACACATAACAACAGAAAACAGGGCAATACAATTTCACTATCATGAAGCAATCCAGTGCTTATAATGTGGGAACCATGAAAATCATTTCTGTAAAGATTTACCTACCTCATGCCTGAAGAGGAAGCCTGAAATACCAGCCACAAGCTCAGAAAGGAAGACAAGGGAAAGGAACATGGCATACTGAGGACAGAGAGAAAGGGAGACAAGTCAATAATGTTATCAGTAGTAGTAACATCTTATTAACAACGACTTTACATAAACAGCCCATAAAAGCAATTCCAATTAACCTGCAAATGAAACTTCAACAGTTAAGTACACACATGCATATTATTTTATTTTTAGCCAATTTTCAAACTCTTTTGGTGATGGATACTGATGTGGGCATCTATAAAAACAGAAGTTTTGTGTGGTTTAATATTGCATGGCTGGAGTCAGGTTGTGGTCCGTCACACAGAGAATGATGGCTGCTGTGTCATCCTTATAAAGCATCTTTCCCTCGATGAAGTGGTGTGCTGTCTGGCCTGTTAGGTGAATGCCAGCCCACACCATTACATTTCTTTCTTTTGACACAAGCATAAGCATACCTTTCTCTTTTTCTCCTTCTCAACACTCTGGCATCACCCTTTGCACTGAACATACTAAACTCATCCAAGAAGTGGACTTGATGCCACTGCTGGTGAGTCCATTATAGCCTTGGTATGGCCAAAGAGAATCAGGTGTGAAGTCTAGGTTGTGTGAAAAGAGGCCCTCTGATGTGTCACCTTTCTTGAAAGCCAGCAGCATAATGCCTGTCATGTCAATGATGTGGACATTGTTTCCTCTAGCTCTTTCAGGAGCAGTGTGGATGGCAGATCTGAAATGATCCTTCACATGGATCAGTCTGATGTGCTGGTTCTACTCAGGTATGGTAACTTAAGGGCAACCACATCTTGGATGGCCATCTGTCATGCCAACCTGCTGAAACCTTACCTGTAGTTGAGACATAATACAGCCACTTAATTCATCATGTCTGGCAATGCTGGCAAACGATATCTTGGGTTTATGCTTAGATTTTTTTATTAATATTTTTCCACAAAAAGTTTACTTTTAAAGTGAGCTGAAACGCTTTGTTAATGCTCATTCTGTTTCTTACTACAAAAAGTAAACAACCTTACTATATCTCACACTATTCATTTTTGAAAACACTCTAAATATCTACAGTATAAACATACTCAAATAATTTGCCAAACAGCTTTACAATCAAGCTCCCTACCTCAGGATCATAGTCAGTTAATCATCTTTTGATTTATAGATGAATTCTTGATGTGCATGAATACAAAACTATACAAATTCAGAAAACAGATTTTGGATATAGTTTAGGATGCAAATTTTATATTATAAATATTAATATTATTTTATATATAAAATGTATGTCAAATTTGTATTTCTTTTTGGAGCATAGTTTACTTTTGACAAGAATTAAACACTGTACTGTAATAATAATGAAGACCTATGTTTATTTTTCGATTAGCAATTACAATATGGACTGAAAGATGCATTACCTGTATCTAAAAAAAGGCTACACATGAAATATGGCCTAGATCAGAGTGGCTACATTCATAGTATGTATAACCCAAGCTACATCACATTTAAGGCTTTGCTTGGAGAAAGCCATGCATTTATTTGGTCTGACTTCATTAATGCCGATACAGAATGCCTACTGAATATCTGCTTTTGAAATCTATTCAACATAATTACATTTATAAATCTTAAAATGATAATTTACAGAATGATTCAGGTGTATTTTCTCAAATGCTTAAACATGTAAATGGCTGCTTTAAGGCATTTTCCCTGAACTAAAAGATAACACCATGCCTAGCCCTCTAAAAACCTTTGTGTTACCTTTGCAACTCAGTGAGGAATACTCATGAATCTAGATAAAACCAGGATTTTTTTTTATTTTTATACTGCATATCCATCAATTTTATGACCTAAAAGTAAAAAAAAAAAGTCATAAAAGCTATACTGGCCAAGAATCTTTTTTTTTTTTTTTAAGAACAGTAGCCTCAATCTTACCTGAAAACATATAACCACAATATCCAAATAAGCTATGTTCCTTTTACTTAGTTTTCTGAGCACCGCTGAGACATTATTATGGTTTTCTATAATTTTAACATTTTTCTAAGAATAACCTGTTAATTCATTCAATGGCAGTCCTCCTTAGAGACAGATCACCAAGTTTTGAAAGATTTTCAAAAGGAAATGCACTTCAGGCAGAGGTGGGGAGATTTAGTTGCACATTATATATTAAAGTATCGCATTTTATACTAAAGTAGCCCTAGATAAACAAGTTTTTGTTTCTGAAGAGAGACATATGGATGGGTAGACAAGTGTTTATAAAACAGATGACAGGCAAGATCTAAATGGCACATTAAATTAATCGTATAACTCAAGTACTTACCACCACCATAGCATAACATAAATGAGTATTTCATAGTGGAGAAATTGCTGTGAAACCCAAAATGTTAAGAAAATGTCACAGGGAGCTCAACGATATAACCTGGTAGAGTGTATTTATTCACCATATACAATTTCTTGTATTAAGAATTTGTCATTTTTCACATACCCCAAATTACTCTCCAGAGAGTTTTGGGGTCAGAGCGCAGAATCAGCTATTTGTACAGCCACCCATGGAGCAATTGCAAGTTAAGGACCTTGCTCAAGAGCCCAATGGAGTAGCATTCCTCCTGTCACTGCCAGGATTTGAACTGGCAGCCTTTGAGTTACCAGGCCAGATTTTTTAGCCAGAGAGCCACCACCGTCTTAATGTTCAGTCCTCTGTCTAAATGTTCCTTCCTGCATGAGATTAATTTGGTTTGGTTCATAAAGTATTTGACTTTTCTTTTCAACCTTAGTGTAATTAGAAATTTTAAAATTGTCCATAAGCCATCATGAAGTGTTTTGATACATGACTAAAGTGTTTAAATATTAATATATGATAAATAATAAAACGTGATATAAAATGTGATTGCCAAAACCTTTTTAGGTCAACTGAAGATTGCAAACAGTAAACAACGTAAATTACAATGAAAAATGTTTCTCAATATTGTAACATAATTTATCTCATCGGTTTAAAAGTAGTATTTTAGATTTGTTATATTCATTTTGAAAAATATATTCCATTTTCATCATAAACAAGGGGCCAGATTGCACGTTTTATTTAATTTTTCTTACTTTGAACCTTTAACCTAAAGTTTTAATTGCTTAACATATGCAGTCACTTAAATGCCATTTTAACACACTGGGGCCTCCCTCATTTTTTAAAGACAAACTTTTGCCATAATATTGTAAGTGCTTTTGTGCATAAACCAACTGGAAGTGCACACTGAGTTGTATGCTGGTTGATTGGTTGGTTCAGCTGTGTAATACGTATGTTTGTTTGCTGAAAACACTCTGTTTTTTGCATTACTCCTCTATATTTGCAAAGACTGGCTTTTAACAAATAATAAAATAGCATACATACATAACATCTGGTATGGAAGGGGTGTTTCTTCTACTGATATATAATAGATTTTGAACAGGATCAAGAGATAGCAGGATCAAGAACATGCAGTATGTGATTGGGAGAGCAGATCCCAGAATCCCAAGTAAAATTTAGGAGGAAGGACATCCATACCTAGAGATTTTCAGCAGTTCATATCCCCTTAAATCATCTTTTAGTTCAGATAATGTTAACAGATCAATCTAGAAGCATCTTCAGCAGATAATTTGAGGATGTTTAACCTTGACAGAAAATGAATCTATATGGCCAGGAGCATGATGCATTGGAGAATTTGGAGTTTGGAGAATAAAGAAGTGAAAAATTCTTTGAGAGAAATTTGATCTGGTGTTCAAACAATGCTTCAACATTCAAACTGTACACACAGTGAAAAAAATGTAGCAGCAAAAGGCGCTACTGCAGCAAGCATAAATGTCATATATAAAGCCCTTATCTATTAATTATGGCATCCATGAACAGTGTGGAAGCCGTGAAGCCTAAGAGAAAGGCTGTAGTATTGAGGTGAAAATGGAACTTACCGCGAAGTACAGTTATAGAAGGTGACTCCCCTTTCAAACAGTAACACATCACTAAGGTACAGTAAATGCAAATTTAATTTTATTATATGGTATTTACATATTGTATTTATTGTATTCATATTTTAATTTACTATTTACGGCATTTATCTGTTATTTTTATCTTAGATTATGTGTATTTGATGCTTAAGTTCATCGATATGATCATTGTTTAGGGTCTGGGAAGAGTTTAATTCACTTTAAATTATTTCTAATTGGGAAAATTGATTCGGACTTTAAAACAATTCACGGTTCAAATGCCCTCCTTAAACAAAATAAGTATAAAGCACCACCAATATGCATTACAGTTTTAGTGTACAAATAAAACCACATGAATGTAGGATCATCCATGCTGTGAAAAATAAATAACATGAATGCCTTAATTCTTTTCTGTAAGTTTTTCACAGTACTGTACATTCTCCATCTAAATAGTAATGAAATGGCATCTGTAAACAGAGATTTAGGTGTTACAGGGCCCTCAACTTAGCAAATACAGCTTTTGTAATCAAAGCAAGTGGAAAATGCTCAAAGTTCCCAACCCACTACCTAGTATCAGCTCTCACTGAAGCAAACAGGCAAACAGAAGCTGTCCCCAATTTCCAGCACCCAAACTCCTCCTGTTGTCCTTAGTAATTATTTCCATTAATTTATCCATGATGCACATTAAGCTTACTTGCATTTAATATTTTGAAATTATTCAGTTGCCTGTTGATTTGAAAAGACAACAGAAAACTACACAGGTGAAGCTTCAGTGTTGTGGCATAAAGTAGAAATGGATGGAAGCTACTTTCTCTTGCCCTATAAATGGCCAGGTTTATTGCCTGTTTTTTGGGAGACGTCTCCATGCTCAAGTCTGAGACATAATAAAATACTAAAAATGCAGGATTTTGATGAGAATAACTATTCAGAAAAAAACTCATTAGATCATTCAGTTTTAAGGGTGACACTACACAGTGCTGGAAACTATTTGGCCAGGCCTTGGCCAGAAAGGAGACTGTCACGTTTTTTAATCAGTTCCATACTTCTTAAATTTCTCCTGATCATCTAGCCTTATTTTGAGTGCTATAATTTCTTTACGCATACCCAAAACTCCTCATCATAACAAGAAACACTAGACTGTACAAAACTTTGTTTCTGCAGTCTGACTTGCTCTGATTAAGTGATAATTATTTCTCTCCCTCAATTCAGAAAAATAAATCAATACAGTAGCATTAAGACAATTAATTTGTTCCAAAAAGATATTTAATCAAATCCAAATATGATGGGCCCAAATCTGTATCTGATACAGACCTTGATGACTTCTTAGGTGACTTAAAGGCATCAGAATAGCTTCAGTGAGACAGTTCGCCATCATGGACAAAGACTAGGTAAAAGCAGTCACACAAATGTATTAAACATCTGGAAGGGGTTAGTATTAAAGTGAATCGGAGCTCCCATACTGTGCTGCCATCACAGAAAAGGCATCATATGATTCCCCTGTGGGCCATGACATGTCAAAACCATGAAAAGCCATTATGTGATCCCACAGAACCAGAGTTTACCCCAAATAAAACAACAGCTGATTACAGGGCACATTCGTTCAATACACATACATAGCAATACAGTATAGGACAAATTAACTCATCTGCCAATATTTTCATTTTTGAAACTACTTCTCCTTAAGTATACACATTTTTTAAATATTGAAAATCACTTTGCTTTAACTTGTCTTTAGGAATACCAAAGATGTTCAACTTTCCCATGACAATAAAACAGTATACAATACTTTAAAATGGACATACAGGTGAGTAATAAACACAGGAACCTACAGTATAAATAATAAAATACTTCCTGCAGGTCTCATATTTGTTCTTTATCAAGGGAAAAAAAGAGCATGGATTTTTTTTTTTTATCTATTAAGCAATACTATTGTATAGTTATTCTGTATTGTACATTTTATTCTAAAATACAGGTAGCAACTATCTATAAATGATATCAACTCATACAAGCAGACAAATAAAAGTTTATACCTACCAACTTTAGCATCCAAGGGCTGCCTCGGCATGTTGCAAAGCATCCAAACAAGCCAAAAATGACAATGATCGCGCCAGTTCCAATCAGAACATAAGGAGCATTGGTGCTCTGATCTGTGACCAGGGAGAAGTAGCCTTCCAGGCTCACCTTTCCCCAAACACCAACAGCAAGCAGAATAACTCCTGTAAACTGAGGAAAAAATTTAATCAGATGAAAATACTGTCACGTTACTAAAGACCAAATTATTTTATAGTCAACATTTTACAACCACATGCAGTAACAAATTCAAATGAGTTATAGCAGAAGTAAGTGAAAAAGTCAAACAAGTAACAACATATGGCAAAGTCTCTTTTTAAAGAAATAATCCACACAAAAATTATATTTTTTATGTTACTTATTTTTATGTATTTTTTGCAGAGTGGAGAAAAATAAGTTTATAATATAATAGAAGTCAATAGTGACCAGTGCTGAACAACAGCAAAAAATGTAACAAGGTCAATAATAAATAAATAAAAAAAAACCTCCCGTTACTTGTGTTGCATAATTCACATCTGTCACACGAATGGGTTTTTGCTAAAATACTGTTAAGTAAGTACTTTTAGAATTAGCAGTACATATATGAACACAAAATCTAAAGGCTCAAGGGAAGGACTTTTTGACTTGAAGACCCGCCTCTCCCTGTCATTCATTGGTCAAGAGTCCTGTCTCCCATTCAAAAAGTCTCTCCTGTGAGTCTTTAAGTTTCCGGTTTACAGACATGCTGATAATTCTGTAAGTGCTTAATTAACAATATTTTAGCAAAAAACATTCATTTTGCATGTTTTGAGCAAACAACTGGATAACAGACATGTAGATTATGCAACACTAGTGATGTAGGATTCTCCCCCCCCCCCCCCCATGGATGTTTTTCCACATCATTTGCTGTTGAACGGCACTGGTTACTATTGACTCCTGTTGTACTGTAAATAACTTTATCTGCATGAAAACATGACATTACTATTTTTCCTCTGTTACCACTATAAAGTACATGTGGTAATTAATATATAAAGAATATTTTTTCAGTTAAGTATTTCTTTAAATAAATAAATACAAATAAATAAAATATTCTTAATGTATTACAATGAACATTAAAGTGTTAAACGTGGGGAGTTAAGAGGTTTGTGCTTGTCCAGCATTAAAACTGTTCCCACCAAGCCTTGCTGTGTGCTCTACAACTGTTTATGTGCTTTCCATTACATACTCAATGATAGCTTTGTTGCCAGTGTTTTCTTCAGTTGTCCAACATCAATCTCAAATAAAATGATGATAAAATAAAGTAATTAAATTAATTGAGTTCTTTACTAATATTACTATGCAAGATATTTAATTAACCACCTAAAAACCGTAATGTTGGCGAGGTGGTTTTCTTTTTGTGCCTGTGGTGAACTGAACTTCATTTATGGTCTGTTACCACCTTGTGCCCAGCGCTTGCCAAGTACATTTTTGTAAGCGAACCTCTGTTTTGGAGAATGAATGAATGTTTGAATGCTATAGTTACTTCATGTGATCTCTTCTAAATATTCTTTGTGCAAGTTGATTGGACGTGCAAGTAAGAATGTCACTGTACTGTACTACTACCATTATTCTGTACTTTTAAAGCCATGACTTTTTTCTATTAAATCACAGTAAAATGTGACGTTTCTGTTACACATTCATCTGTTTTCTGTAACTGCTGTATTACTATCCACAATTGAACATATTTATCTTTATTATTACATGTTTTGTTACTATTATATAAATGGATGCATGTTGATTATTTAGCCAGTGTCACTAACATACATTTTAAGCTTTATTTGAAACAAATGTGACAAAGGAAAAACACAGTGTACGTTTCATCAATACAATGCTTGATTACTTCTGAATTTTTATCACTTTGTATCACTGACATTATGCTCACCATGGCAGCTATTCTAAAGATGGATTTAAAAGGAGATACAACAATAAACCTAAAACAACATCTCTACTGCAAATGAAAAAAATTTAAAAAAATTAAACCATCACAAGTTCTTGCTCAGTTTCACTGCTGGTGCCAACATGTCCCCAACAGGCTCTGAAACATTAGCAAGATAAGGCCTACCAGTGAGTGAAGATGTTGGCCAACTTTTACCTGCTATCACCAGTGAGAAACAATTAATAAGTAATCAGATGTTATCTGTAAACTCTGAACCTGATTATTTTACGTGGCAAGCCACGTAGATAATCTGATTTGAGCAACAGCCATAACTCAAGGGTAGTCTGACTAAGAGGTGAAAAAATGAGAGCAAAACCACCATCAGCTTGTGCCTAAAGACACACTGGTACCTAACAAGATTTGCAAACTGTTGAATGCAGACATATGTAAAAGCTCTTAGTTATGGATTGTGACATTTAATTTGAGAAACTGGTATATCTTATATGTACAAATATGCATGTATTCAGTCACTGAAATGTGACAGTACCTAAATATATAAATATAAGCACAGAAATTGTAGGCTATCTATACACTTCAGTTGTGACTGACAGTTGCTATTTTATACAGATATTTTTAGTGTGATGACAGCTGTGATTTCAAGACCTTCCTAAATATCCACTGAATAGACTTCAGTTTCTACTGCACCCAAACTTTAGGCTCATGCAAGTGGCTGAATAACAGATTAAATATCAAAGATATCTATTTGTTGAACAGATGGCAATAACCATCTTTAAATGTGTTATAATGGAATACAAAAATGATAAAAATCAACATTTCTACCAATTAGTTAAATTGCTAAAAATGTATTTTTCTTTAGAAATGAGTAAAAAGTGAATGAAGATGATCATGGCCATATTACTTGGTTTGGAAATAGTTATGTGCTACGGTGTACCCGTGATGGATGGGCACCTTGCTCAGGACTAGTTCCTGTCCTACACCTAGAATTGCCAGGATATGCCTCACAACTTCTTCCAGGGCCTAGGTTCAAACTCAAGCCTGAACATTGTCACATTCTTACCCCATTTGTGTGGGTGCTTCAGTTTTCTCTTCTATTCTAAAAATGGCAACTTTAAAGTGGCAGACTGAGTGTGACCAAAGCATGTGTGCATATGCACCAGATTTGCCTTATGATAACTACTGTATGCTCCACGGTAGTCTGCCTCTTTAAACCCATTACATTATAGACAGCAAGATAACTTATTACAGTACTCTAATTATTCTACAGACTATTGAGTAGTATGACTGGCTCAGTAGTATAGAAATTGTGTGTCCTAATCTAGCATGACACACATTATTAGACAGCAAATAGTGAAACATGTGGTCTGTTTTTGTTTGATAAACGATACACTGCAGAATTATTTATTACAGAAATAAAGCTGTTCATTAACTCACATATTTTTTACATTTTTGGTCTGTATATTCCATCTGCCTACGAGTGCTGCAATCATCTAATTTCATTATTGTTGTCACCAGCTGAGCACATTTTGTATCATAAAGCCAATATGGACTACTGCCAAAATACTGTAACATACACAGTATTTATGTACAGAGTGAACTTTGCTCTTTAGTAATAATATATGATAAAGAGGAAAGGAAAAAAAAAACACAACTTATCTTTAAAAAAAATCTATTTTATAATAAATAAAAAATATAATCTAAGCATACCCTGGCACCAGTGTAATATTAGGAGGAGGCTAGGTGGTGCAGCGGTTAGCACTGCTGGCCTACAGCCCCAAATCTGGATGGAGTTGGTATGTCCTTCCCATTTCCACTTGCTTCACCCTCTTCCCATTTTGTGCCAGTTGGAGGCCACATGCCAAAAATGACCAAATTAACCTAAATGGCAACCCAAAGTTTGACTGCTGTGATTGTGGATGTGCACTCTGCTGAACTGGGATCCTTTCTAGAGTTGGTTTCTGCTTTATGCCTTCATGTTCCTGAGATTCAGCAATTGAAAAAAAAAGGGGGTTGAGAAATATGACCTTATCTGTATATAATTAAAGTCACATTAAAATATAAATTCATATTATTCATGTAAATTGTTTAAAAATGTTGATTTTTCTTCTTACATTATTGGCCATAACTATTATAGTAGATTTTATATTAAAAAAAAATGAGAGCGCGAGAGAGATGGATAGATACTACTATAGGGTTATATCTCATAACTTATTTTAAAACTTAACATCAGCGCCCCATCGCCCTCCCTTCACTCCTGATGTGCTGGAATCTGTTGCTGAGGAAAGAGAAATCAGTCTAATCTGTTCAGATGTCTGCCACTGCAAGGTTCACTAAAACTTAATAAAAGGTACAAATACACTATATGAAAAAATGTATAGATTTGCATAATAAAAAAATATATCAATATAAACGGTACAGTACGTCACAACTTGAATATTAATCTTTATATTAGAACCTTCCAGTGTACAATTAGAAAGTGAACTAAAAATCAGTTGTGATAAAAAAACTACGCTGCATAATTTAATATGCAATATATGGATTATACAAAAAGGTTACTCTCATGATACGTACCTTTATACAGCATACTTTATAATGAGTCCATAGATGATTTATTTGGGATATGCATGACATGTATTACTTGGTGGGTACACATATTTAAATGTATTCTACAAATATAAAAATCTTCTTCGTCTCAGCGATATCAAATACGATCATTTTTTTAGCAATGCTGACTGACGTGTTTACTTGTCACCATACTAATTATATGTGTTCGTGCGCACACACAGATCACATTATAAATAGCACTTAGAAGTTTTCGCGTCCAGACAAAAGACACACTTAGTTTAGGTCCTCCTAGATCTCTCAGTCCTGTACACCCTGCACGTACGTAGTGCCCGTTACTTGTCCAAACCCCGTCGAGTCACTATTGTTCGTATCCAATGTACTTACCCAGAAAATGAGACTGTAAGAAATTAGAAAAGTTTTAAGGCAGGTTATAACCGGCTTAGTCTGTAGCCTCCGGGAAGGCGAAGACATCCTGAATATCGATTTCTTTTTAGCCTTTTTGCAATTTTATTGGAATGTTTTTGCTTCTCCTTTCTTTTAACTTTGGGCGCTTTCGGTTTAACTTTCTCAAACTTCTCCTTGTATTATGTGGCAAAAACTTTCCAAAGAGCTGAGGGCGACGAAAGAAAAAAAAAAGCAAAGGGAAGTGTCGTCAGTAGTTTTCCGGGGAGAAGACGATACCCACGACCCGCTTGTTGTCCTTTGTTTTGCTTCGTTTTGTTTGTCTTATTATTCAGAGGAGTGGAGCGCCATGTGGCAGCGTGGCAAACAGCGTCACAGTGACCTCAACAACGACTGTGATCTCCGGCCATGCTCAGCTGCTCCCCCTGTCGGTCCATCGGCTCCAATACATACTTGTGGCTGACGAGAAATTCTTAAGCCTCAAACACATTCTGAATAGACTTGGATTTGTAACTCTTAAACTGCAATTGTACTGGTATGAGCTCTGAAGCAAGATACAACATCTCAGGTTTGAATTCTCACACCTAAGTTTATTTTTTAACGAACTTGACCGTTTTAAGATGTATAGCAGGCAGTGTAATAGCTGTTAAGGCACTGGACTTCTAATCCTAAGGTTGTTGGTTAAAATTAAAATCCTGCTACTGACACTGAGTTACCATGTACTAGACACTTCACCTACCTGCGTTCTAGTTGGTAAAAAACAAAAAAAGAAACGTATTTCAAATGTTGTAAGTCACCTTGGATAAAGGCATCAGCCAAATAAATACAATAACAGTAAATGTGACTCATATGTTAAATGCTAAGAATAAAATACAAAACTGCCTCTTATTCTGCTCTGTGATGCTACTAAGAAGCCAATAGTTTAGACAGTTTAACTGGCATAATTCTCATCCATTGGTGTTTTAGTTAAAGAACTTAAAATGGGAGCAATAAGAAACATGACATTCTGAAACCTGAATGCAATGTGTAAGTGCTGTTAAAATAAGCATAATAACAAAATTAAAAAAAAAACATTCTTGTAAAATTATGCTGGAAAACAGTTCCATTTCTGGCAAATAGACTTATAAAATATTGAAGATCTAAATTTTATACAGAACAGAACAGCTATAAAACAGCAGTGATACAGTATTTCTGTATTAGGGGTCATTGATGTTGTGCACAGTAGTAATAAGCCTCCCTCAATAATATCAAGAAATCATCACTTACAAGACATTATGCTGCATCTTGATTTTTATCCATTGCTGAGGAGGTCAGCTCTAAATATGAAAAAGCTACCAGAGACTCCTACATGTTCTTCTGCTTCATGAAAAAAGCCAGCATTGTGATGTTCCAATTTTAAATTAATGCAGAGTCCTGGTGCAGAAAGAACAGGTATTAATGTAGAAAATATTTTTTTTCATTTGTTTGCTAGCCTTGTGTTGATCAGAAAACATGGTAGTTAGTACTTCTACTGCACATGCAGTGTGCAGTTTGAGTTATGCAGTAGGTGTACTGTAGTCTGTGTGTTCTTTCCAGGTTATTGTGGTTTGTCCATTTTCACATCAAAGTCATTTGATTCTAAACCGGAGTTTTTGTTGTTTCAAACTATTCAGTTCATAATCAATAGGTTTTTCCGAACAGTGTGTGTTTGCAAGGCTTTTACTTTACTTAGCTTTTAAATCTATTTCTGTATTTTCCCAGATGACGATGATGTCAGAAGGTATCACAAATATCCCAATGAGAATAAGACAGAGCAGGTATGTCACTGTTTAATTGATTTTTTTGTGACACAAACAGGGCATGAACTTAAGCATGTTTCACTATTCTATAACAAAAGGGTGACATATATTATTAGTTACTTAAGTTCATGAAAATGTTAGGAAAATCCACACACATACAGGAATATTCTGGTATAGCCCACCAGGATTTTAATGCCGTAAACATCCTTGTAAATAGCAATAACAATGATTAATATGGTTGGGTTGGGTTGTGCTATGGATTAGTAGGTGGGGGGATGGTGCTGATCATGGGGTTTTACCTTATTGTAAAGTTCAAGTCCATAAAAATTTATGCATTTCTGTGCCCCATGTAACAATTACAGAACTAGGCTATCCTGATCAAAGTCAAAGTCAAAGTGAACTTTATTGTCATCTCAACCATATACAAGTATACAGATAGATGAAATTGCGAAGCTCAGGGTCCACAGTGTTAGAACATGATGTGCAAATAATAAATTAAAAATAGAATTAAAATTTAAAAATTTAAAATTAGAAATTAAAAATTAAAACACAAACAAGACAAGACATTGTGCAAAGATAGGACAAAGAAGTAGCAGCAATATTGATGTGTAAGATATGTAATATAATAAATAAATAAATAAATAATAAATAATAGATATAGATAATACAGACATTATCAGTGTATGATAATTGTTGTTTAAGACGTGTGTAAACAATGACAGGTCAGAATGTTTCACAGCAGAAGGATATCAGGAGTGTCAAAATACTTAAAGGTCAGTATGAGATTTTCAGTTCTTTTCTACATGCACACTCATCTTTGCAGGACAGTGGTTTTCATGTATAAAAGTTCTGTTTTTAAAGGTGGTTGAGGCTGTGTGGAAGGTCCCAGGGGGCAGCCTAGTGTTAAGGAGTCTGACAGCTTGGGGGTAAAAACTCTCCTGCAGCCTGGCAGATTTGGCTTTGATGCTGCAATATCTTCTCTTGGATGGCAGAAGTGTGAAAAGTCCATGTAAGGGGTCCTGCACAATGCTGCTGGCCTTGCGGACACTGCGTTTGTAAAATATGTCCTGTAGTGAAGGGAGAGGCACCCCAATAATGTTCTCTGCTGTCTTCACTATCCTTTGCAGGCGCTTGCGGTCGGATATGTTGCAGTTTCCATACCAGACAGTGATGCAGCTGGTCAGGACACTCTCCATGGTGCCTCTGTAGAACATGGTGAGGCTGAAAGGGGGAAGACGTGCTCGCTTCAGCCGCCTCAGGAAGTGTAGTCTCTGCTGGGCTTTCTTGATTAGTGATGAGGTGTTATGTGTCCACGTAAGTTGCTCAGTTATGTGCACACCAAGGAACTTGGTACTCCTAACAATCTCCACATCTAAACCGCTGATGCTGAGTGGGATGTGGGCAGGACGTGATTTTCTGAAGTCCATGATTATCTCTTTTGTCTTGTCGACATTGAGAGAGAGATTGTTGTCTTCACACCATGCGGACAGCCGTTTCACCTCATCTCTGTATGCTCTTTCATCATCCCTGCTTATCAGTCCCAGCACCGTCGTATCATCCGCAAACTTGATGATGTGGTTGGTGTTGTGCGTGGCTGTGCAGTCGTGAGTCAGCAGGGTGAACAGCAGTGGACTAAGCACACAGCCCTGCGGTGCTCCAGTGCTCAGTGTGATGATGCTGGAAGTGCTGTGGCCCATCCGAACTGCCTGGGGCCTCTCTGTCAAGAACTCCAGGATCCAATTGCAGAGGGTGGTGTTCAGGCCCAACCTGCTCAGTTTAACAACCAGCTTTGGAGGGATGATTGTGTTGAAGGCAGAGCTAAAGTCTATGAATAGCATCTTGACATATGTGTCTTTTTTATCCAGATGTGTCAGAGAGAGGTGAAGGGCAGAGCATATGGCATCCTCAGTTGACCTGTTTGAGCGGTATGCAAACTGAAGAGGGTCAAGGGAGGCAGGGAGATTAGTCTTTATGTGTGACATGACTAACCTTTCGAAGCACTTCATTATGATTGGTGTGAGTGCAACTGGTCGGTAGTCATTTAGGCATGTCACTGATGGTTTCTTCGGCACTGGTATGATGGTTCTAGTATTGCCTGCCCACCCAAACTTACAGCAAGTTCCTGCCTGTACCACTGCTACAAATGAACTGTTCGGCGGAATTCCTTTGGCCTTCAGTCCATGTTCCATGACTTTTCTTCTACATAAGTAACCACAGATTAATCATGTTTGTCTCAGTTTTCAGAGATATACAGGGTAGCACCCTGTAAGGGACATTTAGCCACACTGCCCGATGGAGAGGCTCTTCAGTTACCAGTGTAGATTTCTCTTTTAAAGTACAGACCATACAGGGCATATACCTTGTTATGTTTCTGTCATTTGTTACTTATGCATTTATTAGGTCTTTGTCAGACACATACATCATCACAATACATACAAAGATATTTTCATAATGCTCTTTTACAAATAATTAATAAAATATAATAATAGCTAGCTGCATTGCATTTGTCATTCTAATATATGTAAACAAATGAAAAAGGGAGACTTTTTATTCAAATATTGAGGGCTTTTTTAATATGAATGTTTCATTTTATGAATATGAAATTAGTATTATGCTAACATTCCACATTTAAAACTAATAAATGAGTATTGTTCACCTTAATTAAAGGACAAATGTCTGTGTGTCTACCCATTGCTATGTGTCTGTCATTTCAACAGATGGAACATCACAAGCATTTGTAGTAATAAAATACATTACTACAAATGTTAGTGATGCACCATCTGTTGGAATAACAAATTCAATGCATATGTCTCTATTATATGACATTTGGTGTGGAATTTGTAAAAGTAGTGTTAATATTTGTTTGGAGCTATCTGTTGGAATGGCAGAGAAATAACAATCAGATGGGCACACAGATACACAGGTGCTTGTCCATTTATTAAGTTGGATAGTATTCATTTATTACTTTTAAATGTTAAGTCAAATGAAATAACAAGTGTGCCAGATGATTGCCTTTTAGCATAATACTCATTTCATACTCATAAAATGAAATTTTCAAATTAAAAACCACTTAATATATGAATAATGAAAAGTCTCTCTTTTTGATTTGTTTACTTTCTACAGAGCTCACAGCTTGATGATGAGTGTGGTATATGCCTTTAAAGAGTGTACCTATGTCCATTACAGGTTCCATAGTTAAATCTGAATGACAGGAAGCAGAATATTGTGATGTTACCTGATGTGTCATCTGGGGGACCCTTCTGATTTTATTCATATGTTGCTTGGCAACAGCTTTACTATTTCAGGCCACACTTGATAATCATCTGTAAATAAACATGGTATGTAAGCTTGTACTTTGTACTTGCTGACATTTGTGAGTCCTCATGTTGGTTATGTCTAGTACATCTTTGCTTCTCATCTCTGTCATGTTTTGACTAGTTTGCTTCATTTTTTATGATTTATCTTAGTCTACATGTACAGTATATTATCATTCCTTTGCCCCATAATGTCTCTGCTTTCTCATGCCATCTGTAATGTGGCCATCAATCTCAAATTGTGCTGTGCATGAATTTTTCAAGCTATCATCTTTATAAGACGTTCAAACAACTATTGCATACCAGTAGCTCTATCAGTGGTATCAGCTGGCAGCAAATGTCAGAAATATTCACCTTTTGAAGGGACCAATCAACCAGTATCAGATGATATAGCTGTACTAAAAATAAAGCCAATGAAAAGCCTGAAGCGAAAGGATTTTAACAATTAATTCACTTGAAAAGTGTCTTCAAAACATGGCAGACAAACATCAGTGGACGATTATAAATAAAAAATACAAAGAAGGCAACCACGGAATATATAGTAACATCCTTGTACATTACTGGTGGTATGGTGGTACAGAGATTAGTGCTGCTGCTGATAGTGAAACTGATAGTGCCCTGTATTTTTTGTTTAGTAAGGGAATTAAGCTTTTTAATTACCTTGCCTTGCAGTAAGGAGTTTGCATGTTCTCTCCATTTCTAGGTGGGTTTCCTATGGTTACTCTGGTTTCCTCCCACTTCCCATAGACATTTCCAATTAAAGTGAAGTGGCCTTACTGTATGTTTGGTTGTGTATTCTCACCCTGTAATGGAATGGTGCCCTGTCCATGGTTTGTTCCTGCTTTTTGTCTCAAGCTAGCTTGGATAGATATCATAATGATACTCACTCACTCACTCACTCATCACTAATTCTCCAACTTCCCGTGTAGGTAGAAGGCTGAAATTTGGCAGGCTTATTCCTTACAGCTTACTTACAAAAGTTAAGCAGGTTTCATTTCGAAATTCTACATATAACGGTCATAACGGTCGACAACGTCCGCCATGTTGAACTTTCTTATTTATGGCCCCATCTTCACGAAATTTGGTAGGCGGCTTCCCTGCACTAACCGAAACTGATGTACGTACTTATTTCAGTGGTATGATGCCACTGTCGGCCGCCATATTGAACTTTCCAACGTCACTAATTCTCA
>JANRMT010062790.1:37371496-37464696 GCA_026402145.1 Polypterus bichir lapradei | reverse complement strand
ATATATATATATATATATATATATATATACACTGAGTATCAGAGGTGGGTAGTAACGAGTTACATTTACTCTGTTACATTTACTTCAGTAACTTTTTAAAAAATTGTACTTCTAAGAGTAGTTTTACTGCACCATACTTTTTACTTTTACTTGAGTACATTTGTAAAGAAGAAACTCTACTCTTACTCCGCTACATTGGGCAACACTCAAATCGTTACTTTTTTTCCATTGGATAAAGTCTGATAGGCAATTTTCAATCTGCTGTGTAGCGTATGCTATCAAGTTGCGCACATACCTTCCATTGCGTTTCCAGCACTGACGTGAGGTTTTGGATGTTCCCCAAATCAAGGCTCTGCAGCTTTGAGGACAGATGTTGCATTTTTCATTTGAAAGCAATAACTGAGCTAATCATATTGATCATGGTTTTCTCTTTTCCTTGCAACTGTAAATTAAGCTCATTCAACATGTTGGTCAGATCAGAAAAAAAATGCAACTCTAGTGGCCATTGATCGTTATTAAGTTGCTTGCATTCTGCATGTTTATTGACAAGGAGAAACTCCTTTTTCTCCAGCCAGGGGTCTTGAAATCTCAGCAGGAATTTCTCCCTAGCCATCTGTCTCAACGAAGGCCTCTTTTATCATCTCTCCATCTTGGAAGGACTTCTTATGCTTAATGATCGAGTGACTCACCCGGAACGATGCTTCGGTGTGTCTGACTTTGCTTTTGAATTCAGCCAAATGAAAAATGACGGCTGTCCGATTAACTGCGATTTTAGTTCCCTCTCCTTTCTTTTTCTCAGATCGCTTTTTGGAAGGACGTCATTTTCGTAGTTTATATGAACAGTTCGAAAATGCCTTTCCACATTTTCCTTCTTTGGAATAGCAATGATAGATTGACAGATCAGACAAATGCACTTCAATTGTGACATTGTGAGAGAAAAAAATCCTCTTCCAATTCCACATCCAGCCCATAAACAATTTTTTTTTAAATCCCTTTTTTAGTTGATATAAATTGGAAGGCTAGCTAGATCACTTAGATAGCTGGAGTTTTGCAGTAGCTCGCGCGTTTGATCATGCGTGCAGGATGACTACTGTGTTAGAAGAAAAGAGATCTCAGACTGGCCGCCCTGTATGTCAATCAAGTGGCAAATGCCATAGGGAGGATATATAAGTTAACATGTAAAAAAATTTTTTTTGAATGCAACGTGATCTACCTGCCTTTCCAATCTACCAGTCAAGATTGGACACACTTTGTCATTACCCATTGCAAAACATTCAACTTTCTGTTTTTAAAATATTCCAGTGTTGCTTTGGCCTTATGCTTAGGGTCATTGTCATGTTGAAAGATGCATCTTCTCTCAAGGCGAAGGTTCATAGCAGACTGGAACAAGTTCTTCTGCAGTATTGTCCATCCATTGTCCCTTCAACTCTGACAAGATTCCCAGTCCCAGCACATGAAAAGCATGATGTTTCTTGAGACATAGTCAGTGTTAGTTTTATGCCACACATACCTCTTGAAGTCTTGCCAAAAAGTTCTATTTTGGTCTCATCTGACCATAAAACCTTCTCCCACATGTTAACTGAGCCTTTCTCATGCTTTGTAGCAAAAGCCATACGTATGTGGACCTTCTTTAGGAATGTCTTCTTTCTTGCTTCCCTCCCGTAGAGGCCTGTTTTGTGGAGAGCTCTTGAAATTGTGGACTTGTGCACCTTCACTCCAGTTTCAGCCAAAGAGCATTGCAGACCTCTGAGTGTAATAGTTGGATTTTTAATAACCTCTCTCACCAGTTGACGTCTTCCTCTGTTTAGTTTTGAGGGACGGCCTGTTCTAGTAAAAGTCTGGGTGCTGTGATGAACCTTCCAGTTTTTGATGATGGCTCCAACAGTGCTCAATGTGACATTCAAACTCTTCGATAGTTTTTTGTAGCCATTTCCTGCCTTGTGCATTTCAATGACTTTGTTTCTCACATCAGCAGAATGCTCCTTTGTCTTTATTTTTGCAGTCATTGTCTAACAAAGACTATGGCCCTTACAAAGGGTGTTTTTTATATCCATAGAGATACAAAGGAATCACAAGTAGTACCTAATTATGTTTAATTATGGTCAAATGACTCACACCTTTGTGTCGTTTGTGATTAATTTCTCATTATGCAAAAAGGCAGTTTCCTTTCAGAGACTAATACAGTGTACCAGATACCAAAAATACCAAATTTGTGTAAACCTGGAGCTTCCAACGCACAGATGTTTAAATACTTATGCAAACACAAATTTTTGTGTTTTTCTTCAGTTAAATATCTACAGGAAAGTGTTTATTTTAACTTTGGAAATGTATTGTTACAGCATAAGAGTTCACATTAAAATACTGAATGTATAAATATGTGTACAAATCTTTTGTCAGGCATAAAATTATTATGACTTTCAAGGGTATTGAATATGTTTGCATGCCACTATATTATTTGCCAAATGAAGTTGTGCTCTAACGTCGAGCATTTTTATGAATATAAAAAAAATATCATAACTGTTTTTAGAGTTTAAAATATTTTAAAGGGGCATGAGTTTAAATTTGAAAACAGAAGCCTTAGAACATAGGGAATATGTTCATTTTTCAAGCCAAGATGTTATTGAGTAATTGAGATTGAGGCTGAGATTGCTCATATATTGCATGTGTGTCTATGTTATTTTAGGAAAGCAGAAAATAAGCAAAACATTTTTGTGAGATTTGGCCATATTAAAATATATATAACTTCTTGTTTCACTCCACATCAACCTTTCAGCACCAGGAGTGTGATTTCCCCACCTTTTAAGAAGTAGGTCAACAAATATTTGCCATATATGAAAATCTTTTAGCACTCCACTTATTTAAATTATTTCTGTGGAAAGCATTTGCAGTCTGTGGTTGTGGATACACTGAGGCTGCTGGAGGATTGCATATTAACATGACACTACACTAGTAATGGTATAATGATTATTAAAAATAATTCAAAGTTGATTTAAAATTCCTACAAGTCACAACTCAGACCCACCTCATCATCTTATAGATTTGTGTACATGTCTATTGAGAAGAAACAGTTAAAGTTCCTAATTACTTGATCAAAAACATTGCCCTCAGTTGTTCTATAATTATCATATCCTCAGAAACATCAACTCAGCATGCACTATAAAATTTGATAATTCGTTTGTGTCACTTCAATCTGTTTCATTGTGAATTAGCTCTGTCTCATAATCAGCCTTTTTAATCTTTTTCATAATATAATATTTTTAATATATAATATAATATTTTTCATAATCACCCAGTATTTTTTCATCTGTTATGAATCTCGAGAGGTCCAAGTATATCCCAAAAATGCTCACCATAGGCGGAACTGTCAGACTAGGTTAGTGACAAGGGCAAGCACAGGTCTTTGTAAATAAAATGATTTATTAATCACAAAATTGCTCTGTAATAACAAGAGTGTCCGTGGAGCACAAAAGGCAAAAAAGAATCGCCTAAAAAGGCAAGGGCAGCCTAAGGCGAACAAAGTTCCAATACAAAATCCAAAAAGTGGTTACGAATAGAACAAAAAGGTCAGAAAATCCAATATTTTGAAAAGCACAGATAGAATCAAAATAAACACTCATTAGTTCCCAAGTGCTTTTGTAATGAACCACAAGAGAGTGTGGTTTGTCCCTGCCTTTACAGGCTCAAATTACTCAAAAATGAAAAAATAGGATATAAAACAAGGGTTTGTACTCAGACAGGGGAGCAGCCCGGTCAGAAATACTACATTATCATGTATGCAAATGACACACCACACAAAGTGCATAATACTGAGTGCTGATTGCCATTGTAAACATAACATTGACATTAAGGTGGTTTTGGCTCTTTCAAAAATCTAAGACTTTAATAAAAAATGTAATGTTGTGTAATAAATTCAGTTTAGATTTATTTTCATGTGTACAAAGTACAATGGAAATGTTTTGGTCACTTAAACTATGTAACATATAACAACACCGGCTGTCACAGGTGAAAAGCAGCCTTTGCTACAATCACCACACTCTGAGGGTTCAGCCGTTAATGATCTCAGTCGGATAAAACCATATATTTAATTACCAGAAATGATATTTCAACGTTTTTCACACAACTTGGAGAAAGTAATATACAGCCTCCCATGTGGAGAAAACAGAAAATGGCACAAAGTAGGCAGGGCAAGCCGTAGGTAAAGAGCACAATTCTGAAATACAGTACACAGAAAGACATGGGAGAGCCAACAATTTAGGAAATTTTGACAATGAACGGTTGTTTTTCTTTGCTCAATAATGATACTGTGACACCTTGTGTAGTGGGATTTGGGGACACCAGACTACACTCTAGGTGTCTAGTATGTGGGACTGAGCGTGACCAGGATGATGGTATATGACAGGGAGACACGGACACAAAAGGGTTGGGTTTTTGAAAAAATAAAGTGAAATTATTTACAAGTGCAACTGAAGAAAAACAAAAATAATGTCCTGCGGAAAATATATATCAATACACAGTCCAAAGGACACACAAAACAGTTATAAAATGGAGCCTGAAATTTATAATATTTACAGTATTTACAGTGCTGACTGAAAGTCCCAAAAAAAAAGAAAAATGCATCCAAATTAATGAAAACCCATATATACACAAAAATCAAAAATAAAGCTGTCTTCCTCCACAGTAATCCAAGTCAGGAAGCTGCTCCTCCAAACAGTGTACAATACTGGGTTTACTAAGAAAAAATACTCAAAATACAGAAAATAAAAAGTGTATATACAAAAATAAACACTGCACCATTAACCACAACCCAATAAATACCTCCACCAAAGCTAATCCAGAGATATTTATAGAAAGAAAAAAAAATATTTACAATAATCAAGGCACAAGCCGCAGTGCTTGGTAAACTCAAGACAATGTTCTGCCAAGTACCTCTCTCTCTCTCTCCCTCTGCACGATCTAGAAGACCCCGTCTAGAGGCCAGAAATTCCCTGGAAATTCGTGTTAGCAAAAAGTGGCGTCTCCCGCCCTGCACAATTTCTATAAAAAGGCGAGCAGACGGCCCGCATGCACATAGCTATGCTGGCATTTGAGTCGTGTACTGTGCTTCTCCCAAAAGTGAAAGTATGCCTTTTTTCTTCTCTTCCTCGAGCTACTGTAAGGCGCTTCGCATTATCTCTTCTTCCAGCACTATGAGGTTGCAGGAGGCATGCGCATGAGTGGAAGACAGACAACACCATCCCGGCTGGTCAATGGTAGAGTCTGTCTGTTTCTTCTGTCTTTCCTCTCTCACTCGAAGCCTGCCATGACGCTCCCCAGAAGCCGCTCATATCGTCAGCAAAGACATCCTTCTGCACTTTGTAAATGGGCAAAAAGGCAAGCTTTTATTCTTTGTACTTTTGGCCTTTTTTCCGTAAATCTACTGCCACTCTTCACACTGCGTAGGACACAAAACAAACTTTATTTAATGGCTGGTAATGCCAATGAGTCACATTACCACAGATACACATATAAGATTGCAAAATGGCAGTAAACAGAAGGACTTGTACAACATGGAACCTGAGTGTATATTAGACAACATTTAAGGAAGAAAATGATCATATGTATTGAACGCATACTTCCCCTTAAACCACAGTGTCTATATTTAATTCGGTATGTGCATTTAAAATGAAAAAAAAAAATTAATTAAAGGACATAAAAATATGATTTGAGTATGCATGTTCTGCCATCTGATGTTTTGCATCATGTACAGTCATAGAATGATTTCACAGCAGATGCATACTTGAATCGGTATACAGTATTGCGGTATGCTGACAGCTATGCTGCCATGTTAGACATTCGGCTACTTTTGTGCATAGCATCATTTATTACAAGCCATGGCAGAATATAACCGTTTATGAAGCTGCATAGGAGCCTGAAACTATAGTGAGGCAATGCCCACCTGTTGGGAATGTAAAAGCTCCTTCCAAGATGGCCACTGTTAGCAGACAAGTGAACAGGAAACATCCTTATTTTAAGAAAATAGTATGAAGACTTTATGATAAAATGAAGTACTTCCAGTTCCCTTTTCTTCTGAGAAGCATGCCTAACATTGAAACAGGAAAGAAAGAACATAACAGGTAATTAGGTCACAAATTGCCTCCTCAAACGTGCTTCTCTTCCAGAGTTTTAAGGTTTTTGGTAGTCTATTTGGACCCAAGCTCTTTGATTTCCATTTTGAAATGCATAACAGGCCTGAAATTTTTTTTATTTACAACTTTAGAACACAGTTTTATTTGACAAATGAATTTATACCATGATAGATTTAATTAAATACAAAATTACATTTCTGTAACCATATAGGAATACAAATACTGTTTTAACAATTTACTAAACATTCAGTTAAAACCCAATACCTGATAAAACAAACTAAGAAAAATTAGCACAAATCAACACTAATAAAAATAAAAGTATTCACAAGAAAAGAAGAGTTCAAAAAAGTAATAAGAACCATAATAAAGAACAGTACTGAAATACATTTAAAAAAACAAAGAAGAGAGTAACACAGAGTAAAAATACAAATCCATTGTTGAAAGTCCAAAAACACAAAAAAAATATTTTATGATTCTAAGAAATTGCAAAATGGAGTCTGTAACAAAGAGAGAGAGTACAAAAAGTGTCTGAAGAACACAGCAACATACAATGCTGTAGTTAATGCCACTTATAGAGAGGCAGAACCAAACAGGGTTCACATCTTAAGATGCACATCCCTGCATGAACAAGGGTATTATGGGATGCTAAATTCATTGAGAGTTAGATATTTGTGTGTTCATCTACATGTAGAGTCATAAAACTTTGCACTGAGTAAGAACTGTGTTACAAAGAATCAGTAAGAAAATGTATGCATTTAATGACAGGAAAATACACACATGAATACTTATTCATATACCATCCAATAAATCATTAATAAGTACTGGGATGCTCTATGGAATACTCTGAATCCTCTACCAGTATTTTGACTGACACTCCTGAGTGAACATTACGTGAACTCCATATAGATATATAATCCCTCCTTTGGCAAGTTACATATGGCAGAATGAGTCTTTAACAGGCCTTTCTGGTAACTGTGGTTCTGTTTACTGCAGCACTGAGAGCAATAATTGACATTAATAAGGTTAAGGAAATGTAGTCAATTAGAAAGCACAAAACAAAATTAAGGCAAGCCAAAAGCAAGCAACACAGGAAAAGTAAAGATGTAAAGAAAGACAGGACACATGTGAAATCCTGCCACAGCCAAAGCCTTGAGTGTTTTGTTTTGTTTTTTTGCTAACTTCTCTGGAGACCAGAGTATAGCTCCTTATAGCTGTTAGTAGTGTTTATCTATTCCTTAGTCTGCAGCAGCTTGATGGCCACAGCTCTTGACATACAGGTGCATCAGAAAGTATTCAGACACCTTCAATTTCTGCATTCTATATTGTGTTGTAGATTTAATTTGAATTGAATAAATTTATTTTTGCCTACATTCAATAATCCAAATGAAAAAGTGAAAACATATTTTCAGAAAGGATTTATTACTATTCAAAAGCTGAAACCTCTCATTCATATAAGTGTTCAGACCCTTAATTCAGTACTTTGTAGAAGTCCCTTAGCAAGCAATTATAGCACCAAGTCTTCTTGCGTAGGTCTCTACAAACTTTGCACACCTGGATTTTGGTAGTTTACAGAAAGTGTGCAGAAAGTGAAGGGGTCTGAATACTTTATGAATCTATTGTATCTCTACATCTTTTCCTATATACCTAGTGCTTCTTGGATATGCTGAATTAAACTGAATTAAACATATAAGAGTTGTATGATTGGAAATATTTAGGCACACATCAAAAAATATCTTAGTGTAATAGCAAGAAATATTAAATACACTGGAAAAAATATTTGTGCACCCGATTTCTATAAATTATATACAGCTGAAATACTGCATCACTGCCTAAAATCTAACTGCTTATAACTAGCAACCATTGAATTGTAGAGAACATCTAACATAAAAAAATGAAACGTCCACTGCTTGTGGATTTGTTTTTTTCATTGTCGGAAATGAATCACAATGTATTTTTTTGCGGTTTTAAAATGATCTTGACCACAAGTGAAACAAGCAAGAATTCCCATATGTACATTCCTCTTTTTTGTCTTTGATGTTTTTTTTTATTTTTGGCATATTTGAAATTCTGACCCTTTTCATTTCTGCAAGGACAGGCCCAGTATGCATAAATACTGTTCCTAATTTTACTTCAACGTAGAAAATTCTTTGACTTTCACCTTTTAAGAATTGAAGCATGCAATATAAACATCATAAAGCACAATGAAAATGAAAAGTCACCACGCGAGCATCACCAGTAATATAGCCTATTCATCGATTTTAAGCGTTGCATATCACGGTGGAATACTACAGCCTGAAAGAAACATTTTAAACAGCTACCCGCTCTTATCCTGTCTTCATTAATTTTGCATCGCCAGTAACCTAAAATGTACATTTTTAGGCACGTGGATTAACATCCCGACAAAGGGATACATGTTTCCTACAGACATCAATCAGATTGGTAATTGAATTCTGATGCTAGGGGTCAAACGTGACTCCATTCAGCCGAACAGCTATAAATCCCAAACCTAGTTTAGCTCATATTCTCACACACACTCACAAAGTCTAGTTATGTTAATTCATGGCTTATTTGTTAAAATATGTAGTTTAATTTTGGCGCAATGGTTAGCGCTGTTGCTTCATAGGTCCTGGCGTTGTCTCCGTGGAGTTCAGAAGTTTTTCGCGCAAATTTAGTTTCTTTTGTTGTCAAAGATGCGACTCCTAGGTTAAATGGCAATTGTATATCTACCTTGTGTTTATGTGTGTGTGTGTGTGTGTGTGATCCCTGCGATGGACAGACGCCCTAAGGTGCTGAATGGGCAGACACCGACCGTACGCGACCAAGAACTTGATAGACCGGGCGGTAAATAAGTGGACAGAGAGCGCGGCCAACTCCCGCCTCACTGGAGGTTATGGCACCCCCTTTATTTCTCTGTCGCGTTCCATCTGCCCGATAATTTTTTATGAGAAAAACGTGTAAACAGTTAGTTAAATTTTCCTTGCTTTGGACGAGACGTGTGCGTCTAGGGAATCTGGTGACTTTCCAATGGCTGAGGCAACGGACGCTGAGTCGCAGAATCGGAATGAAACCGAGCCCACTCCGCCCCCTTTCCACTCCCCCATCACATCAGCCCCTTTCTTTCCGTTACCAGTTCAGACGCGGTGAGCAGACCAAGCTGTCATCAAAGTTACGGTGGAGGAGCAGCAGTAGCCTTGGACGCAGAAACAAAACGTTTCTCATCATTTGTGCTTCCAGCTGTTTGCTTTGAGGTCTTTTGAAGTGTCAGCGTGGAAGAAGCTCCAACGAGCTCCGAGGGTACCTCACTTACAGTAACGGTAAGAGGCACAGCCAGCTGAGAACGTGTGTTGGTTCTTTAAGATACTTTCCAAACTCATTTTGCGGACAACACATGCTGTATAATAGAATTTACAGAAAGAGGCAAGTCCTTCAGCACCCCCACTAGCTCCAAAGCAATTACTTAAACTTATCTCAATTTTGGATGTACTAGGCCAATTATTTTGACTTAGTAAAGTACTTGGTAAAGTGGTCCTGTACAGTATGACTGGATATATAAACGGTCTGTAAAACTTAATGGTCTGTTACTTTCTCTGCGTTTGGTTACCTTATCATTAAATTGGTATTCAGGAGTGGGTTCTGCATTGGTCCGGTATCACGTCCAGGGTTGTAGAACAGCCCCTAGTTCTAAAATTTCCCAGAACTGTGTTAGTTGGTTTTGAGAATGTTATATTCCAACTATATCCGATTTAGGAATAGGTCCATCCTAATCTCTGGTGCTGCTACTGTAGGCCTTGGTCTCCCACAAAGATGCTCAAAAATGGATGGGTGGGTTTTTTGCATGCCAATCTAAAAGTCTTATATACGTGTTAAAATGATTTTCAGTGGACACTATTTAATGGTTATTGTTGTTTTATTTTTTTCTTAGTCTCAAACTCAAAGGAGGAAATGGCACAAAGAGTTTTTGTGCTTCTCATTCAGGTTCTGCTTCCTTCAGTACCTCAGGTTCTTGGATATCCCAACGAAGGTAAGAAAATTTCCATTTATTTACAATATTTACAAATACCAAGTGCACAAAGAAAACCAACTACCCAACAATACAGTGCATGTGTTAACAAAATGTATAGGAAATGTTTTTCTTAAGTGCAATAACTTGAATAGTTGATATGCTAAAATAACAGTATCAAGTTGACACATTTTAATGTGATCCAAGGAGTTATGCTACACACTTAAAAACTCAACAGAAATCTAACAAATTTGCAGGTAGTAGTACATTAAATTATTGGTGACATAATGATATAGTTGTCTGCTACCTCAAAGCTAATAGAGACTGGGTTTGAATCCCATTCAGATTGTTGCCTGGATGGAGTCTGTGCCTTCTCTTTGTTGTGCCTTCTCTTCGTGTCAGTTTGGGATTTTCTGTCCTGTCTTTCAGAGTTCATCCCAAAGTCGTACATATTAGGTGAATAGGATGTGCCTGAGTGAGTAAGACATGTTGTGGACTGTCATTCAGACCAGATCTGGTTCCAACCATGTATGTGGTGCAGTTGCAACCTTGACCTAGACGGATGGAGAATAAATTGTTACAGTGCTGCTTTTGTCATTTCAGCATTCTTTAATGTTTTAGATTCAAATTAGCTTGGAAGTACACTTTAACCCATGCTAGGAAGAACCTTATAATGGAGTTGTGCATTCTTGTTATTTTTTGATGTGGGTTTTTTTTTCTCTGGGTACTAAAGCTTTCACACCATATCCCAAAAGTATGCAGGTTCTCTCAACTGTCAACTCTGATTTTTTTTCTGTGTGATTATGGGTATGATCATGCAATAAGTATGTGCTCTGATGGACTGTCCTTCTGTTTACGGCTGTTTAGTACTTTGTGTCCATGTCCACCAGGATAGGCATATACTGTACTCCCTGCAACCCTAAACAGAATATAATGGTTAGACAATGGATGAATGGAAGGATGAAACTACATGCGAATTTTCAAATTTCTAACATCTAGTGGAAAGTTTTACAATTTTTTCATATTTCTGTTTTAAGTTTAATGGTATGTAATGTATGAGATTTAAATTAATTTTGTTAAAATAGCAACTGCTGTAACCTAGAAACCTAGGACTGAAATAAGAAGGTGCAGAAAAAGAGCAGAATAAAAGAATAAATGCATAACAATATAGCACTAGTGTACGTAATGTCAATTTGGTTATTTCCTTTTTTCCATTTGTCTTTGAAGTTATATAATGATTGATTTTATTCAGTCCTAATATAGACTACTGCTTTTCAAGACATGTGTTTAATTAAATTTATAGTGTAACCCCCACAGAAAACATACAGATGCCACACAGACCAGTAAGTGAAGTCCAAATGCAAACCCAGGAGGCTGGATTCATAGGCATCCGTACAAACCACTCTGCTATGATGTCACCCTATAAATCAATGCATATACAAAATAATAATGTAAATATTTCTGAGCAATTTGTAAACTTCACAGATTTTACAGACCCCTTTATTTCACTACATCTATCAGTAATACCTTGTTAAAAGTAATTATTGCACAATTGTATTTTACTACCTTAACCTTCTTGACCTTATTGATGCTTCAACATGTACAATATGTATTTTGATGTTTCATGACATTGAGAGTCTGCGGTGGGCTGGCACCCTGCCTGGGGTTTGTTTCCTGCCTTGCACCCTGTGTTGGCTGGGATTGGCTCCAGCAAACCCCCGTGACCCTGTAGTTAAGATATAGTGGGTTGGATAATGGATGGATGGATGACATTGAGAGTTTGCATCAGTCTTTATTTAGTACCTCCAAAAGTATCATCCTCAATATTTTATGTCTGTTTTCAAATGCTAAACCCGTGAAGGTTTTGAAAGTAATGATTGAATGGTTTCACATCTCTGTTAAATCTGTGCCTCCATTTTGCCTAGTAAATAAAATAAAAGAACATAATAAACATATTTTTTAATTATTTTTTGTGTTTTTAATTAAAAGCTGTAAAATCAATAAGGTTCTTGGTGATACTGCAGCATTCTGTCTTTTAAGCAATGTACAATAAGTTCTAATGTATATACTGTTAAAAGATTTCCATTAGGATATCATGGTAGGGTACAGGTAGCATTGCTGTCTTACAAATTTTGGACCCTGAGACAATACCCTAGCTTGGTTTTCTCCTGTTTGTAGTTTAGATGTTCACCTTCATTTTGTATGAGCTTCCTCCCTCAGGTCAAGACATGCTAACTGGCAACATTAGGTTGGTCTGTTGTGACTGAGAACGGTTATATGTACAAATGTGTCCAGTAGACTGGCATCAAGTTGAGGTGTAGCTCCTTTTTCTTTTTAATGAACTTGAGATAGATTGAGGTTCTCCATGGAAGGAGTGGGATTTTTTTAATTTGATTTTCAAATAAATAATCAGACTTTTTAACAATTTGTAAATATTATTTTGTCTACATAGCAGCTTTTGCCAAAGCAGAAAGACTGCAGGTTTAAAAGATCATTTTATCACATGTCTTGTTTCCATTGTAAACCTCTCTTTTTATTTGAGCCTATCTGACACATTTTGGAAGAAGTTTTAAATAAATGTATGCTTTATATATTTGGTAAAAAAAATACTTTATCAACATAACAATGTCAACTGCACGGAATTTGACTTGGTGTAGCTCATATATCAAATACATACTTAAGGACAACAGAGGTTACAGTATATAAAGATGATACCAACAAGGAACATTGATAAGTTTAATATGAGGTGAAGTTGTTCAACCTTAAAATGCAGTAATGGGAATTTTTTGCGTGGTCACATTTTCCATCTGCTGACCTGTTGTTGCTTCTGGAGAACATATTAATTGAGTGCTTGCTTTCAGTTTAGTTTTAATATCTTCTTAATTCTTTCCGTATCGTTATAGGAACCATATGGTGCTATACTGTACAATTCACAGTTATTGAGTTATTTTTAAACAAGCAAGGAAACCATTTATGCTCCTAGCAGCTTTTACTCGAAACAGCTGTTTTATTTTAGATAGCATATTAATTTGGTGCGTGCAAGTTGAGGGACAAGGGATTCTTGACCTGGTTACTGTATGCTTTCCCCATATCTGCATACGTTTTCTTCAAATATTCTGCTTGTTTCCTGTGTATGTGTTAGTTTAAGTGACCAGCTTAAATGTGCCTGCTGTTAAGGGGTGTGTATTGTGATGAACTGCAGTGCCACCTGGGGCTGGTCTATGCCTTGTATGCCTGGGTCTTTGTGACTTTAGAATGAAATGTGTGTGTGTGTTTATAATATAGTAAGTATGTTGATTCAATAATATGTAGAGACTGAGAAACAAATAAAGAATTAAAGAAATAAACCTTGAATTTTGGTGAGGATGTTGAAAAATGTGCTACAAAAACTAAAAGTTGACTAATTTAACAACACTGACCTTAACACTGCATGTGGAGACACAAATGAAGCAGCATTTTAAAAGTTCTGCTTAAAACTCTTGGGTGTGTGGTCCATCTCTAACTCACTGTACATACTGCACATGCTGCTAGTGACATAAAAAGATGATTCTATTCTTGTGATGTTAAATGGCAGTATTTTTTACTTTAAATATTGAGCCACTGTGTAAATAGAAGATTAAAGAGGTTTACCAACCTACTAATTTAACTTTATTTGATATGTACAGTGAGTGGCAGTTTTCAGCTTTTCACTGCTTATGCTCTAAATATAGTTGTATCGATCGACACTCCTAAGCTTATGGGATAACAAATCACTGCCGGTATTCCAGGAGCACAGTCATGGTGACCTTGTAATTATAGTGGTTTTGTATAGCCCCGTTTGAACTACAAAAAAAGCTGTGTGCTGAGCATTGTGTACTGCGGTTCTTCAGAGAGACATTGTCTAATTTACTCTCTGTAGTGCTCATTAAAGGTTAGAAAGCTGAAGCTGCAAATTTTATTTGAGGGGTTCATCCATGTTTAGCTGTTCATACAGTTGAACAATGTAGATGGAACATGAAAAAATACTAAGATAATTCTTTGCCTTGGTGCTAAATTGGACTAACAAACTTCTTCCTGAAATTGAGGTACGGTAGTAAAGTTATTAGTGCTGCCCACACCTTAAGAGACCTGAATTTCAAATCCCTGACTGATTACTACAGTATTTTCCAGCCCTTTTAGTGTCTGTTTTTCTTTTTGTGGACACTCTAGTTTTCTCTTACACATACGATTAATTGATCAATAAACTGTGCATGAGAACATTATGGACTGACATTTCATAGGCAGTTGGTTATAGCAGTGAAAGAGCTTCATTACCCTCTTATGGTAAAGTAGGTTAAAAAATGTATGTGTGGGTGGACGGTATAGTATAGGAATTTTTTCGTGAAGATGCAAGCATCAGTGCGTATGCTAAATAATGCAACTTATTGAATATTTGAAATCATCTGTAGTATATAGCATGTATTTTCAAATTATGGTAAAGATCACTCCTGTATATTCATTTTGAATAGCTAATGGCCTTTTCTTCACAAAACATTTAGGGTATAAACAGAAAAATCAGACTTTTTATCAGTCAATCACAGTTTAATTTATGAAGCACCTTTCTTGGTGAATAATATTTTAAATGCTTTTCATTACTCGTTCAATACAATTTACATTGATATTCATATTTCTGACATATGAGCAAAGGCACGCTAATTGTCTTGCAAGGGGTACAGTGAAATTTGAACCTACAGTACAGGCCAAAAGTTTGGACACACCTCCTCATTCAATGTGTTTTCTTTATTTTCATGACTGAAGGCATCAAAACTATGAACGAACACATGTGGAGTTATGTACTTAACAAAAAATGGTGAAATAACTGAAAACATGTTTTATATTCTAGTTTCTTCAAAATAGCCACCCTTTGCTCTGATTACTGCTTTGCACACTCTTGGCATTCTCTCGATGAGCTTCAACAGGTAGTCACCTGAAATGGTTTTCACTTCACAGGTGTGCCTTATCAGGGTTATTTAGTGGAATTTCTTGCTTTATCAATGGGGTTGGGACCAGCAGTTGTGTTGTGCAGAAGTCAGGTTAGTTGGACGATCATTTATTTTTCAACAGGACAATGACCCCAAACACACCTCCAGGCTGTGTAAGGGCTATTTGACCAAGAAGGAGAGTGATGGAGTGCTGTAAATGGTCATGAAAATAAAGAAAACACATTGAATGAGGAGGTGTGTCCAAACTTTTGGCCTGTACTGTATATCCTGGATTTCAAGACCATCCTGATAGATCTAAGTCCACACTACCTGCTTAATTTTAGATGTGATCTAATAATTTAATCAAATTTTATTTTTCAATCTGTTTGTGTCTGCATAAATTTTCTAGGTTGAGACAGTTGATCAATTTGGGTACTCAATTTTTTTATATTGTTTATTGACATTTTGTCAAATTTACTAGTGGTGACTGTAAATTTACCAAGTATGTGGCAAAATCAGTGTGTTCCATGAAAAAGTCATGGATAGTGGATGGACATATTAAGATTACAATTAAGAGAAACAGAGACTACATCTATGTGAAAGAATAAGCCTTGTCTGGTGCCATGATACTTATCTTGAACTGGTTCCTGCATTTCTCACTGTGAGTCCAAGTTAAAGAAACAGTTTAAGAAAGTGAATAGACAATCATATGAATCTGTTTCTGAAACTTTTCAGCCTTGTAAATATAGAAATAACTGGGGTACTGAGGCTCACAATGAAAAGAAATGAACAATGAAAAGAAAATAGCAAAATACCTAAGATGGGAGTAACTTTTTGTTTTCCATACTACTGCTGGCTAAAACAATACAACACCCCATGCACACAACTCTATATCATCGTTTTAATCTTGTCCATCCATCCTTGTACTATTGAGTAAGCTTAATCCAGTTTTGTGTCATTGACCAGGAGACTATCTGTGCAGATATCCCTTGGCCCTATTATCTGCTAATGTAACTTGCATATTTTTGGAATGTGTAATAAAAACACCTTTAGTCAAGGCAGTATTCTTAAGTAACTAATCCTAACAGATTGTAAATGATCTCATAATCGCCTATAACACTTGCTGCAGCTAATTCTTTCTCCTGTGATCACAGCAGTTATTTCATTAAGATGATTCTGTGTTACTCTGGTGTAGTGCAATTGTGGTCTTTTTCTGATTTCATCAATACATTTTGAGGAGTGTTTACGTAATAAGTTGATGTTTATTGATCTTTCTGAATGACCTGCATATGAGAGACAATCTCCCACTGTCCCATATATAAATTCCCAACTGGGAAAGGGAACATTAGCCACCCCCATAAGGATGCTTCATCCATTTTGTCCTTCCTGTATATTGGCATCCCAGTTGGGTACAGAGCTCCCATCCACTACTGCCAGAATGCCAGTCCTGGTGCAACTTTTCTTTATATTATTCATTATTTTGCCTTCCGTACCAGGTAAGGGAAGAGAATGCATACCAGCCTGGATGCCAGCTCATCCATTACAGAGTTTTAGCTTACAAGATCCTGTAACATAGCTCAGGATATGGATGTACCATAGTGTGTGAATCATGTGATTTAATGAGCATTCATTTTATTTTTTAAGTTATTCAAATAAAGAGTTAACTTAAGAATAACAAAAGAAAATCACTTACATTGTCCTACAAGGTTGTCGAGGCATTAGAAGCCACCTGAACAACTTTGCTATACCTTAGCATATTACAGGTATGCAGCACTCTTCTTCCATGAGCACTTCAAACTCTTGTAATGTTATAGGTGAAGAATGTTGTCTTAAATTTCCACATAAATGTTTACCTGGGTGGAGATCAAATGACTTGGAATATAGTTTATATAATTTTCATGCTTGCTCACTACGGTGGTACTTGCAATGAACTCAATAATACTTAGCTATACAGATACTGATAATGATCATACAATTGTGATTTTTACAGTTTGTGACATTATCAAGTGTTGTGATCCAGTCTTTGATATATATTACATGAAGTTAGAGTTGGAGTTAAATTCCTATAGGCAGTAATTTCAATCTGTTATACATTATCAGGAAAACCATTGGCTCAATATATTCATCTTGGTCTTATTCTCGTGGAAATGGATTTCAAGAAACTCTACAATCACTGCAGCAAAACTGGGAATAGGCAGTTATAGTACATAACACACACACTGATACATAACAAGACTTTTTATAGTCGGTGAGTCATTGTGAGATGAGTTGTATGTTGTTGCAGGATTGTTCAGTGATAATTGAAAATAGACTTATTTTTATTTAAAATAAAAATTTTAAATAAATTTAAAATATTATTTCAATATATGCATATGTACATTTAAAATTTTTGGGGCTTAATGTGTTATAAAGCCTTCATGCACAAACAAAACATGTTGAAGACTATTTATATCTATAGTTCTATTTTAATTACATATGGGGAAAAAATCCAGTAATGCTTAGAAATTGCCCTAGCAATAAAGCAGAACCGCTTTACCACAATACAAACATAATGACATGAGGAATTGGTTTTTGGTGGAATTTACCTTACTCTTGAAAGAAATTAGTGGAACTAAAACCATGCTTCCAATCATCCATCCATTATTAGTACCTGCTTTGATCATTTCAGAATCACGGGGTCTAGGAGTAGAAAGAGCAACAGACACTTGGCATGAACCATCTAGGCCAGTCATCAGTGTAAAATTCTGAAATAAGTTATCCCATTGGTGCTGGATTGATGTTAAAGTTTTAACTTTGGTACTGATATGTGCTTTAGAACCTCAGTACTGATACCAAAACAATACCACAGCAAATAAAGCATAACTTGGAATTTCTCACAAAATAAAATGCTAAATTATTGTTTTCCTCCCTGACATGGCATATATTCTGTCAAACAGCTGCATAAAGTTCTTGAAACCTTTTTGTTCAACATCTTAAATAGGATTTGGTAAATACATATGAACTATGCTACTGTCCTGTTAAGTCTTTTGCTTCTTTAGAATTATGGCAATGTTTTCTGTGTCATGTAAAAGCATCCTAAGTGTGAAACTGGCTAGCAGGTTTTGTTTTCTGTTTCTTTTTGAGATCAGTTGTGGAGACAGAAAGTTGGACCAATACGTTATATGTCAAACAGTGTATACATTATTAATTTCTTCATTTTTGTAAGAGGTGTAATTAAAATTGTGCATTAAACATGGGATTAATAAAAGATATTATTGAAATAATAATAATTTAAATTGTGTGCATAGACTTCATTTTGGGTTAATGCTGTTTATTGTGATATTCTACACTTCACAGAAACACAGTGATTAGGCTTAAATTAATTTGTGTTTATGTACGTTCATCAAATGAGCCTTGGGGAAGAAGTCTTCATGAACTTGTGCTTTATGAAAATGCTGCAGTTCTTAAAAATCATCAAGTTAATCTAAACTTTTCTTGTTTTTACTGTAAATATCATTTCACCATTGAGTTCTGAATGCCTGGAAGATATTGAGTTGAGCTGGGGGATTTGATTAGATTTTATGTGCTATGTCCTTTTGACAAGGTGAGCTTTGTAGCATTGTTTGCACATGGGTACTCTAATATCTTCATCTTCATGTTTTTCATTTGCCTTATAACCAAAGTATTGCCATATCTTACTTTACCTACTCTGTTTATCAATATGCTGGAAGCAACTAATGTTTTTTATGGTGATGATTTCCATCTTTCCTTTTGTAAACTGACTTTATAAGTATGTAACAAAGCTTAAACTAGAGTGACTTTATTTTCTGTTAATTACATAGATGAATGTAGCCTGGAGTGAATAGGCATGCCAACTCTGTGCTATCCATGTCATTTTAGACACAGTGCTTACTTTTCAATTAATGCATTCTTATGTAGAAACATTACTGTATTTTGCAAAATACTGGTAAAGTTCCACTTTATAAATTTGGTACTAATTCACATTTCAAAGCTCTTCATTATGGGAAATAAACAATTAGTCCTCACTTGTACTCTTGGTGAAGGTTGACTCATCTAAGCAAATGACTTTTTTCTACCACTCAGGAAACCATTGCTTGCGGTCTTTGCGCCACTGTAGAATTTTAATTTTTTCTGGGTAATGACAGGTTTATACACCTCTGCCTGACTATAATATTCCTCTCTATGAAGTTTTCCAAGGACTGTTCTTGATGAAATTTTCATTTCTCAAATAACTTTAACTTCTGAAATTAATACATGAACATAAGTATTAAGGAATTTGTCTTTAACTTGTACGTTCATGTCCACATAGCTATAACCACTGTTACTTTTTAAGAATCAGCAAATTAAATAGAATTTAACCTGGGCTTTGATAAAATATGTACCCACAATCAGCCATCTCTCACAGTCATTGAGATCACTTTATTAACCCATGGTAGACATCATTGTGAGTGTCTGCCTAGCATTTTTATACAGTGATTAAGCATAATAGGATTACTTAATTTTAAAACCACACTTTAGTCGAAGCTCTTACCTTCGGTATAATTTGTATTTTTTCTCTCATCTATTTCTTGTACCTTCTTCTGTATGTCAGTTTTGGTGCATTTATAATTGTGCATTTGGAGTCCAGAACTATAGATGGTTGTAATAATAATAATTCATCTTTCTATTTTGAAAATCTGCTTGCTATATCTTTTAGAAGGAATGGAGTATGTTGTACCCTTGATAGGGTGCCAGTCTGTCATAAGAAATATTCATATGAGAAGAATGACATGGTGAAAATGCAGAATGCTCAACCTGCACTACCATGTCTCCTAATTGTAATACTGCATGAACAACAAACTGCATTATATAATTTCCTCTGCAAATATATCAGCCATTAACAGGTTTAATATGGCCTTACTGATGGTTAATAGCTTTGTGTTTCATACTGTATGTAGTTTTTAGTTATGTAGATAAAGATACAATTACACCATACTTTGTTATAAGTTAGCTTTACTTAATATGGAGAAATTAAAAATGAGTGCCATATAATCTTCTTATATAATACCGTGGCTGTCCATTTGTCTGTCTAGGATTTTAAATCATCTGTAGCTCACAAACCGTTTGAACTATTGACGTGAAATTTGGTACACATATACTATGTGCCCTCTACTGTCCTTTTTTTGGGGAGACGATTGACCTCCAAGGTCAAATATCAACTCAGGAAGGTCAAGGTCAAAATTCAAATAACCCGTAGCCTGAAATTTGGTACACATATACTACGCTGAAACTCTGCACTACAGCTTTATATTAAAAGCGAAGAGTTTTGGAATTATTACTCTTTTTATTTTTATTTTATTTTATTGTAGAATCAACTCTTGGCAGCGGGCAGTCGTGCGGTGGATGCGTACAGGCGCGGAGTATGGTCAAGTCAAGTGTGTTCACTGCATGTTATCGTGCAGTATGCCATTACTGGTCACATAATACTTAGGTATCTCAGACTTTAAGGTCTGATTCCTTGCCCAGTCTCTGCACATTTTCTCCCTGGATTTTTTCACAGGTAGCACGTTCTGATTGCTTGTTTCACAACTGTACATTGACCTGTTAGGAATCAGTGTGCATATGTATTTGAGCTCTGCAGTTGGATGTTGTGTCATTCAGGGTTGGATCTCACTTTGTCCTTTGTATATACTACAATTCCGCATAATCCTATAATTAAAGAAACTAATTCTGAGAATGGGTGAACATATTGGTGAAAAACATAAATATGCAAATGAAGATAAGGATAGACTTGAATGTTTGCAAGTTGGTGTTCAGCAGTGCATTACGTATTCAATTTATTTATTTCTGCAGACAATGGATAGACTTAATTATGTGTAAAGTGTATACTGTATAATGAACTAAAAAACTTATACTCTTTAATTTTTATTTATATAATATATTTTCTTACAACAGTGTATTTCAAAGTGCTTTACAAGATGACAAAGGGAAAGTTAACTCCATGTCAGGGTGCTTAAGTACTCAATAATAAATATGTAATGGATAATAATAGATTTTATAGCCTTTTAATCTATTTAATTCATTTTTAACCCTTCAAATTGGACATATAATAAAACAGAAAATGTTATTAGTATATTTATACAACTGTGTGAATGTGTGTATGTATATGTGTGTGTATGTGTATATATATATATATATATATATATAAATATATTTACATTATGTATCTAGTGTAAGTTAAAATTAATTTAGATTAGGTAAATTGACATGAGGGTTTCTATTTAATGGAGAGCTCAACATCTTTCTTCCCAATAGGAAGCTCAGGGCTGTGGGCATTTTAGACTTAAGTGGAACTGAATCTAGTTTAGATGTGAGAATTATGTTACATGTATATCTTTGTCTTTAAGTTGAATCTTTCAAATTAAAGATTAAAACATTATAAAAAATCTTTTTTGTACAGTGTTAAGTCATTATGTGATCTCATTTTCTTAAACAACCCATATTTCCCTTGAGTGACAAAGCTCAGTCTCAGCCTGAGAGGTTGTTTCACAGGTCTATATAACATAAACCTGGAAGTAAGCAATAGGTGATGGAAGTTGTACTATGAACCTAAAGTACATATAATTTGAGTCAAAGTTGATGAATCAAGCAAGGGAACAAATTAGTGCACGATAGATCATTTTAAATTTTAAGATTAGTTTCAAAACTTTTATTTCAAAAATTAAATTGATTCACTATATTTTAATGGCATTTTTTATTTTACGTATCTATAATGCAGAGTGAGGCACTCTGTCCCCAATCTTTGTTTGCATTGATGGACAGCCATATGCATAGTACTATTTATATGCAAATGGAACACAAATAGATGTCTTCTGTTTGTCTCCAGGCAGATTACCATGGAGGTAATTAAACAGCAGTTTCTCGGCATTTCAAAATGACAGACTTCTAAATGATGCAAAGATTAAAAAAAAAAGTCTTTTGTCTCAAAGCCATCCTGTGAAGTTTGTCTGCTATCCAGAAATAGCATTTTGAATAGCAAACAACTATGTGTCTAGCCCCCACACTTCTTGATTGAACTCAGACTGTCTGATACCTACCACATTTGCTACTGTTGCATCTTTTAGAAAATGGTTGTGGTTGATTTCACTCTCAAACATTTAATCTGCCTTGTACAATGAAAGATGACTTTCAAAATGTTCCTGTCTTGTCATAGGCTGGTGTGCTGATTGTGCTAAATTCCTTTTGGGCTTTTGGGAGTTTCTCCCAAACATTATCTCACGTTGACTCTCTTGTGATCTTCCAAAAACCTTTGTGTTTTTTGACAAAAGCAGTTTGATAAAGTTTTAATCTTACATTATACCTTTAAGTTTGGTCATCTCAATAAATGTTCACAAACAGTAAAAAAAATTACACAGTAGGTTTTGAAAAAACAAACTGGATTTACTATGGAAATATTTATAGGTTAGCTTCTTCATATGTAGGGTATATGAGAAGGTATTGCATTTAGAGTTTGGGATTTTGATGGATTTGACTATCCATGAAAACAATTTGGCCATTTCTAGTATAATATCAGTGTTTGTGCATGGGTTTGTGGCATGCATAATTGATTATGTTCTTGCGATACTGAAAAGCTAGAAACATATCAGTCTTGACCATAACTTATTCATGTAAACGTCTAGTATTTTGAATATGATTTTTGATTTCTGTTTTTATTAGATGTGAAACTAACAGTTCTAGTCTTGAAAAAAACCAAATTAAAGATACAGAAGGTGAAAAGGCCAAGAAAATTAGTTCAAAGCATTTTTTCATGTTACTAATAAGTGACCACAAAAACAAAACAAAGGGTTTCATTTTTATGGCACATCAACTTTGTTTCTCAGAGGAAATGTTTCAAGTGAAAGTGGTTGTGAATGACACCTACAACATTTTTCATACATTTTCAAATTTTGAATGGTTTTTCAGCAATGGAAGAAATGATCAAATCAGTAGCGAGAAGACCTGATAAGTCCACAAAATCATAGCTCCATCTTTAGTCTCTCACACTAAATCTACATATACACCGATCAGCCTTAACGTAAAAAAACAGCTGCCTAATATTGTGTAGGTTCCCTTGGTTCTGCCAAAACACCTCTGACCCGTTGAGACATGGACTCCCGAAGACTTCTGAAGGTGTCTTCTGGTATCTGGCATCAAGATGTTAGCAGCAGATCCTTTAAGTGCTGTAAATTGCAAGGTGGGGTTTTCATGGATTGGACTTGTTTTTCCAGCACAATCCATAGATTCTTGATCGGATTAAGATCTGGGGTATTTGGAGGCCAAGTCAACACCTTGAACTCCTTGTCATGTTCCTCAAACCATTCCTGAACAATTCTTCCAATGTGGCAAGGTACATTACCCTGCTGAAGGAAGCCACAGCCATCAGGGGATACCATTGAAATGAAGGGGTGTTGGTGGTCTGCAACAGTCTTTAGGTAGGTGGTAAATGTTAAAGCAACATCCACATGAAATCTATGACCCAAGGTTTCCCAGCAGAACATTACCCAGAGCATCACATTGCCTCCACTGGCTTGACCTCTTCCCATAGTGCATCCTGCTGCCATCTTCCTCAGGAAAATGACACACACATGCACCCAGCCATCCACATGATCTTAAACAAAATGTGATTCATCAGGCCAGGACATCTTCCATTGCTCTGTGGTTCAGGTCTGATGCTCACTTGCCCATTGTAGGTGATGACAGTGGTCAGCATGGTCACTCTGACCAGACCATAGCTAAGCAGCCTCATTTGCAGCAAACTGCGAAGCACTGTGTGTCCTGACTCATGTCTGTCATGGCCAGAATTAAGTTTGTCAGCAATTTGTGCTACAGTAACTCATCTGTGGTATCAGACCAGATTGGCCACCCTTCGTTCCTCATAGACATCAGTGAGTCTTGGGTGCCCATGACCCTGTCAGTGGTTCACCAGTTATCCTTCCATGGACCACATTTGGTAGGTTCTAACAACTACATGATGGAAACAACCCACAAGACTGTTGTCAAAATCACACAGGTCTTTACGCTTTCCCATTGTTCCTTCTTCAAAAACTGACTGGACTCACTTGGCAGGTGCCATTGTAATGAGATATTTCAATGTTCAGGTCGGGACAGTGGTTTTAGCATTGTGGCTGATCAGTGTATATTTATATTATGTTTAATCCTTTCAAACTATCACTAAAAGTTTCAAATTATGTTTTAACTTTGATATTTTTCTTTATTCGTTTATTTTGAACTACGGTGCATACGTGTTCTACCATTGAGAGGAATCAGACTACAGAGGAAGTTGTGTAATAACTTCATATAATCTTAAGCATAATTTCTGTTTTTTTTTTACATGTCTGTTCCTCTTTTTTTGTATTGTTCCTTTTTTACCTACTTCTCATAGATCTTATTTTTGCTTTATTCATGTTAGTTTAAAAAATACCCTACATTTTTAAGTTATACCGTTCAGCCTTGCCAGTTAACTTATGCCACATTAAAGTGTACATTTAAAATATTGGCTGTGCTCACTAGTTGTGTGACACAGCTGGCATCTATAGGTTTATACAAAAATGTGACCCATCACTATGTCATGCCTGAAGCATGTTTTAAAAAACCTGTAAAAGACAGTTGCTGAGGTGCTATTTGTTTACGGTCATACTGCAGATAATGTGTTAATATATGTTTTTGACATTTCCTTATGATACTTTTTCATGCCCATTAACTGAGATTGGATCTTCCAGTTTTCATTTTATACAACTTACCTTTTTTCCAACCTTCCATTTTTCATTATATGAGTGTGTCTAGGTGAAGGTTTTATACATTAGGAGATTTTTTACCCTGTTTCAGTGGAGTAGTTATTTTTTCTTAAGTTTTGGTAATATCCTTATATTTTTTAGTGAGTCAGTTAATCAATGTGTCAACCTTTCAATCATTTTTAGTTCTTGTGAAACTATCAAATTCACAAAGTGCTGTAAAAGCAAACAAAAAATGGATTGCAAATCAACACATAAGAGCAAGGTAAATTTACAAGATACATGTTTTTGAGATATTGACGCTCTAGATAGAGTCTACAACTGCCCTTGTGTCAAATAAATAAATAAATAAAAATTGCATGCACATGGCGACCAATAGGCAGTAAGAGTCAAGTCATCCTGTTTGATCCCTTCTGTTACCAAATGAGGCATGCACATAGAGAGAGACTACCAGTGTAGTCCATCAAGATGTCTACACATCACTCTGCTTTGTCACCCAGTACTTCAAACCTCACTCCCATTTATGCATCAAGCTGAACTTTAGGCTTATTCACATGTAGTTTGTCTCTGGCTGTGCTTTCAATGTTGCAGTTTCTTTGCAAATGTGACATCTTTAACAGTCTCTTTTTTGATCATTCATTAAGCCCCTCAAATCTGCTTTGCTTGTTTAACCTCATTTATATTGTTTTACTAACAGCATCACTTAGTAGCTTGCTTTCTTTACTTTCTTCTTAACCTTTTGCCTGCTTTTGTCCACCTTCTTGATTATACCAACATGCTTGTTTTTTTTTTTTGATCAGGATCTCTACAAACCTCTTTTTGTTCATTATGTTCATTATGCATCCCTGTCCTCTCCTAGAATCACATACTGTATATGGATATAGAGGGTGAGCCAAAATTATGTTAACATTTGAATGATGGAAACAATTTATTCACAAAACATACTTCAACTTGTGCAAGATGATTTACAGGAATGTCTCAACCTGTTCACCATTGTGTTTAACACTTGTACCATATGTGGCACATAAATTGTCCACAAAAATTGTATATAAGTACATACATAGCAGCACCATTAGTGTTAGCATAATTTTGACTCACCCTGTATTGTTGTTAATGGCCTCTTCTTCTACCCCTAAACTTGACCTCAGAAGAACAACCCACACTCAGATGAGACTTACATATGACAGCTGATGAGGAGGTTTGAGGCCTAAAGGGGCTTGGGCTAAATGAGCATGATTTGTTACAAGGGCTGTGAACAGGTCTGCCTAATATACATCTGTCTGAGTTACATACAGTATAGAAAGTATATGTACTCATTCATCTATTATAAAGTTTGTTTAATCCAGTTTCGGGTCTTGTGTATTGTGAGCACATGATAATCCCGGCAACAATAAGTGTGAGGCAGGAACCAATTAATTAATAATTAACAAATAATTAAATAATTATCACAGTTAATAATAATTGTCAGTTTCTTTAGGATGGTCTACTTCTAAAACGGCTGGATGGAAAAATACCAAACTCGAAAACTAAGCCTGTCATTAGGTGACCATGTGCTGATTAGATTTTGAGCCAAATCATGCAAGAGGAAGAGGCACTCTAAAGGAACCCTCAGATGTCATAATTGTGCAATTAATTTTGAATTTTTCTCGTCAATTGCTATTGTAACAACCTATTTTATGATTAGGAAGATCAGCATCAGAGCGGTAAATAAATACTGAAATGTTATAGAATAGTTCAGATAACTTGGTTCCTAGGGCGCAAAGCCTACTGACGCTCACGTTCAACTTTTTAAGAGATATATATATATACTGTATATCTATCTTAAAAATGGAAGATACCCTGGGTAGCAGCTTTGCCTCGGATTCCCATGGAGCTACAGGGGAGTTGGTGTTCAGCACATCCCTGTAGGGTTGAGTGGGTACCACCAGAGGCTGCCATAGGAGCAACAGAGCCCTACTACATTGGGCTTCTGCCACACCCAGAAGTACTTCCGGATAATGCTGATGGGCCACCTGAAGTGCTCCCTGGTGCAGCATAAAAGGGACCACTTCACTTCACTCAGGAGCCAGAGTCATGAGGAGGAGGATGACAACAAAGATTGCTGGTGAAGGAGTGGAGGTGGAAGGAGACAGGAAGAGGAAGAGGAAGAGAAAGAAAAGAAGTCAAAGAATGGCGTGCTGCTTTATTTTTACTGTGTGGCAGGAAACAAAATAAAAGTGTTTCCTCCTTGTAAATAAAAACGGTGTTGTGTTGGACTTGTGTCTGTCTGTGTCGGGTTTGGGGAGCTGGTGGCCACAATATGCAATTGTTTATTTTTCAATACTAATGCCAATTACCAATGTTAAATGTATCTTGGTGAATTATTTATTCGAATTAGATAATTCCCTGCTTATGCCTATACTTGTTCTTTGTTATTGTACTGTATATACAGCTGCAAAAGAGTAAGCCTTTAAAAAAATTCTTGAATTTCACTAAATTTTAAAATGTATTTTATAAATTCCCCTACATGCAGTTAAAGCATTTATAAAATAATCAGACTTGCTTATGTTACACCTTTGTCTTAATAGAAAGCCTCAGGCCTACATAACCCTTGAAAAAGTAGGTTTGGGAGAATAAATGAATGGTATTTTTTCCACTGGTTTTATGCTTTTAAGAGTAAGCATTCTCTTTTGTCTTTTACTGTAAATGTCTACAGTTCATATAAGTATATAAGAACATTTTTCCATTGATATAAGCAGTTTAAGGGGTAAGTGGTTTTCCCCAATAAATAGACCTTAAACACCCCATACATAAAGAATTGGTACTTGAATTTGGTTTCATGGCTTAGCTAGACAGTGCAGTGACACGGTGGTCTCATAACCCCAGAGTACTGAATTTGAATCTCTTCCTGGTAACTTTATGTGTGGAAGTTGTAATTCTGTCCGTTTAAATGGGTTTTCCTCCAATACCTTAAAAACGTGTGTGTTAGGTTAGTGAATGGTTTCAGAGTGGTTAGTCTGAGTGAGTATGAAACTGTGTGCAAGGTTGAGGCCTGTGTTGGACTGATGTCCCGAACATGGTTGGTTCTGACCTTGTGCCCCTTGTATTGCAGATTTGCAAGGGTTGGCTTTAAACAGGTGAGATGACTGATTGGTTTGGTGTGAGACAGGAAAATGGCAGTATTGTATTAAAATAGGATACTAGTTAATTGCATTTAAAGTTTACCTTCATTGGGTAAAAGGTGGTGGAGAGGGCACAATCACAAAGGAAATCAGAAAAGTGAATTGTGCAGTTGGTCAGGGTAGATTCTAGCTTTGGTGCCAGTCAAATTACTGTATGTGATGAAGAAGGCCACAGATTTTGACAAGAAAAGGAATGAATTTGCATCTATGAAGCATGATGTCAAATTTACCACTTTTTCAAGTCTGGGCTAATGAACTGTATACTGTTTAAATGATATAGTACTATATGTGTAGGCTTTCATCCATCCATTGACCTACTCACTTCTTACAATTTACGATTGCACACAAAGACATGAAAATGCATAGGATATTTCATTCCGGTATTCTTGTCTACTGTTTGGCATTGGCTTTATGGTAATACTGATGGTAGGTGTCAAGTGTAGTTTTGTGTACATCATGTCCAAAAATATTTGAGGTAATACTGGTAACATGGCTCCATTGTACTAATTCCCTGTTTGATGTGTATTGTGGCATTATCAAAGATGGCTTAATCAGCTTGGCTTTGAATGTTGTGTTAAATTACAGTGATATTAACCTTATAATTAAAGTGCATATTGTCTTTTGATCGAAGCCCACAGGAAGGAACATAATCTCTTCAGCCATGGCATATTTTGAAACCTCTTGAAGACTAAGGAAGCCAGAGAGCCATTACAGGTTTTATATTAGAAGACTAAAAGGTGATTGCAGTACCACATTGAATTATGTGATTTTTTTGGTGGATTGCAGATAACTGCTGTATACACCCATGCACCCAACAGCTGATAGGGGTCTGCATATTTTTAAACTGGAATCTGAGTGGAGGCTTGTATTAGTAGTAATAGTAGCCTGTACGGATATGCAGCAGCAAACGTAATCATTATACTGATTTTTTTTTTGTCTAATGGTTCATAATTATATGTTTGAGGGGCCACCACCTGCAGCAAGCCTTTGATTGCTAACCTAATATCTTGCTAACAGGTACTTCTACTGAGGCCATGGTGGACTCATACAGCAATGTTTTTCATTTTGTTCTTTCTCTCAGTAAGTCAAAGCACTCATCCTCCATTTTTGACCTACTTGCTTTGTTGGCTTTATTTAGTAAACTCAAAGTGTACCATGAAAGCCTTTTTAAATCTGATTGCCAGTTTTCCAGATCATGTCCATAGTATATATAACAGCTGAAGGTAAAATAGAAAGAAAACACTTGAGCCATTGCACCATTTCCTGTTTTTATGTTTTAATGCTGTAGCATTAAACTCAGACAGAATGAAAAACAGCTTGCCTGTGTGTTGGAGCTGTTCCCAAAAAAATGGACTGTTGTGTCCCCACCAACTGGAACAGAATTGAACCAGAAATCTGGTGGGACTCAAACCATGTTGTACGTATTAAAGATTAACAATTTATGTCTGTGCCTCACTCTGTCCCTAATGTAGATGAATAAAAAATAAATTATGCACTTTTGGTTAATATGGATAATCTTTAATTATTCTCTTGCTTGGCTGTTTAGAAAAAAACAAACTGAACATGTTTATGCCACAGCATTCACTATTGGTGTAATATGCATCAATATTCCAAACTTGGATACATTTATCCTTTGTAAATAATGCAAGTAAAATGATAATACTGCTTTTTTTGTGTAAGTAAGCAGTTTGATTTATTATTTACTTTGTTGCAGATGGTTGTTATTGACAATGACTGTGAAAGGTACCTTATCAAATAAAGATCAATTCTGAGTGTTTTTATGCATATGAGCATACATTGTGATTGATTGCCATTCCATCCATTCCTGCCTTGCACCTAGTGCTAGCAGGATAGGTACCAGCCCCTCAATAATCCAGTATAGTAATTGAGTATTTGAAAAAATATTGAATGACACTTAGAACTTTGTTAGTTGGCCTTTCCTTTATTTAGACTCCTCCAGTGTATCATGCAATTAACTATGACAGCATGTGGCCACAGGGTGGCAATACATCCTAAAGAAGGTGTTGTTATGGCAACCAAAAGTCAAATTATATACTGCATTTGCTTTTAACTACATATTAGTTCTAACTGTTTTATAATGCATAATGCAGCATATAATGTTCATTGTTTTTTACTCTGCTGGTTTTACTGCAGTGTATATATTTGACAAGATTTGTGAGTACTTTCAGTTAGCTGGTTGTTGGTTTTCAACTCCCTGTACCCAGCTGATTTGATGCTTTGGCAGTGGTTAGGCAGCAGGGACTGTAGGTCCTCATTATAGACACTTTCTTAGTCACAGACATACTGCTGCCTTTAATTGAATGCTTCACTTAGTCTGACTTGTTTTGACTCATTTTGGAATTTGTTCAGCAAATTAAAAGTTTCCTTGCACTTTTGGCTTTCCTAGCACATTTTAGCAAGCTTGTACTGTGTTCCAAAATTTGAACTTCCAGAACTGCTTTAGTATATTTTAGCTTCATTTTAAAACATGTTGTTTTAAGTGGTTTGAAAAGCAGATATGGGTGCTTGTGATTGCATATCATTTAGGCTAGCTAATGTACTGTCATTGGCATCTGAGCCTGTTACTTGTAAATTATCAGTTTTTTTAAAAGCAGTTAGGTATAATTTTAACGCAGTCAGTAGCATTGCTGAATTCTGAAAATTGTACCCTGGCATAATTCCTAGCCTAATAAACTGTGGAGTTTAACTCATTCTACTTTTTTTCAGACAGGATAATCAATGATATGGTGTTAACCATTTTGTCTGGGTCCAATGTGAATGTCTACTGCAAGACCTAGTGTCCCGTTCAGATATGACTCCACTTGGAAAAGACTGAGTTTTTGCCAAAGAAAATGTGCAGTAAAACACAGTTTCTCAGAACAGAGAATTGCATAGTATGAGAATGTTTGAGTGTGTGGTGGGTGTAGTAAGTGCCAATAATGATAATGATCTTGGAACTTATAAAAAAATTAACAAGGTAAGAGCTAGCCATTCTGCTTTTGCAGGCTTTATAGCAAGTATTATCCTGATTATTTCTCTGTGAATTTATTGTGAGGACAAAGGAGTAAAAACAATGTGCCAAAGCTAAACCTGAAACCTTGTTGATGCCGATAATATGCACTGGCTGTAAATTCCAAAAGCTGTTTACTTTCTTCATGAATATGTCTCTCTCCTCAGCCCTGGTGCCTTTAATGCCCTACTGGACTTACAGTATCTTCTTCTTTAGGCTGGGCACAACTTTTGCTAACTAAATTTCTCAGTACACAGTCATAATTTTTTAATGTTCCATTATACAATAGAATCAAAGAATGTCAGGATATTTCTTAGAAGCATCAGATTCAAGGCTGAAATTGGCAATGGACTGGACCCTAGTTCACAGCATACTCATGCAGAGAGCCTCACTCAAATAATTTATATTCAGTCAACAGTCATCATAATATAGAAGGAAATGAAAGTACTATGCAAACATGAAGTGTACATTCAGACTTTTTAAGAACGGTGACTGGGTTTGAATTTGAATCCAAGACTGTAGAATTGTGTGTCAGAAGTGCTACCGACTGTGTTTCTGTCAGTTTTGTTTGTATTTTCTTAATTCCTCCTTTGAGAATTTTAAAGACTAAAAATGTGTAGAACTCCCCACATATAGTATTCATTTATTGCTCTCTATTTATTTAATTGCATACCTTGTATGTGTGTATGCAAATATTGTACGGTGGTGTAGTTTCTATTACTATTTTTCTTCTATGATTTTATATTTGCATATTATAAAGTAACATATAGCGAGCATGAAAACTGCACCCTACCTTTGGCCACCCTGGTAGGGGTAAACTATAAAATATCTTAACATGAAGGGAACTTCTAACATCACAGGGAATCTGCTAGTTTGGAGAAACTTTACTTGGTAAATAATGGAACGATCCGTGGAAAAAACTATTTCAGGGAAGATATGGTATAGTGGAAGAACAGTGAGAGATGTTAAATGATAAATTAAGATTTTCCCATGTCAATAGGTAGCTGGAAGTAGACATATTTGGCTTGAGTGATGAAACTGGCTATGTTTGGGTGGGTGCATGAGTGTGCCCTTTGAAGGGCAGGTGCCCTGTTCTAGTTTTGCTTCCACTACAGCTGGATTGGCCCCTACATGTAAAATGGGGAAAATGTAGAAATTAGATTAATGGATGTTTTCTTTGTTAAGTCAAAGAATTCCCACAATGCATACTGAGTCAGCTCTTTTGAAACACACTAGATAGAATCAACCAAAGAATGCAGACACAAGTTGGAGAACAAGATTGTCTTACCTGTGAGAATTAGGAGTTTAGAGGGATCATATAACTGAAAATAGTTTTCAGATATTTTAAGAAAGAATTTGAATTACAAATATTCAGCCTCATTACTTTAAAGTGAGTGGCTAAACAAACAGGCTAGTTAAAAGACCCCATTTCTGTAAGTTGTTGAATTCCTACATTTTAATGTAGTTGGTAAAATAAGAACGAGAATGTAAAATCCATCTGTTTTTAGCTCTTTTTTTCCAGGAACAGAAGTGGAAAATTTCTGTCATTGCTGGATACAGTCACCAGGTTGTTGAGATTTTGCAGGTCCTGAGCGGGGGGCCTGGAGGATTTGCTAACAGTCAAGACAGTATGTCCTCACAAAAGAAGCTGGCAGAGATCTCTTGGTCTCTACATCATGCATTGGCAATCCCTGCTGAACTTCCTAACTGGCATTAACACACCGGTGTCTGCAGTTTTAATAGAATTATGCCTTGAAATGTATTAATGATGAAATTAAGTATCCATCCATTATCCAACCCGCTAAATCTGAACACAGGGTCACGGGGGTCTGCTGGAGCCAATCCCAGGCAACACAGGGCACAAGGCAGGAACTAATCCCGGGCAGGGTGCCAACCCACCGCAGGACACACACAAACACACCAAGGCCAATTTAGAATCGCCAATCCACCTAACCTGCATGTCTTTGGACTGTGGGAGGAAACCCACGCAGACACGGGGAGAACATGCAAACTCCAAGCAGGGAGGACCCGGGAAGCGAACCCGGGTCTCCTAACTGCAAGGCAGCAGCGCCACCATGCCACCCATGAAATTAAGTGAGATTGTTTTTTCAAATGAACCTGATTGTTCAAACAAAGCTGCTTCATGTTGGGCAGGTTAGAAAACAATATATACATTTTAAACTCTACACTCAGGTAATTTCTGCTTTTTAATTTTGGAAACATACTTAGAAAATTCAGCCTTACATGCATGTATAGTAGAAAATGATAGGTAGGATTGTTTGGTGGTTAAGACACTAGACGTTTAATCACAAAGCTGGTGGTTTAGCCATGACCCTGAGCAAGGCACAAAACCTGCCGGGTGTCCAACTGCAAAAAACTTAATATAAACCACTGTAACATTTTGTAAGGTATCAGTGATCTTGTAAGTCACAGAGGTTAAAAGCTTCTACTAAATTTATAATGACAGAAACAATAAAGCACTGCTTTGGATTTTAGTTCCCACTATTGACTCTTCATATCTAAGTTAATGTCTAGTGCAATAGTTACAAAAATACAGAAACAATTGTCTTCCTTGCTGTTTATAAATCACTGTGGATAAATGCATCAGTTAAATAAAAAAATGTATTGTATAATCCTTCTGACCCTCAACTTTTTCTGACATCAAGAAGATAAAACTCTACCAAGCCTTTAAGAGGCAGAATGATGTCCCAGGCTGAAACAGCAGGGGATAGGTTTCCCCTTTAGAAGGACAGGTAATGGAAAAACTGTCTTGGAGTCCTAGCCCATTTAAGGTGACTGACATCTCAGTGGGCCACTAAAGAAAGAACTACCCTAGCATATCTTTAGCAAAGGTAGTGTCATCCCAGACTCAAGTACTGATTCTAGAACATTTCTGGCAGTTGACCCCATTACAGGATTTAAAGCCACTTCACACGCAGAGTAGTAGTTAAGTCCTGAGTTGGTAGCAGAGTTGGGGCATAGGGTCACTGGCAGCATGTAGAACACAAGATTAAGAGACAAACAGAGAGAGAGAGAGAGAATAGATGAAGAAGGGAGTTCTGTGTATATACTTGAAAGGTAGACATGTGGGTGCACCACTGATAGACAAGGGTACCCTCAGGCTCTGGAAATTAGTGCTATTGTTGTTGCCACAACCATCAAGGTTTTACCAAAAGAATAAACAAAACATCTTCACTGAAAAAAGTTAATGAATACATACAATGGTCATTTTTTTGTGTTTACATTGCTCATTTGGTGACTTCTGCCTGCTTTTGGCTATGATTTTTTTTCTTTTTTAATCTCTGCCACTTATATACATTTACCATGATAAAATTATTCAGTTTTATGGCTAGGTCCTACAGTCATCACAGATTTAAATGCCAGTGAGGCAGCAGGTTTACTTTTGATTTTGTTGTTTGTTAGTTGGTGATTCCAAATTGTCCTTGTATATGTGGGAGTAGGACCTGCAATGGACTGATGCCCTGTCTGGGGGTGAAGTCTGCATTGCACCTGATGCTTTCAATATAGACAGTGCGCTCTGTGACCCAGAATTGAACTAACCAGGTTTGAGAATATTATGTTATGGTTTGTATTTTTGTTTTCTCCAATTTTCACTCTTTTGTATGTTTTTACAATAAATGCAACATTATATATATTTCCATCTCCTTTCCATTATTCTGGGTGCAGATGATGTCCCTTCCTATAAATGTAGATTGAATTTTTGCTGTTATGGCACTGTTTATGTTGTGAATTTTTTATATATTCTGCCAACATACTTAAATATGCCAGACTGTACACATGCTTGGCGAAATAATGTGTTATTATTAAAAACTATTATTACTAATGCATCTTGCTTCCTTGTTTTTTCCAGGTTCTGGATTCTATGATCAGAGCAGTTATAATGAGGTGTTGCCTGAAGTGATCCATCACTCTTCTGTACTTGATTACAGAAGTAAGTATCCATTAAGTCTGGAATGCAGGAACAGACTACACTACATAACAACAATCTTCATGCTTTTCACACAGTTGATTTCTATATCACCGCTGCTCTGTTTTTAGACCATTTACATACCTAAAATTCTTTGCACTATTTGTTTGATTTTAGTTTTTATTTAAATGTGCAAATATGAGTGTGTATATGGATAGCATAAACCCATGTTTGAATGCTTTTAATCCATTTGAAAATTTGAATGATGAATGAAGCTGACAATGGCAGATGTATTATAAAAGGTAATACAGGAAATGCTGCAGTGATTACAGGAGTTGGTCTCCTCTCTGTCTTTAAACCTGACAAACCTGTTATTCTCTTAATCAGTATGTAAATCCTCACACTAGTTACTATACAACCAGATTTGTTTCAGCCTTCTTTTATGACTGTTAAAAACAGAGGATTATTGGCACCAGTGCCTCAATAGTCAGCCATTCTTTTGTTGTCATGTAATTATTTAAATAGCTATCTTTCTTGTTATTTTCACATTTACATTTAACCTGTTTTTTTCCTGGTAGGATTTACCTGGTATATTTATAGGTGCCTTGCTTACTGTCCATTGGTTTTATAGTTTATAAATTGATCCCTCCTGGAAGAAACATGAAAGGCAGCTGAAATGCACAAGGAATAGTGGAGATTTTAATGAGTTAATATGAGTAAAAAAAATAAATTCTCTGAAAAGATCCTCTAAATATTATGATGGTAAATCTTCATATAATCTGTGAAACAACAGATAGAATAGAACATGCTATCTTTCTTGACCTACCAAATAAAGAGTTTGCTAGTCCTATGGAAGTGGACAGTAGAATTTGCATTGCATTTTATATCATTACATTTCAGTCTGATTCCTCAAAAAGGGAAGTATGGCCTACACTGTTTAACTTGTGTCTACATCGCCTGTCACTAGAACCAGTGTTGTAGAAAAGATGGAAGAAAAAACTAAAGTGAACTTGTGCAGTAGGCCTTTGTAATAAACGTCATGGCAACATTTTTCTAGGAAAGAAAAACTCATACAGTAGCTTTATGTACTAGGGTGGCATAGTGGAGCAGTGGTTAACAGTACAGTCCCACATTTCCAGAATCCTCTAGGTTTGAATCCTAGCCTGGACACTGCCTTTTTCCAGCTTGCAAATTCACTCCATGTCTGCATAGATTATCTCTGAGTAATCTTGTTTTTAGTGTCACAGCTTAAAGATGTGAAGATTAACTCTTTCAGGGCTTCTGTTGACTTTGGTCAAAATTCAGGGGTAGAGAATGGTAATCAGCTGTAAACTATGACAAAACTCGCCCTTACGTTTTAGTTTGACTCTCTTTGCTAGAAGGAAAGTTACATAGTTTTGCTGATTTAACTTTGATTCCGTACGCGTGCAAGAGTAGCAAAAGGCAAACAACCTCTAAAATGGCATCGACATCTGGCAAGAGTCCAAAGCAAAATACTCCATGGACGTTTTACGTAATTTTGTTGAATAGGACTCTTACTTGTCAGACTCCAAGTTTGATGCAAGTGATCTGGAGATGGATATCAAAAACGAAAGTGAGGTACCGGCATCATCTGATCATTCCCCAACAGCAGCATTTGCCTGGGAGAGAGGTTAGGAGCACACACTGATACAGTGCATTGCCGCACCCACCACACGACAAACCAACTCAGGATCCAGATTAGGACCTGAGTGAAGCCATGCAATGGGTGATACCTCAGCACCACACAAGTTCAGATGGAGTGGAACAGTGTGAGGTATTTTATGGTGGCTGGAGTGCCAATTCTGCCACCAACCCCCAAGTTTTTCCCTGCAGCTTGGAGGGCCTACATGCAGAGCTGGATGCAGATTAATGATGCAGCAATTGCAGGTTAAGGGCCTTGCTCAAGGGCCCAACAGAGCAGAGTCCCTTTTGGCATTTATGGGAATCGAACCAGCAACCTTCCGATTGCCAGTGCAGATCCCTAGCCTCAGAGAGTTAAGTTAATGGGTGACTTTATACTGGCCTTGTATATATTGAGTGTGTGTATAAGTGTGGCCTATTATGGACTGGTACCTTGTCCAGATTGGGTCTCTGCCTTGCACTTTTAATAGGCACCATCTGTCCGCAACTCTGGACTTTATAGGTGAGTTAGAGAATTAACTAACTTTGTGTAAATGTGATTTATTTTGGTTGGCAGATAATTTAATCATTTATTATTGCTCTTTCTCTTTTAGATCCAAATTGGTGCTACACATTGTCTGTTTCTAATGGAGAATCCTCCTGTTACTCTCCCAGGGGAGGCTCATATAGAAGTACTCTGGGTACTCGCTGTGAACTCTCCTGTGACCGTGGTTACCGCCTCATTGGTCGAAGGTTTGTGCAGTGCCTGCCCAATCGCCGCTGGTCAGGCAGTGGCTACTGTCACCGTAAGTGCTCTTCAGCTTTGTACATATGAACACAGACTATTATATTACACCTTGAGTACACTGTAAGCTACAAATATTCTGTTATGTACTGAATGGTGGGGAGATCTTCATATTTTTCTTAATTTTTTTTTTATGGCAATAAATGGATATGTGTTCCTTTTGTTCACCATTGTACAGTGTAATGTAAATAGTCAAAAAGCAGCCCTTGGTAGGAGTATGGTAAAAGCCTACAGAGTCAAGTATATTTGTCTTCCCTTTTTTTTGCTTTTTAAAATGCAGTTTGGTTGGCCTCAAAAGACAGGTTGGTAAGGAAAAATTAAAAAGGAAGTATGTTACATAGGTGATTGTACTGCTCCTACCTCTTAAGAAAAGTCAGAGACTACCAAGGTCCCTCTACACGTTAAAATGCTTCCAAGGAGGCACACATGGCTTTAATAGTCATTAAATATATGTTCAACTTATACCTAGAGTGACTTTTAATAGTTTAAAGGCTAATAAACAATTTTGGTGCTGAGTATGTTTCATCTAACATACACTGTTAAAATTGTTTTTGGCATGTGATATTTTTCTGTCAAGGTAACCCTCATATGATCAGTATATGCTCAGGATATGTTGGGACTGCTATTTAAAGCCAATTTAGAATGCTTAGAATATTTTGCAGCAGTTTCACAAATGTCATTAACAGTCTATGATGGTGAAGTGAAAGCTGAATGTAAGAACAAAACTCTTCATTTACCAGTTGGTCTACATCCAACCTCTGGTCATGAGCTCTAGGTAGTGACAGAAAGAATGAGATCAGAAATGCAAGCAGCCATAGTGAAATTCCTGCTTGGGTTTGCGTGTTTTATTTTCCGTGACAGAACAAGGAGCTCTCAAATATAGGAGAAGCTTTGTGTAGACATACTATTCCTCTGGATCAAGATAAGCCAGTTGAGATGCCATATACATTTAAGAAGCCCATTGGGTACCTTCCAAGGCAGATATACAAGGCATAAACCACTGGAAGAAAAACAAGGGGAAGACCAACAACACAACAGAGGCATTATATCTCTCAATTATCCTGGTAACTTTTGAGTACTGTACATACTCGTGGATACGTTTTTCCACGAATAAGTTGGGACTTGATTTTACCGTATAATTTCTGGTATTTTAAATATCGGTTGTATAAGTTGAATGTGGAAAACTCACACTATTGGTCCAAGAGATTATGATATGCTAACGGCCACCTGAGAGAGTAACCACGGAGCACACTGCCTTTTTTTTCTATGTGGGTGCGGCAAAGCTCTGTATCAGCATGTGCTCCTAACCTCTCTCTCTCTATTTTGCCTACGTGACCACACAGTAATACCCAAACTATTCTGAAGCAACGTTACCACTGATTGGTATTTTTTGTATCTCACACCCTCATACACCTTTATCGTAAGAGCATCCCTTATCTATGATGGAGTGTTCGGTCAGAAGAAAATTATGAAGCTGGTTTTAAATTAAACGTTGTTGAAGTAGCGAAAGAAATTGGTAGTTGCGCTGCTGCAACAGCAGCAGATTGGAGGAAATAAGAAGATGTAAAAAAAAAAATAATTAAGAGTCGCATTTTTGAATGGGCATATAAGTCGGGGTCTGATTTTATGATCAATTTTTCCGGTTTCAAATCCTGACTTATAAGTGAGTATATACAGGATGAACTGAAGGAAGCTGGTGATGATGCATTATTTTTTTTCATTTTTAAATTCTATTTGATTAATTTTTATTTATTTAAAGTAATTTTTGACCCATCTTTACTGACACCATTTTCATTGGTGTTGATAATTTTCTAAACATGTTAACTTAATTTAAAACATACAGTATGTAGATCTTGACATATATCCATAATTGATAAATTACATTTCCTCTTTGATGGCACTAGAGAGACATCTGCTGGATACTAAAATAATAATTAGTAGGTAGTTCACTCTTTGGAGGGTAGTGGTTTAAAAACCTTAAGGTGGTACTTTCAGATCCCACCACTAACATCCAAGAAGCCAGTTCTTTCTTGACTGTGGATATATTGTGTAGTTCAACAAATTGTGTTATCCAGACATATGAAGAATTTGGATTCGATATGCATCATACCAACAATTATTAAATAGAAAAATTTATTTAATAGTTATTAAACAACTCATATACTTAAAGTCATGAGTTGAATCATTCATGGTTGTCCCGTCTTAAGGACATGACTACTGTAAGATTTGATTCTGAGGAGTTTAGATGCTGAGGTTCCATTCTTGAAGTGATGGCTGCTTCTCAGCCTTAAGACTGGCTTACCATTTGGCAAACAGAATCTCATCCCTCAGATTCACAAAGAAGAGTTTGCTGGATTCAACTGTACAAGGAAGAGTGGCTCATAACTTTTTAGATTTCAGAAGATCATTTTACATATTTCCCCCTCCCTGAGAGAATCCCAGAGAGGGTGCCCCGAGATAATTCCCATGGAGTTCAGTGATTGTCCAGTGAGTATCCCAGAGAGCTTCTTAAGGATGGTGCAGAGAGTTTTAAAGGAGTGTTTAACTTCTCCTGATTGGATTAAAGTCACTTCCAGTTACAAAATTAGTGTCTTCTAAAAGTCGAGTTCTTCTGTTCTTCTTAGTTATCGTCCCTTGAATTTTACGTCTTTGTTCTTGTTGAGTCCATTTCCCTTCTTCTGGCTTAAGAGGTGTGCAGAGGGACCTCTGGAGAGGAGATGTCAGTACAACTCTGATTTACATCTTTGTTATTAGATGAAGTCCAGGCAGTTCCTGGCATAATCTGGAGTTGAGTCACTTAGTTTGGAATGCAAGTGGGGGAAGACACAACTGGATGCTTGAATGCCTGTTAAATCTGCTTTCTTAACAGGCCTGGTGTGCCACTATATCCTGGCAGAATGGGCAATGTTTACTTTGTTCAACACTACTGTAGCAACTGGAGTACAAAACTGTATAAAGAGATTGTAAGGACATGGTATAGGAGAAGTAATGCTGAGCATAGATCCACAAATGGAAAGTGCCATCATTACTGGATACTATACGAGGTGAGACACAAAAATAACTGGATTGGTAAAAAAAAGAAATTTTAAACATTGTCACCTTCTATATACTCCCCTTCCCGATCTCTACACCGCTCCATACATATCTATCATTAATTTAAACAGTGCTGAAAGTCTTCTTGCTTGAGGCTTTTCAACAGGCTTGCTGTTTTTGTTTGCACTTTATCCAGTGAAGAAAAATGTGTTCCTTTCAAGTTACTTTTGATTTTCGGGAACAAGTAAAAATCACAGGGAGTTAAATCGGGCGAATAGGGAGGGTGATTGAGGACAGGAATGTTTTTGTCTGTCAAAAACTACTTTATGGAAAAAGAGAAAATTCACGTGAAACTCAGTATTTGTGTAGCGATTGTTGTGGAAACACTGACTGGGCTATTCACAGGATATACCTAGCCGCTCGACTGTTTGAGAGGGTGTGTAGGAGGGGATATAGTTCTATGATTCACGTCCGGCTGACCTCCAGACGGTTTTCCAGGAAAGCCCCAAGCCCAGTCTTGCAAGTATCATAAAAATACCAATCTACCTCACATCTTTTGCTGTAGGGATTTTTTTTCTTGATTTTCTATCCTGTGTTGTGTGCACTACTTCAAAAATAACAGAGATACAAATCATTCTGCACATTTGTTTTCTCTAACCAGAAATTCGGTGTCCTGTTTTGCCGGCTGTTGCGCATGGCTTATACAAATGCACTGTAAGTGTTGCTGTGGATTCTCGCTGCGATTACACCTGTGCACCTGGATATCAACTGGAGGGCGATCGCTCTAGAACCTGCCTGGAGGAGGCTCGTTGGAGTGGCACTGAGCCGATCTGTGTAGGTAAATTAGCCCACAGGGTTCATTCTTTCTACAAAGATTTCACTTATTGTTCATAGAATGCTGCCACTTAGTATTTTTAATTAATTTTAGGCATGAAAGGTTTTAATAATGAACAGAAAAGGCTGCACTACAGGAGTTTAATTACACTCGCACCATTTCACAGAATCTTATTCTTTCACAATAACAATGCTGTTGGCTTTCAGATTTATTTCAATATTAACATTATCTTGAATATATGGCTGATCAATTTGCATTCTATGTTGGAAAGTTGTTGTTCCCAACTTCATTTTAAGGCACTTTGCTTGCAACTCTCTCACAAAAATATTGTATGGGTTTTTTCAATTTTGTTTAGTTTAAAGCACCAGTCAAAAAACTTATAGCTCAGATGTACTTTGCAAGAGGTTTCGATGAACATTGCATTATGGAACTTAAGAGTAAATCTTGCCTTTTGACATCATAATTGAATATATTATACTCCTAGTTTTAACAGATCCACTTCATTCCGATTTCATAATGTCAGTGATACTGTTTCCTAATCTTTAAACATAAAAACGTTATAGCTTAACTTAGGTGCACCCAAGCATCTGTCTTCTGGGAGATTTTGTGTTTCTGTAATGGGAATTTAAGCTTGAACAAGATGAGGGCTAACAGGAAGAGAGATGGGCTTGAATCCACCACAACACTGAGCAAACTGCCTGACCTCTGAAGATGTAAACAAACATACAATAGGTCATACTGTACATACGGTATAAAGTGCCCTGGGATGGTACAGTACACTACAGGGAAGGTATTCATAATAGAAAAAAAACTCCTTATATTTGGTTGTTGCAATGAGCAATGCTGCCTCACAGATCCTGAGTTCAAATCCTGGGCCCATTTGCCATTTATATGGAGTTACCATGTTCTGCCTGTGTCTGCATTCTTCCAAAAGTTTTACTAACAAGTTAGAAAATGATTGGCTGGATAAACCTGTAGAAGTGTGAATAAGTATATGACAAAGAAAACATATAAATGCCTGGATTTTAAGGACACCTTTGGCACATTTATATTAAACTGTGTTCAATATCAAAATTTTCAAGCAGCTTCTTTAAGAATACTTCAGAGAAATTCCATCCATCCATTATCCAACCCACTATATCCTAACTACAGGGTCACGGGGGTCTGCTGGAGCCAATCCCAGCCAACACAGGGCGCAAGGCAGGATACAAACCCCGGGCAGGACACCAGTCCATCGCAGGGCACACACACACCCTCACACCAAGCACACACTAGGGACAATTTAGAATCGCCAGTGCACCTAACCTGCATGTCTTTGGACTGTGCTAGGAAACCCACACAGACATGGGGAGAACATGCAAACTCCACACAGGGAGGACCCAGGAAGCGAACCCGGGTCTCCTAACTGTGAAGCAGCAGCGCTACCCACTGCGCCACCGTGCCGCCCATTTCAGAGAAATTGAATTTGAATATTAAAAATGTGTGTTTTGCAAAGTAAGAGTGATGTCACCATTAAACAGTTTCTAAATGAAATGTTGTCATTACTTTCATAATGGGGACACATACTTTTGCCACTCTGACATAGAACAGAAGGGCCAAAGGTTTATGGACCAATATACACTGTAGGAGGGGCTGGCATACTTGCCTGGTCAGGATGCCTCCTAATTTGGAGGACCAGAAGCACTCTTGAATAAAAGGAGCCAGCTGCCACTATTCCGAGCACCTGAGTTGGGAGGAGGTGGGCGAAGCTTGCCAGGAGGAGTGGAGAAGGAGACTGCAAGATTCTAGAGAAAAGGCACAGTGTTTATGGTGCTGTTTGTGACTGTTAGTATCAGTTCTTGTAGATCGCTGTGGGTTTGGGAAACATTTCCCCAAATAAAAAGTCTTCTATTGCATGGAACCTATGTCTCTGTCTGTCATGGGTTGGGGCAGCAGGGGCGTCCCCACGTCTCCACAATACAAAATGATTTCTGTTATTTTCAAACATAAGGTAAGATAAGCTAAGAGTTTAAACAAAATTGTAATACCAAACTAAAAGAAACAAGAATATGTATCACAAGACAAGGGAAGAGCAGCAGGGTCAGACTGACCAGCAAGATAGCACTTACTGATAAGATGGGTTGGCCGCTTGCCCACCGTGGCTTAAAAAGACAACAAATGTGCTCCTAACTTCATTTGCTCCCTATTTTATTATGGTCTTCACTAAACTTTTTCTCCTAAGTGTGCATTTACCGGCCATTGAACAGCCATTTATATTCTTTTCTTCCAGTGTCGTTTTTAAGGCTAGGTTATGCACATATTCAAGTACTTGAAAGGCTGCAGCAATTTTCTTAATTTGAAATAAATTTTTACTGTTATTTAATTACATCTTATTCCCATCATTATGAATTTTAATTGTAGTATTTCAGACATTTTCTTATTAGTACCTTTATTAATATTTTATTGTAAAAACTACTTTGAGGTACACACAGTTGTAAATACTATCATATTATCTGCTTTTTTGGACAATTTTAGGCCTGTTTTAACCTAACAAGCCTTTGCGTGAGCAGATTGTCCCAAAGTATATTTATGTATGTATTTCATCAGACAAAATAAGCATGAAAAATCACAAGACAATGAAAACTTCTTTCTGTGTTTCATCTTACAGGGACACTTTTGTACAAAAAATGTAATGGGTGTTGTGTTCATTTCAGATAATGACCCTCCAAAGATCAGGTGCCCACCATCTCGGGTGAAGCTGGCTGAGCCAGGAAGTCTAACAGCCAAAGTTTTCTGGGAAGCTCCACTTGTCAAAGATACATCAGAAGCTGGCGTAACAGAGTAACTTGTTTACATTACATATGTTATATGCGCATGCAAATGTATGTGTATGTGCATGTGTGTTTTTGGCAGCACTTGCATATTATTTTATACATTGTGCTTACTTCTTTTTAGGCTCATTTTAAACTGTGGTTCTATACTGTAAAATGACAAAGGATATTTGGGTGCGCTTTAAAGGAAAGGATTAGATTTGTGTTTAATAAAAAACCATTACTTTATTATAACAGATTTTTAATGAATACCATTTCAAGGCACTTTGCCGACCATAGAGACAGTACAACTTTGTACACATTTTTTATTTGTTACAGTTAAAGAACGTTCAGGTTAACTGGTTAGTTTAGGATCCCAGAAGGACTAAGAGGTGGTATAAAATGAACCAGCAGCCTTCTATTTTAGGGGTCTCCACTTTTATCACTATGTCAATGTTATGCAAATAATGTTCTGTTTTTGTTTTATTATTATTTATTTATTACTTTTGGAATTATTTCAGTGATATTGTGGCCATTATGTTAAAAGTTTTCCTATGTGCTGCCATTTTATGTGTTTCATTACTGTGATGCTGAGTGGTTGCCAGGCACCTAAAGCAGGTTCCACATAACCTACAACATCATGGCAGCCATGTTATAAAAAATGGCTGCATAGTTAAAGTGCTTAAACTTTGTTTGAAACAGTAAAGGAAAGAATTGGAAATAAAATGTAGCCTTTTATTAATCATCTAGTGCTGAAATTCTGTGTATTGAATGGAATAGTTTAGGGTTTTCTTAGAAATCATGTAAATTCTATTGCACTTGAAGAATGTGTGTTGACTTCTTGGGTTTTGACGTAAGCAATACATGACTTCCCCCCAGCAATGTCCCAGAAAACCTTTTTCACACTGGACTTTTGTGGAAAGATCCAGAGAAGCACAATGCAATGCACCTTGCTGTCTTCCATAAGATATTTATGGGTGAAGTCCAAGGTACTGAGAACTATGAAAATGAAATGTAGTTTAAAAAGGAACTGAATGGTTATGAGACTCGAGAGAGAGAGAGACTGGGAACTTCAGGCTTAAATCAGCTCTCTGCAACAGTGTCACATAAGTTTACATTGCTAAACACTTTGAAATATTATTCACTAGGAAAAGGCAATAAATAAATGTATCAAAGGGGCAATTACATGTGTGCTTCAATTGTATCAGGCCTATTTTGACATTAACAATGTTCCATCAGTAATTTACGAGTGGTTTAATACTGTTAGTATGTTGTTGTAGCTCCATGTACCAGGCTATAGCTAGTTCTCATCTGCCATTCTTCTTTTATTTCTGGTATTCTTAATTTTTCTGTTTTCCCTTGTAGTCTTATGCTAAAGGGTCCTGAATCGGGCTCAGAATTCCCAGAAGGAGAGCACGTGATCCGCTACAAGGTCTATGATCAGGCAAGAAACAAGGCTGCTTGTAAATTCATTGTACGAGTGGAAGGTAATGATTTGAATCACTGCACATCTAATACTTTACAGATTTGAAGAATTCCATACAGATCTGAATTATTTGAATACAATGTATAAAAAGAACACCAATTCAAGGTGCTAAATTCTTATAAAAAACTTTATCCTCTAAAATTATTTTTCCTTTTAATTGCTGTCCTTCCCATGTTGGTAAAAGCCCAAAGACTTTATCTACGAGTTCAGAAGAATTGTGAATTTTTCTGAGCTCACAGGTTGAAGACATTCACAGGGAATTTCTAAATATTTTTTTAGAACATATGTATGCTTTTTTTGGGCTGAGACAAACAGAATAGAGGCTCATAATGTGTCTTGATTTAGTTGGTTTTATGTTTTTATCAGGACCCTTTATAAGGTTCTGTTACTTTCAGTCTGGTGGTATGTGGGTAGCATAAGTGGATGAAAAAAAAAGAAACCTGGCGTGGCAAGAATGACTGTCGGCAGATGGGGGGAGGCGGAGATAAAGACCCACTGCACAAGACCAAGTGAGAAAAGTTGACTCAGATGCCGTTGCATACAAGTGTTGCTGGCACCTATTAATTTAATGAAGATGGCGAATCTCACAATGCTTTCAGGCAAAAAATTAAGCCTCTGTTATATCAGTAACAAAAATCAGAAACAAAAATACACAATACAACAATCATTTGTCTATTTGTGTGAGTTTTTTAAGTGACAAGAGTATTTGCCTTTTAATATATTTCCATACACAGCCGCGATAAAACAAGGGAATCTTTATCCTCAGCTTGTTAAAAACATGGCTACAGCTGTCAGTCCAACCTTCCATTTTCTGACTGGCGTATCCAGTTTGAGGGTTGCTGAAAGTTAGTGCCTGTCATGGCTGCAAGTGGGCATAAAACAGGATTAAGCTGTGTTCCAACTTCACAAAGTTCCAACTATACATCATTCAAAAATAAAATGTATTTAATCAGTGTTTCAGAATTTCCACAGTTTGCCAGACTTTAATTGTTAAAGTTTTAAAGCACAAAGTTAAACTCTCTAATCATACTCCATGCAATGTGTTAATGGAAGCCTAAAATCTCAGAGCCATGCAATCAGATGTGCTCCTGAAACTGCTCACAGAATTCTTGAAAACAATTCAGCCAACACTAAATTTGGGATTCTTCAAACCTTAGTATAACAACTACATTTGTCCCCAGTTATTACTAATTTCTGCACTTACAATTCAGCCCAATTCAATGACTAATACTGCATTATGCACAGACGTAAGCAACAGCAAAGTCGGATCACTTAAGTGAGATAGCTTGAAAACAATAAAACTAAGGTTGTTTTAAGAGAATTCTTAAATGATGATCTTATATCACCAAGTTTGGTTTCAGAAAGGTAGTCTTAAAGTTGGGGCAAATCTGAAAATGAGGAAAAAGGTTTTGAAAACTAAAGCATTGGATGTGACATTTGAATTAAATTGACTTGTCAATTAAAGGTTACTTTTCCTAAGTGTAACTAACCAGCTAATGTCTTCTCCACTCACTGATGCAGTCTTAATACAGTAAATGTCATAAGCCGGACAAAGGGATTTTCTAGCAAACCGGATTTGAAAAGAATGTTTCTAAAAAAGCAACTTTAAAGAGTCTGAGTGAATTGAACTATTTTGAATTATTTTAATATCTACTGTGACAGATAGGGGGTGCTGTTGTTCCCTTGAACCCTCAGATCAGACGCCAGACACCAGATAAAAGTCCAAAAGTTGACTTTATTATCTATACTAATAAAAGGCAAAGCCCTCACTGACTGACTGACTGACTCACTCACTGACTCATCACTAATTCTCCAACTTCCCATGTAGGTAGAAAGCTGAAATTTGGCAGGCTTATTCCTTACAGCTTACTTACAAAAGTTAAGCAGGTTTCATTTCGAAATTCTACACGTAACGGTAATAACGGTCGATAACAGACGACAACGTCCGCCATGTTGAACTTTCTTATTTATGGCCCCATCTTCACGGAATTTGGTAGGCGGATTCCCTGTGCTAACCAAAACCGATGTACTTACTTATTTTGATGGTATGACGCCACTGTCGGCCGCCATATTGAACTTTCTAACGTCACCAATTTTCAAACTTCCTGTGTAGGTAGAAGGCTGACCCCATCTTCACGAAACTTGGTAGGTGGCTTCCCTGCGCTAACCAAAACCGATGTATGTACTTATTTCGGTGGTATGACGCCACTGTCGGCCGCCATACTGAATTTTCCAAACGTCACTACTTCTCCAACTTCCTGTGTAGGTAGAAGGTTGAAATTTGGCAGGCCCATTCCTTACAGCTTACTTACAAAAGTTAAGGAGGTTTCATTTCGAAATTCTACGCGTAATCGTCATAACGGTCAACAACGTCCGCCATGTTGAACTTTCTTATTTATGGCCCCATCTTCTTGAAATTTGGTAGGCGGCTTCCCTGCACTAACCGAAACCAATGTACGTACTTATTTCGATGGTATGATGCCACTGTCGGCCGCCATATTGAACTTTTCAACAGTCTTTGTTACTTATGGGCCCATCTTCAAGAAATTTGGTACACGGGTTCTCAACGCTAACTATATCCTACTTACGTACATATATATGTCCATAGCCTGCACCTCGGTCACCATGTGAAGTGGCATTGGGTCCCCCATCCCAACGCCTCCCACGTTGTTGGCTGCCTGCCTATATAAGACCGTCCGTCGCTCTGGTCTCTACATTCCCTTCCTTGCTTCGCCACGGGATTCACGTCTCCCTACTGATAACTACAGCCTTTTTGTTTAATCCACGGCTTCTCCGCTGTTTTATTGTTTGTTTATTACAATTATAGTTATTGTATAGGTATTTTACACTTACTTTACATTGCTCAGGTATCCATTTCCTTTATCATTCCAACCCCCATTACCATGTCTATCGAGATGATCACTATCGATCAAAGAACTGTCACTTACCGAGTGGTCTCCATGCCCGGAGATAGCACCTACCTTTTCCATTCTCTTTCTTACATATTGCACGGCCATATCAGGATCACTCTTGATATCCGGAGGAACATTCTGTCTTATGTATTGAATGACTGGGACAGGTTCAAGGTGTGGACTGATGACGGTACAGGAGATAATTATACTACACAGGAGCACTATAAGAGTGAAATGCTTAAGCCCTTCACCTATGGTTCTGCATGTGAGTTGATGGCTGCCGCTGAATTGTTCGGTTGTCGCTTTCAAGTGTACCGAAATGGCCAAATATTTTACACCTTTCGACAACCGCCAATGCCTCTTAAACATCTTAGATTCACAGGTGACGATTTCAGTAGTGGACACTTTGATGTTTATGAATGTTTAGACTTTCAAAAGCTGGATGTGATTTTATCGATGAAACCGGTTGTGTGCTTACAACGCTTGACAGATGCCAAATGTCACTTCAACACAACAAATCCTGCAAATACTGTCGTAATTGAAACAAACCATGAAACTCAAACCGATTATGACAGCAGCAATCCAAGCTTTGAGATTTGAGACAAGATTACTGTTCACAATGCCAACTGTAAGTTACATGCTCAAGAGTAAGCTCAGCGCACAGCTTGGTCATGTTACAACCGGAGGGCCGAACTGACAATGTGGTATACAAAGAGATCCTTAACAAATAATTATTGGCATATTTTCTCTCAGTTTAAAAAGGTTTCATTTTCTTCTTAATAAAAATTTTAATGCAGTACTTCGCCGCTGCGAAGCGCGGGTATTTTGCTAGTAATTAATAAATGCACAAAGCACCCTACACTCCACAATACTCATACAATAATCACTACAATAAACCAATCACCAATCCTCCTCTTCCAGACACGTTGTCCCTCTGCCACCCGACTCAGCTCGCCCGTCTGGGATCTCTCACAGTCTCTTATAGTTCTTGACCCGGACGTGCTTCTGAACCCTCAGTCCATGTGACTTTCTAGCACTTCCGGGTCAGATCAAAACTCTTCTTTTTCATCTCGGAAGTATGTCATTTTCTCTGTCGCTGTGCCTAAGATGTACTTCCGGGTTATAGGGAAAGTAAACATCTCTGAGCCTCCCTGCAGCGTCTCCTGGCGGCCCCGACGTTATCCAGCAGGGTTGTGTATTAAAACTACATAGTCCATGATGCCCTGCTGGAATTCGGGGCATCTCCATGTCACAGGGAGGGCTCCCTCTGGCAGCCTGGGGGTATTGGCCAGGATGAATGGCCGGCCATAGTCCACACTAGTCATTGGCAATGACATGATAATGCTTGTTTTTGTTTCATATTGGTTTTAAGCAGTATCTTTTTCAGTTAAAGGACAGAAAACACAAAGGGAGTACATTTTGTATGTGCACATGATAAGATAAAGCAGGTACTCCATGATGATTATATCATTCTTTAAAAACCCCACACAGAAAACCTCAAAAGATAAATCACCCAAAGAATTAGCTATACAGTTATTCATGGATTTTCCTAGCAACATGCTCAGTTAAAGAAAGGCTGGTTATCTCAAGGATGTATATTTAGGGCTGAACAGTTACAGTTTTTTTCACCTAGCAAACTTTAATTTACAAATATAGCTGCAGGGAGTTACAAGGGTGATTTTGTATCCTTTAAAAGAAAAGTGACTAGTAACGGTTCTGACTGGCGCAAATCAGAATATATCACTTCTGTTCTCATCTCTCTTGATCTTGATTCCCCTGTGCATTGTTGATTTGCAAAGGCAATTCTTCCACATTCACGTGAAGCCCATTTTGCCATTAACCGGGATACTTAAGTGAGCTCATCCTCCTTTCTGGGGCTTCTTGTATTGTGTTTGTGATGTTTTAAGGGTAATAGTCACAATAATGTCAGTACTGTCTTTATTATGATGTGGTTTATTTTGTTTAAGTTCGCAGATGCCCTGTGCTGAAAGCACCACTCCATGGCTACATCACTTGCTCCTCTGGAGGAAACAATTTTGGTGCAGATTGTGAATACTCCTGTGAAGGTGGCTATGAACTGAGAGGAGTTCGTTCAAGGGTGTGCCAGCTCAACAAGAACTGGGCAGGAGCGGCTCCAGAGTGTGTCAGTGAGTATATAGAAATATGAGATGGATTTTTTAATCGGCAAAGAGTTAAAACAATTTTTTCAAAGCAATTTATCTTGTTTAGCCATATTTGCAGCTTTGATAAGGACCATAAAGGCTTTCAGTATATCGACTTACTTTTTTACTTACACACCTTACCAATAGGAATTTATTTGTTTATCAGTTCAAGCAACATGCATTTCTGGCCAAAGAACACCTTGAAAATTGTAGATGTACTCTGCCACCAAGCTTTTATACAGGGCCTAATTTATATTCTTGAAATGATAGATAAATAGATAGATAGACAGATAGATAATGACCATATGTTGAATAATATGTAAAGCAAATGTTTCATTTGTCAGTTTTGTGGCTTTTTACTGCACTAACAAATGAATCTCTACGTAGCAACTCGTATGCTTTTTATTATTTTCATACCATGCTGATATTGATTTCCTTTTGATTTACAATTATATAATTATTTAAATATGCATTTTTTCACTTTCTTATATAAAAATAGTATTAATGTGAGGACAGAAATATTACTGTTAGTATTAATGTGCGTGTCTTGATGTTTTTGTTCCATATCCCATCGTTTTTCTCTTTTTTTTTTAGTCTCATGTGAACAATAATGTTGCCAATTGCTAAATTTATAAAAAAATTACCGGACCTTAATTTACCTATTTTTTGATTGTGTGGCATGTGATTATATTTGGGCGGGAGGGTGCAACTATTGTTATCACTTCCACACTATGGCTCCAGAGTCTTTGATTCTAATTCTGTGTTGGACATTTTCTGTGTGGAGTTTTCACATTTCTGTCAGGCCTGTGTCGGTACTCTGATTTTCTCTCCCAGATCTCTAAATTGCCCCATTATGAGTGGGTGTGGGAGATGTCATCAGTGTCCCCTATGATGGAATGACACCACGTTCAATGTTGGTTCCTGCCTTTTGTCCAGTGTTGAAGGAATAAGCGCTGACCCCTGTGACCCTGAACTGGATAGATGGTTTTGAAGATAGATGGATGGATACTGTTATTAGCAAAAAAGTGCACTAATTTCTTGAATACCAAGTTGTTTTAACTGTGGTTTTATTGAAAGCTGTCAGTTCATTTCTATGAGCATGAGTAAGATGCAACTTGTTGCAGTCGACATTTTTTGTTTCACTCATGGGCATTGGCATGTGACGTGGTCAAGGTAGGGTGGTTGAAATATATATTTTGGCAGATGATGGAAAGACTAATTTTAAAGCATACCCAAAAACATTTTTGTAAAATATGACAAAATAAATGATGCATTTTACATTCCAGACATAAATGAAAAACAAAAAAAAGCATCATTTTCAGTAGCCAGTTTTAAGTTGTGCCCGTCGTAGTATAAAATAATGAGCAAAAAGGAGAAGGGCACAGTTGTAACTGGTGGAACTTTAACACTATTGTTTTACATCAAAGCACAAAAACAAGATTTATATTTATTTGTTTCCTGTCATTTTTAATATTTTGCAGTGATTGAGATTAACACTGATGTAAACAGCGCAGCTGCCCTCCTCGATCAGTTTTATGAGAGAAGGATCCTGCTTATCATCTCCACGCCAGATATTGCCAATCAGTATTACAAACTTCAGAACATCATGCTTCAGGTTAGTGAGACTTTTAAACTACAGCCTCACAGACAGAATGTGACTTTGTGAAATAGAAAATGTGCTGTCAGAGTACAATGTGCATTGGTATTCCTCCTGTCGAGATAACCCAACAGATATTTAATACTGGAAACACTGCGTAAACTCTGAAATCCGCAGAAGGAATATTGGACAAAAATATCGATACCCTGAAATTTAACCAAATGAGAAAACTAACTTTTCCACTTGAACATTAGACTTAGAATTTTGTTGAGGTCAAGTCTAGTGCTTGGTTGGTGGTTGCAGTTCTTTATGAAGGGGATCTTTTGAACCCCACTTTGGTGAAGTGATTCTGAAACTGATAATTCTATTTATTCTAAAATAAACAGCTGGTTTTGTGGGACCAACTAGACAATACAGGCCTCAGATCATATGCTTAACTAATTAGTGTGTTAGATTAATTGTGCAGTTTTACACTTTTAAATGATGATTCTTCGATTTTCAGCTGCATTTGTTGATGACAGGTAACAACTGTTGCATTGTGTAAACAGCACATCCGAGTTGCAGTGAGCTAATATTTCAGCAACCTTTCGGTTGGTCTCCTGCCATTCTTGTACTGTCGGCAATAAATTTCGTTCAGTTTCATCTAAGGCACTAGGGTGGTGTTTTTCTGATTCAAATATTCTTAAATACCTGAGGTCCACGAGATCTGTTACACTGCTAAATGAATCAGAAGGAATCAGTAAAATCACTAAGTACAGGAGAAGGCTGAAGAGGAGAATATTAAAGAGTTTGACTATTGCATAGGTCTGCATGATTTGCCACGTTAATCCATGGTGCTTTTCATGGTAAAAGTAATTTCATAATCTCACTTCTTTTTTAATAGGATGTATGAATAATACAGTATATTTCTCATACATATTTGAAATCAGTTGCCAAGCAGTTTCCATCAGGGTGGTGCCTTAGTGCCATTTAAATTTCAAATTGATGTTGTTTTGGAATCCCAAGAGGAATAGAAAATGAAAATCTCTTGGCTGAATTGGCTGGTCATGACTAAACTTTCTCTCATGCTCTAAAATTAGTATTTATATGCTGTCAGTTTAAGTCTTGATTTTTGATGAAAGCACACAGGCACAGTGTTGCTTGATACTTCAGTGGTGAGCTCTGCTGCTTCACAAACCCAGGTTTGATGTCTGGCCTGGTCACTGTTTGTGGGGAGTTGAGGTATTCTGTTCTCCTTGGTCTTGTAAAATAAGGATACCCCGGTCTCCTCCCAGATCCCAAGAATGAGCAGGTTCGTCTAAATGGTGGTTCTAAATTAACCTGCTATGACCAAATGTTGTTTTGTGTGCATTATGATAGACTAAGGTCCAGTACAGTACATGAATATGACAAAGGATTAATACATTTAAAGCAAAATATCAATCATATCAATAGTCATATCAATAAATCAGAAAGCCTTTTGACTTTTAAAAGTGTCTGAATAAAGAGACTAGGGCAGTGAAGCTAACCAAACCAGCACTGCAAAACTAAGCAGTGTTTTTGATGGTAAAAATTCTTTTATATGTATTGTTGTTTGCTGCCTTGTTTCATAGCAAGCACTGTAACAAAAAAGCAGGCCTGAAAAAAATGGTGTATGATAGAGATACAAAGTGCTAATCCCTAAACCTCTAGGTTGAGTTCACCTGACAAAGTTGCCACAGCCAATTTCCTTATTTTTTTCTTTCTTTCTTCCAGCGAGCCACATGTGGGCTGGACTTGAGGCAGGTGACGCTCATTGAGCTGCTGGGTCAGGCCCCAAGAGAGGTGGGTCGAATTAAGGAAAAAAGCCTCTCCTCGGAGGTCATTGAACAGCTCAGGTATGTCATTCCACTGGCTTCACTCAGCAATCGTTTTGGCCCAGATGTTCAAAATTTTGTGTTAAATTTGTTCATGTTTATTTCTGTTGTGCATGATTATTTTAATTTTCATTTAGAGTTAATTTTAACTGATGAATTGAGAAATTAGATATTACCAGTAATTAAAATGATGATAATTCTATAATATGATTGCAAATAATTCAGACCGCACATCACAGAAATGTTAGGTGAACTATAAGAAGATAGTTTATAACTGTAAGGAATGCAAAAATAAATACATATTTTGGTAAAAATGTATGTAAACTGTATGGGTGCAGTGAGAAGAAAGATTATTAATCCAAAGAGTGCAAAAACATGCAGTGCAACAGGGGACATTGCTGTTCCTGTTACAACTGCTGCATCCGTATTAGTAGAAATGCCACTCTTTAAAGTCTGCACACATTTGATATTCTTTAGGATGTAAAATGTAAAAAAATCTTTTAAAAAAATGGCCTACTGTCTCTTAAGAAATGAATGCATGGACTAAAGACATAGAAGGCTAGGGAGACCGAGCTGCTATTATCCACTCGTTCCACCAAGAAACATCTCTGGCTGATACTGACCTTCACTCTATTTCTTTCCAGGCAGGGCTTCCAAATTTCAAGGACATACTTCTCCATAGTGTTGGTGGACAAGCATGGGGTGGACCGTGAGCGCTATATTGATCCAGTTACTTCAAATGAGCTCTTTTCTTACATTGACACTTACCTGCTGAGTCCCAAAGAGCGGGAGCGATTGGAAGACAGAGACCTTTGCAGTTAATTGGAGAAACTGGGACTCATTCTGGATTACCAAATTCTGAGAACATTTTAATTTTTTTCAAATTATATATGTCTATCTGTGATTTCTGAAGAAATTAGTGTCAGGCATCCCCAACAACAGAAAGAGTTGTAGATTATAAAACAAAGCCTGGGCTTTTATTTGAAGTAACTCAATATCAGTACTCAGCAGATGAGTAGGGCCGGGTCCCCACAGTGCTCCAGTGTGCTCTGATTTAAAAAGTGCAGGTACAGTCAAAGCCGATGTAAAGCTTTAGATGGCCTAAATTCTTACCATCGGTCATAATGAAGGAATTGTACACAACACTTTTTTTCTTGCATTAAAACTTTTGCAATTTTACTAAAATCTGTTCTGTCACTACTCTGCTACACTTTATTAAATAAAAAGTGTCTAGTGGCTGACTGCACTTAACAGAACCTTAGCGCTTTTATGCTTCAAGTGGATTAACATCTATTTTCCTTTATACATTTACGTTATGAAAATGCCTGTTCCATTACAGGCCAGCAGGAGGCACAGCACCGGACACGTCAGAAATCGACGGTAACTGGAATGCTAAGGTGCGGGGTGTACTCACTCACGCAGTTCACAGTTGCCAGTCAGCCTAACCTAGATGTCTATTAAATGCAAGAGGAATGGGATGTACTTGAAGTAAGCCCACAGGTGAACAAGGAGAACATGACATCTCCCTAACTGTACTGTGCTCAGGCCCGAATCTGAACCTCTGTTCCGCTGTCCAACTCTTATAATTAGGTTTTAATTTTAGATTTTCATGATAGACACACAAATGAAGTGATACTCAAAACTAAATAGCTGACTTCTTTGAATTATAGAATCATTCACCAATATAGTAAAGAAGATGCATCATCATAGAAGAAAATGCCAGATTATAATTTAAGTTTTTAATTTTTTTTTTATTTACAGTACATTCTTTCAAAGATTGTTTTCAAATTTGGGATTAAAAAAAAAAAAACTATCTTCACAGATTTGGTGTAAAATTTTGAAATACTGCTCTACAGCAGGTCTCGTGGATCTTGGCCTTTATTATGCACGCTTTGCAATCAATTTGGTATCTGGAAGTTCTTTGACCATTGGACCTTTTCTGAACACTTACAACAATGACAGCCAGTCGTTTTGTGATTTTTTGTTGTTCTTTTTTTTTTATGGAACCAAAAGAGAAGACAGACTAGAAAAAGCTAAGTGGTGAGACACATTAAAAATAAATATACTAGAGTAATGTAAAGATTGCAATCTGAAAAATAAATCAATAAGTCATGAACACAAGAAATCAAACAAGAACACCACCAAAATTTAATTAAGAGAATTAAGAAAAACGTTAACTAAATAACACCCTTATAGGTGTGTAACTAGGTGTAGATTCACTGAATATACCAAAAGAGCCAATATAACCAAACAAGAAATCCTGCTTGCTTAAAATACAACATCAGGCACAGGGGATGGTCAAAATAAGCTGACACTGAAAAAACAAAAATTTTAATCCCCTAAAAAATATGAACTTTCATTAATGCAAATGTAATGGCAAATAAACATCTCGGCAAAGTACCTGTGGTTGCAATGTGGTCACTTCATGCAGTAGACAAGACCTAGAACTGTGCTACTCAACCATTTAGAACGCTTCAGCAGAAAGTTTACTTGCAAGTACTTTCAGTAAAGGAAAATATGTGAAATAGGAGGAGTGTAGATTAGCAGACATTCCAAACATTTGTATTCATGAGAAAAATGCAAAAGAGATGTGGATGTCTTCTCCTCAACAACTTCACTTGTAAACAGTCGACTGGACAATCACATGAAGTGGAAAAAAGATAACACGACATCTAGAGGTTAAAAAATGTCACATGTCATGGTGAGTGGTACCTTGCTGGCTCCATTGGAAGAAGTTATGTAAAGCCTTACATTTCATTTCATTTTTAATCTCGCCTTTTTTGATATAAAAGTAACCTGCTTTTGTTTCATGCTTACTGGTGATACACGAAGGAAAAGTGACATAAAAAGTGTCATACTGTATATGGGCAAGAGATGGTACGAGCTGGTATAAGCGATATGCAGTATATGTACGTATACCAGATTACATTAGGTAATGTAGTTAACATGGTGTTTTCATTCTGTAAGAAACTGACAAGTTTCAAAACATTTCATTGTTGCAGAGAGCTTGTTTATGAGTTTCTGAAACAGCGTGACCATCGTAGGCCTCTCCAGTGAGCAGGAGATTGTGTTTTTTATTGATCTGATGTGTTTTACATGTAAAAAAAACAAAGCATGCAATTTTTTCTGGTGGTATGTTGCTAGGAAGTATAATTTGTGAAATAAAAGGTGTTTAACTTGATAATTCTTAATGGCCTTTTGATTTCAGTGCAATTCTTTCTTATTAGCCTTATAGTACATCTGGTAGATCAGGGGTGCCCAATACGTCGATCGCGATCGACCGGTAGATCGCAAAGGTAGTGCAGGTAGATCGCGTTGCATTAAAAAAAAAAAAGTTTTTTTAAACGTCAGTCTATCATATATCCTCCCTATGGCATTTGCCACTTGATTGACATACAGAGCGGCCACTCTGAGATCTCTTTTCTTCTAACACACTGGTCACCCGCACGAACGATCAAACGCACGAGCTACTGCTAAACTCCGGCTGTGATCTAGTTAGCCTTCCAATTTATATTGATTAAAGAAGGGATTTAAAAAAAAATGTTTGGGGAGGGTATGGGCTGAATGTGGAATTGGAAGAGGATTTTTTTCTCACAATGTCACAATCAAAGTGCGTTTGTCTGACCTGTCAATCTTATCATTGCTACTCCAAAGAAGGAAAATGTGGAAAGGCACTTTCAAACTGTTCATAAAAACTACGAAACTGACGTCCTTCCAAAAAGCTATTTGCGAAAGAGAAAGGAGAGGGAACTAAAATCGCAGTTAATCGGACAGCCGTCATTTTTCACTCGGCCTGAATTCAAAAGCTCCTTGACTGCATTATCCGGCTCTACTTATTTATGCGAGTCAGCCTTTTCCCACATAAAGATTATTAAATCCAAATACTGTAGTGACCATAAATGTATTGAACTGTTATTGTGCCATGAAGGTTATTCAGTTATGCAAGGTACGACAACATACATTTTATGTATAAAGTATACTCAGTATATATATTATATATATATAATCATTTTTAATGTAGGTAGGTCATTTTGACCTGGTCATTTTAAAAGTAGCTCGGAAGCCGAAAAAGTGTGGGCACCCCTGTGGTAGATAGATAGATGGCTAGAACGTTATTTGTCCCAGGGGGAAATTTACCTTTTATAGAAGCTCAATAAACATAAATATTAAACCAAGCAACACCAGCCCCTCAATCATACAAAATAACAAAAAAAAAAGTAAAAACTTCTGCCTTAGCTCATGATAAGGCATTATACAGTCTTATTGCTGTTGGTAGTGTTTCCTGACACATTGGCTGAAAGTATTCAGTGTTAGAGTATCAGAGTGAGGATGTACTGTAGAGCAACGTTCCTCATGGCACTAAGTTTGGTCTTCAGTCTCTCCTCCTCTTCAAAGTCCAGGGGGCAGAGAGGAGGAGGAGGAGGTTGGGAGCATTCACTGATAGCATGTTGCCAAACCACCTGGATTGGGACCCGAGTGCAGCGGTGACACCTCAGCGGCACACTCGGTGTGTCCCATAACTGAGCCTGTCTTTGTTTTTTCTGTCCTCCCTGGCCATCAGACCTTACTCTTATTCTTTGTTATTTAGTGTTGTCTTATTTTAATTCTTACTTTGTCTTTTATCTTTTCTTCATCATGTAAAGCACTTTGAGCTTCATTATTTGTATGAAAATGTGCTATATAAATAAATGTTGTTGTTGTAATCAGCTTGTTGATTCGGAGGGCCTCTCTTGAAGTGTGGTTAAAAGCCCAGCACACCACACAAAGAAAATCACACTGGCCATCACAGAGTTGTACAACACGTGAGGTATGTCACGACTCACGTTGAAGGAAGGCAGTCTCCTAAGAAAAACAGAGTTTGTTCAGCCCTTTCATTTATAGCTCCTCTATGCTATGAGACCAGTCCAACCTGTAATTGACACGGACCCACAAGTACTTGTAGCAATGCACCACCTCTACATTCACTCTCTGAACAGTGAGCCGACACAGAGGCTAATTGGTGTGGCGAAGGACAATAGCCATTTCCTTAGCATTGCTGATGTTAAGTTGAAGACAATTCTTTCTGCAGCAAGAAACAAACTTCTCCACCTGACTCCTATATTCTGTCTCATCCCCCTTATCGATACACCCCGTAAGTGTAGAACCATCTGAGAATTTCTGTAAGTGGCATGATGGTGTTATATTTATAATCTTAGGTGTACTGAGTGAATAGAAAAGGAGACAGGACTGTTCCTAGTGGTACTCACATATGTAACAACAACACAGTCCTTGAGTCTCACAAGCTAAGGTCTGCCCATCATCTAGGACACTACAGGCTCATCACCTGCATATGCCTGAGTTCACCCCTTACCAGAGAATGCTGGGTGGTATTGAAAGCGCTGAAGAAATTAAAAAAATAAATAAAAATAATTCTCACTGTGCTGCCAGCTTTTTACAGATGGGAATACACCTTGTGGACTGACAGATAATTGCATCTTCCAGTTGAATCTTTGTTCAATAGATTGCAGATTGCAGTGGGGCCAGGTGGTCTTTCAGAAGAGAACTTATATAGTCTAGGATAAGCCTCTCAAAGGTTTTCATGATGTGAGAAGTAAGGGTCTCTGTTCTGTAGATATGCCATCCTACACTGATTATTTCACATTGGACCAATACCTTTGTCTAAGGCAAATTAGAAAATAGCAACAGCTTCCAACTGTTCAGTTTCTTTTTCTGTGCTTTGAAGAAAAGTGCCTTAGCCACTGAACCTTACTGCCTGCCAGGAACATTGTCTATTTAATTTTAACCAGGACTTCATTCACTGTGTGCTGTTTTCATCCTTGTCTCTTTTTTCTCTTGTTCACTTTTTTGCCGTTTCCATTAACACACAAATACAAATGTATTCAGTTTTAAAACATCAATTTTTAGGTTTGAATTATGGGAGACAAGCAAACAATTCTTCAATTTGGAACATACTTGCAAAATCATAATACACTACCATCCATCTATCCATCCATTTTCTAATTTGTTCTCTCAGTTATGGGGCATTTGCCCTACCAGCTCTGGGGAAAGGTGGGAGCCAAACTTTAATGATATGACACAAGGCAGACCCACACATTACACAGACGCATACTGGGCCAGTCATATACATAAGCTGGACTAATGTGCACATGCATGGAGAGAAAAATCCATACAAATTTAGGAAGAACATGCACACTCCACATAGCACTAACAGGTACACTATTGGGCTGAAATTTTATAAGGAAGCAAACCAAAACCAAAAAGCTGCAACATTGTACAGTGTATAAAGCCTTTGCTAAGTTGCCACATGGGAAGTAAGTTATCAACATACTACAAAGCAGCATGCAAATTGTTGCAGAATCCGCTGCACCACAGACCACACTGTGTGATGGTACAAGGAACTTGTTCAGAATTTGCCATTGTGAAAAACCGGGCCTGCAGGTTCTCTTAGATATACAGATAACTGGCATAAAAATGCAAATAGTGTGCTTTCCTGTAATGGAAAACTGACATGTATAGTAAACCATTAGTTTATGTGGTAGTCCTTCCTGAGAAAGATACATCTTCTCATTTATTACTGAACCCGCTACCTGAGCAATGTCACGTTAACCCTGGATAAGATCCAAGTCTACTACTGTACAGGGCTCACTCAGCACTAGGGGTTCCTGGATGTTTCCCATTCCCGGGAATGAAACTGCTGGAATTCCCCGCTGAACGGGAACGGCCAAGCTCGCATATATAGCGTGTAAAAACTGATCAAGAATTAAAAGAGTTATAGTTGAAAATAATTAAGTGGCACGGTTTTTTGGCCCATGGTGTAGTGTGTTGCTCATTAATTCAGTGAACAACAGACCAGCAGCAGTCTCCCAGCTCTCACCAAGACTAAACAGTGGACTGGGAGGTGTCTGCACTCTGCAGCTCATGAATGCCGGGACGGGGCAGAGTTCATTGATGTCTGTGCTGTTGACAGTACAGGCTGGTGTCAGGTTTCCAACTGGAGCAGAGCTCGGGTCCATTCGGCAGTTGGAACATCAGTTGTTTGTGCCTTGTGCGAATGGCCGAGTTTGTCGAGTTTAAAAACAACAGAGTTTGGCTGCATTTTTTGCGCAAAAAGCTAGGCCTGTCAGCTAAATGTAAACTGTGTAAAATTATTTCAGTATCTGATGACTGTGCCACCTACTTCAGTGGATTCAGAGCGTGCTTTCTCAGGGACTGGCGTACTCTGCATGAAGGTGCGCTCTCGTCTGGACGACTGCACGCTTGAAACGTTGTGCTTTCTACGCTCTTATTACCGCAACTAACTAGATACATGTATACATACATTATATGACAGCATGAACTGCTTGTAGTTAAGGTTAGTCTTTTATTAGTGCCAACATATTGCAGTAGTTTTATTAAAAATAAGTGTCACTCGTTCTAAAACTGTTCACATGTGAGATGCCCGTGCACTTTGTCATGCCCGGGAGCACGGGATTCCCGGGAATGACATGTGGGATTCCTGAATTCCAGGGAATGGATTCCCTACTCAGCACCAACACCAAAATTTATAGTGGCCAATTAACCTACTGTGCTCAATTTTGATGTAAAATACTGAAGAAAAGACAGACTTGAGGAAAAAAAAGGCAACCTGATACAGACAGTGACTGTGCCGAGATTTAAAGCCAGGACTGACACTGAGTGGCAGATGCAAGACAAATAACAGGAAGTGATCAACAGATAAATTCAAATAAAGAACAACTAAAGCTTAGGCTATCTACAGCAGAAAGGTCCTTTAATAGTAATATAGCCATTCTCATCAATATATATGAGGGCAAAAATAATTTGTTTAAAAGGTCTAATGAAAAGTTTTTTTTTTTTTAAAGTTTGTTCAGGACATGGTGTAGATTAATGTGAAGTTTGGGTTATTGTAAAATAGTCATATTTTATAACTCCTCATTTTTCACAGGTAGCTATTATACAGTCATATGAAAAAGTTTGGGAACCCCTCTCAGCCTGCATAATAATTTACTCTACTTTCAACAAAAAAGATAACAGTGGTATGTCTTTCATTTCCTAGGAACATCTGAGTACTGAGGTGTTTTCCGAACAAAGATTTTTAGTGAAGCAGTATTTAGTTGTATGAAATTAAAGCAAATGTGAAAAACTGGCTGTGCAAAAACTTGGGTCCCCTTGTAATTTTGCTGATTTGAATGCATGTAACTACTCAATACTGATTACTTGCAACACCAAATTGGTTGGATTAACTCATTAAGGCTTGAACGTCATAGACGGGTGTGTCCAATCATGAGAAAAGGTATTTAAGGTGGCCAATTGCAAGTTGTGCTTCCCTTTGACTCTCCTCTGAAGAGTGACAGCATGGGATCCTCAAAGCAACTCTCAAAAGAGCTGAAAACAAAGATTATTTAGTATCATGGTTTAGGGGAAGGCTACAAAAAACTCTCAAAGGTTTAAACTGTCAGTTTCAACTCTAAGGAATGTAATCAGGAAATGGAAGGCCACAGGCACAGTTGCTGTTAAAGCCAGGTCTGGCAGGCCAAGAAAAATACAGGAGCGACATATTCGCAGGATTGTGAGAATGGTTACAGACAACCCACAGATCACCTCCAAAGACCTGCAAGAACATCTTGCTGCAGATGGTGTATCTGTACATCGTTCTACAATTCAGCGCAATTTGCACAAAGAACATCTGTATGGCAGGGTGATGAGAAAGAAGCCCTTTCTGAACTCACGCCACAAACAGAGTCACTTGTTGTATGCAAATGCTCATTTAGACAAGCCAGATTCATTTTGGAACAAAGTGCTTTGGGCTGATGAGACAAAAATTGAGTTATTTGGTCATAAGAAAAAGCACTTTACATGGAGGAAGAAGAGCACTGCATTCCAAGAAAAACACCTGCTACCTACTGTCAAATTTGGTGGAGGTTCCATCATGCTGTGGGGCTGTGTGGCTAGTTCAGGGACTGGGGCCCTTGTTAAAGTCGAGGGTCGGATGAATTTAACCCAATATCAACAAATTCTTCAGGATAATGTTCAAGCATCAGTCACAAAGTTAAAGTTATGAAGGGGTTGGATATTCCAGCAAGACAATGACCAAAGACACAGTTCAAAATCTACAAAGGCATTCATGCAGAGGGAGAAGTACAATGTTCTGGAATGGCCATCACAGTCCCCTGACTTGAATATCATCGAAAATCTATGGGATGATTTGAAGCAGGCTGTCCATGCTCGGCAGCCATCAAATTTAACTGAACTGGAGAGATTTTGTTTGGAAGAATGGTCAAAAATACCTCAATCTAGAATCCAGACACTCATCAAAGGCTATAGAAGGCGTCTAGAGGCTGTTATATTTGCAAAAGCAGGCTCAACTAAGTAATGTAATATCTCTGCTGGGGTGCCTAAATTTATGCACCTGTCTAATTTTGTTATGATGCATTTTGCATATTTTCTGTTAATCAAATAAACTTAATGTCACTGCTGAAATACTACTGTTTCCATAAGGCATGTCCTATATTACAAGGAAGTTGCTACTTTGAAAGCTCAGCCAAAGAATTAAGTTCCCAAACTTTTTCATATGACTGTATATGTAAAATTCAGCATTTCAAAACGGTTGAATTTATGATTTGATTTTACTCACAAAATCACATCTTTTGAAGTTGAATAAAATAACACTGCCTGTAAATTAAGAAGTTGATATATCATGCTTTAAATTGTGTCTGATTGACTACCACTTTATTAAAACAGCTTAAATCACAAGAAATAAACTGTTGATCCAAATGACAAACAATAAACTTCAGCCAAGTTCTTTTTTTTTCTGAATCTGTCTTTGCTACATAGGGGATTGCAGAGATACCTGAGCCCATCATGGCACTAATCACCTCTGGGTGGAGTGCCAGTCCATCACCGGGCACACACTCACTCACACAAATCCACGTTCCTTCATGCATGGCAAGTCAATGCAGAGATGCCAGACAAGCTAACTTGCACACTTATGGAAGGCAGTGAGAGAATACATGAAAGTGACAAGAGAATTTAGGATGAAATGTAATTAGATATTTTGGGAAAACTACTTATATATGGAATGATGTATAAGAAATATCAGCTGACTTCAGATTTGCTTCTTAAATACTGTACGTATACTGTACTGTAGATATGTCAGAATCGGCATAGAAGCAAGCAGTAAGCCATCTTTCTAATCACAGCATTCACTTATTATTATATTTTATTCATTATGACTTTATGGCACAGAAAAAAGGCCTTTTAACTTTAAAATATGTTTATTTAAAAACAGCTTATTTAAAAAGATAAAAGGTTACTTTAAAATACAGTTATTTCAATTAAGTCTTTTTAAGCTGTATCTGTTTGGTAGTGTTTTATATAATAAAATCTGATCAAACAAACAATATACAGTACTAATGACAGAATTAGTAAATAGTGTATTGATGCTTTTGGCTCCCTTATATATTTGATAATTACTATAAAACCCCTCAAAAAAGAAAAATGTGCACAGTGTTCTTGTATTGAAGTTGCTTTTGTATGGTGCAGAATGATTTTTACAAAAGGAATGTGTATATATTTGCTCCGATTTGTGCACAAAGATCTAAAAACAATAAAGTACATGAAAACCGAATAAACAAAAAGCTATTCTATTTTTCTAGTGATAAGAATATTTGTTGTACTTAAAAGTTAACATATTTGCTTTCATTCTTAAATACGAACATAATTAGGTTACACTAAACACAGTGCAGTACATACTATTATGTGACATGTAGAAAGATTATACAGTATAGTCAACTAAAGTTGGAATATGTATACATAGCTAGTTCACACATAAGCACATGCTTTTGCAACCAAACTTGTACATTTTACAAGAATAATTTACATGAAGCTCATCAGACACAGCTTTTGAATGAAACAACATTATAGACAGAAACTTAACCCTGTACAATATTTCCACCCTGTGAAAATGCATAGCCAGTATTTCTAAATAATTCCCCAATACATATATTTTCTGTAAAAAAATACCAAGCACTACATTTTAAAAACAGAATAATCTCCCTTTCAAGCAAACATTTAATTAAAAACTCGTTTTATTAAAAGGGTGACCTATTGGTTTATTGGTACAAGAGATTCCAGACAGGTATAAAAGGAGTGATACTCTGTAAACATTTGTCCTTTTCCATATGGCTGAAACCTCCACCCACATCTTAATCACAAATGACCCTCAGTGAGAACTCCTCCTCGCCTGTGATATCTGGAGAGACTTCTCATTTCACAAGTCCCATTGTAGAACGCAGGAACAGTGTGCCCTCTGCCCAGGAGTCTGGGAACTGCATCATCTTCTTCCACAGACTGACCTCTTCCCCCTTTGAGTCCATCCAGGTGACATGCTGTCCTTTGTTCATCCCTGTCAAAAAAAACCCAAAAACAATCCAACACCAGGAAATCTTATTGATTGTTAGCATTATTAGTTAAAATGTACTTGGGATGCAACATTTTTTTAAATAAATGCATGAATACAGACGTCTAGCCCATTGTATTTTTCAGCACAGGATTAGTAACTACACAGGATTCTCTAATAATTTACTGTATACACCCTCACCCAAAAAGCAGCTTCCTCTCCAAGACGAAGACATACTGTTATACTCAGAAATCCTGATAAACTTAAGTGACCTTAAACATTAATATATAACATTTTATTATATGGGGTAAATTTTCTCATTATTTTTTGGATGTACAGAAGAATGGAGACATTCCAGCTTATAAAAGCACTGCAAATGCATGTTTTACATTATGCTGCAGTGTGTTTTAACGATGAAGACGATGATATCCTGGGATCTTGTGAAACTAGGTAAATTTGATTTACTTGAATTCCTGAATAGAAAACCCCCTGGTGCATAATATGGTCATCATTAGAGCATTAAGTAAGAGAACAAAACACTCTGATGTTTGTTTCAAGCGAATGACTAGACCCTTATCTGCTCTGAATTATCATGCTATTAACTGACTGAAATCTTTCTATATAATACGCTACCGTGGCTGTTTGTCTGTCCAGGATTTCAAATCACCTGTAGCTCACAAACCGTTTAAACTATTGACCTGAAATTTGGTACACATATACTATGTGATGCCTACTATCTGCTTTCGGGGTGATGATTGACCTCCAAGGTTATTCCTCTTTTTATTTTTATTGTAGAATCAACTCAACTCTCGGCAGCGCGCAGCGGGGCGGCCGTGCGGCGCATGTGTACGGGTGTGTTCTCATCCCTACCACCTTTGCCATCACTTCCCCTTCCTTTTCATATCTTAAATCATTCTTGAGGCAGATTGAAGCCTTAAGTGCCAGCTTAAGTGAAAAATGAAGGAAAACATACTAAGTAATTGCAACACAAACACTGACTTAATCAGTTTTAACGTGAAAAGATGCTGACGAAAGAAGAGAAGAAGCGGGCTGCTAGGGTGGAGAAAAGAAGAGCTGCTCAGGAAGCAGCAAGCGCATCAACCTCTGAGCAAAGGAATGCTAAATGTACAGAGAAAGAGGATGAAAACTAGGAATGCTTAAGTTAATTGTATCCACTGTACGTAATCGTGCAGTGCACTGTTACTGGTGTTAATATAATATGCTATTGTTGTTGTATATTTGGGGCGGGGAGTCAAAAGGATTTGGCTCATTACAGGCCTATCCTGATATAGACAATGACTTTAAATTAAAAAAATTCAACTGCGATTCTCAACAAGCTCCATTTTGAATTAACCATCTAGGAAAACAAACATTCTCCTCTAAGGTCTTGCAAAATTTTTCTGGACGACAATTAATGCATATACCAACCACCTTGGAATGGCCGAGAGGAGGATGTCATGTAGACTGTTCTAACAGTTTTAGCATCAGCATTTGCCAAAACTGAGGCTGAACAAAGACACTTGCAAAGAAGGTGGCAGTTTAGTAAACAGTGGCAGTTTCCTGTTAGCAGTACTTTAATGTGTCTTTGATGACACCATATAAAAATGGCCATAATCCTATCCTACAAACCTATTTTAGCTGCTTGGCACTACTTCCTTTTTCTTGGCTGAAAAGACTTTTACAGTACCTGTGCCTAATCCTAGTCGGATGCCACCTAAGAAATGATTGCTAGACATTGCTTCTCGGTCCCACACAGTAAGCTCCAGACAGAGGTCCTTCAGCTCATCAAATGACACTCCAGTGTACACAAAAGTGTGGTCATAATATGGGTTCAGGGTCTTCTTTATCACTGGACTCTTTTTTTTAGTTTTCTTGGACCTGTCGGGCAAGAGATACCTGAAACAAACGCAAACAGAAGTAGATGAAATACCTTAGGTCAATATCATAGAAACGTTCTGGTTATTTCCAATGAGATATTTTGCATTAGTTCAAAACCCACTACATGAAGAATGCAAGCAGGGAGGTTCTTCAAATGCCTACCCTTTAACAAAACTATCAGAAGTCTCTCCTGCTTTCACTGCTGTCAAACCCCTGGCCTCTTTGATTAAAACGTGTAGCTCTCCTCCTTCATCCTTCTTACCTGCAAAAGAAACCAAAGCAATTAATGATGCATTTCAAACAGAAAAAGGCTCCTGAGCAGATAAAACGTTCAGTGCATCCTCTTACTTTTGGATTTTTGTGGCTGTAGTTTGCTTTGAGGAACATACTTCAGGGAAATGACCAGCTCTCCTTTGTAATGTGAATAGGCGCTAGACTGGGACGAAGCCTACAAGAGAAGCACAGGAATGTGACTATGCAACAAGGCAGGGCAGGCACTCAGCAGGAATATCAGGTGCAAACCCAAAGTGCGGATCATTTGCCTATTCAAAACTATTGTGCTTCATACAACCACAACCCGCCACTTTCCGTGCTCTGAAGCAACCTAATACTCATGCTTTCCATTTTTTCCTTCTTGGTTACAGCACTGTAACAGAGTACTCACATTTCTGCATACAAATGAACAAAGCAGAACAGAAACTAGTCCAGAGAGTCATTCCTAGTGACTGACAAACTCATTATGGCATATACTGTTGCTCACTGCAGGACCTTCATCTCCCAAAGCAGCACTCAACACATATGGTCTCAGCCAACTTAAGTGGAAAGGAAACATACAGAAAAACATAACACTGTAATTGTTTGTCTCTATAAATATTTTAAAAATTTGGGATTGAAATAATCTCTAGCTTTCCATACATAAGAAGGAGACTCTCATTCACAAAGTGAGCCCTGACCTCCTGCACAGTGTTAAGTGTGTTTGAGCCATTCAGAACTTTGGTTTGTTTTACAAATGTCAGACAAGCCGCTGTACATTCCCAGCATGGGCGCTCCCCAAGGCAGATCCAAGTGTGAAAAAAATAAACCTCAAAAACAACATGCCCTGCCCATGTTACTATTGCTCATACCACATACACAGGGAGGAAGAAAAAAATCTAACCAAACTGGTAGAACAAAATATAAACAACAGTGGGGCAGTAAGGGAAAATCCTTCCATTTGTAATTATGCTCTGTATCGTCTGCCAAATTAAATTTCATCTCAACATAAACAGGCAGTGATGAAAATAAACAAAATGAGCAGGTGTTACAATGAGGCAGTGGACATCCTTGCTGCCTCACAGTTGGTTTGAATCCCTGCTCATTTACTGTCTATGCATGTTTTCCTGCATTTGAATGTGAGTTTCAGGTCCTGTAATGTTTGCCCAAATTCCAGAAATAGACTGGGTACTCACACATCTGCAGGACTCCTGTAATAAAAGAACATGTCTGGGGTCGGTGGCTGCTTTGTATCCAATATTGTAACGGTAGTCTGCAGCCCCTGTGACACCGAAATGGACCATGCGAGTTTGATAAAAATCAGTGCACTTTTTTTTTTTCCTGTTTTACTTGAGGTGCTGCTGGGTTAGGCTCTGGTTCATGTGATCCTAAATTGGAAAAGTGGCTAAAGAACATTGAAGAATGAACAACAATACTATAGATTTTGGACTTTCCAGTTCAAAAGTCATCCATAAGAAAGTAATGTTAACCTGGAAAATGAAGGGTAAAATTGTAATTGAAAGGATGCACAGAATATAAAAAAGTATTTGGAATACAACTACACTTTGGAACACCTCCATTAGTGAAATGTATGAGTGAATATATATTGAGCTAACATATGTAAGTAGCAACATGTACTGGAAGAACAATCAGTCATCTAATCATTTTCAAGCCTTAAAATGACATAAATCTAACCTTTAGGACCAAAAAAAAATGATTTTCATTCCATCAACTAATTCATGTGGTAAAGATGTAAAAGCTACAATGTATGCTAAACCGTAAAATATACTGCACATTCAACAAGCACTTATTATAATATGTACTAATACTGAACTACTGTTAGTGCGCCATGTTTCAGTAAAGATTTCCTTTTTCTTCCACCTTCTGTTTATTTTTGCTCCTTTAGATTTATGGACCAACAGACTTTAAATGCCACTTAAAGCAACAGGTTTTACATTTTTCCTGTATGTGTATCTGTGCTTCGGTGAACCCATGTCCTGTCCAATGCCAAGTCTTTCTTTTCATTTTACAGTCATGAAACACCTGTTGCTAAGAGAGATACCCTTTGGAGGAGGCTTCAAATTGGAACACTTGGACATTTTTCTTTAATTCAAATTACAATGCCTTTATATTTTCTTTAGAGGAAACCCAACCCTTGAACCAAAGCAACCTGATTAGTTAAGTTTCCCAGTATTCACACAGTACTTTGGGTTTTCATCCCTGGTCCTTAATCAGCTTGTTTAGGAGAGGCTGATATCTTATCCCAGCTCTGCGGTTTGCATGCCCCTCCTGTGCCACATCTAGTTTTCATCCCAAATTCCCACAGACATGCACATTAGTTTAACTACTGACTCTAAATTGGTAAAGAATAAGTGAATATGGGTGTTGGTTTGTGTGCCCTGCAGTGGACTGGCACCCCATCCTAGGAGTGGCCCCACTTTGTACCCAGTGCTGTTGTACGGGATTGCTATCCTGTACTGGAATAAGAAGAAACTAGATGAATGGATATTTTACATGAATTATTGTATTACCACTATTAATTGGTTAGTTTTTATTTTTTTTCACAAAATTATATTGCCTCCTGCAAAAAAGCTGTTTGTAGCTATTTACGTCTGTACACTTTCTTGTAGGAAAAAAGATCTCAGGCAGTAGTCTGGATACTAAACTAGAATAATGTACAAAGTCTTCAACATGTGGTACTTCCATTTATTTTTTATAAATAAGCAAAAAACAGTAAACACCATATGAACTGAGAACAGTTTAAAGTATTACCTTTCATAAATGATAGTTTTTGAACTATCGGGTAAAATTACACATGCCATGCATACCTTTGAGTGCAGTGGCAGGCATTCTTCTGCAGTGTCCTTAAAGTTCCAAGTATCCAGCGACAGTTCCACTTCTCCCAAGAAGACATTTCTACCAAAACGGTCATAGTGCCACACCGATAACTGCAGGGTTCTCATTATTAGCTGACTTTGACTAATATTATACTGAAAAGAGAAAATAATGTGAACATCAATGCAAATAAAATATCAGTTAAAATAATTACACAACCTCTCTGTTATGTATGAGCAATCTGATGTTAATTTGTTTCAACAATACCACCGGATCATAGGCTGCAACTTACCACAATTTTTTCATTGTAAACAGGGTTAACAGTTTTGCTTCGGACAGCAGTTTTTTTCTTGCTTTGGCGGGACTTTTCTGGTAACAGATAGGCCTTGACATATCTTGAATGTAAAAGAAAAAAAAATAAGCATTTATACTTCAATCAAAGTTACTGAAGCTGATATTCAAGGTATTCTCTTTTTAACAGACATGCAATCACTCAATTTCTATTGTTTTCCAGCTCTACATCAATCAGCTGCAGAACCCCACTATCCTTAATGTATGAAGATTCAAACAAACTTATTTTGTTCTGCTTCACTTTTTTAGTGCCTCACTTAACAGAAAGCTCTGTCAGGACACTTAAGACAATGCTTCTAGTGTGTATGCCTGTGTCATTCATCTCTAGTCATTGCAGACATTTTTCACAGGTGATTCTCAAGTACTACTACTCAAGTAGTTATTTTTGATTTCTGTTATTCTCAAGTGAATTGAAAGTGCAATATTTGTTTCTAAGAGCACAGGTGAAAGCAGGTTATGATATATAGGGACAACTTGTTCATTGTTAACCATAAGTGAGTCTGTTAATTTTAAGTTGTCTGTTTCTTTGTAAGTTTTATAGATAACAACAAAAAGAAAGAATGCATTCCAATGCACTCAATTTTCCTTCAGCAATACATCCTTTTCACTGATTTCACATTACAGGGTAATGAGTCCACACAATAACGCAGAAGCAAAAAAAAAGTTCTGTCAAGCAAGAAGCTTAGTAACTTGGTAGGTGATTTATAATTAAAAATTGCACAGAAAATACAACTTTATCCACCAGTGTAGAGGGTGGGTTGTGTGAGGTGCAAAGCAGAATCTTGTAATCAACCACTTGCTCCCTTTTTAAGCAAAGCTTGAGTACATGCTGTAAGGTAATTCATTTTACTGAGTGAACATAGCTTGCCCTGCCAGTACTAGAACAACCTGAGCAGGTAAATAGTACTCACGGATTGCAGCGTTTTTTTACTTCATCTGCATAAGCAAGGTTACGACATTCCTTTATGAAGATGCAGAGTGTCTGAGCATTCGTATCGTAACTCATTGAAAACACAATCTCTCCAGTAACTTCCACATTACCGTAGTCACCAGCCTCACTATAAATACTCATCATGCTTCCAAGTGTACCCTTGAGTAAATAAAAAAAGAAATTTGTGTATAAGTGACATTATTACAGTCATGTATATATTCTTAGAAATAAAATGAACATACAAAGCACTTAGCAAACATTTGCTGTGGACTTACAGATGATGCTCTACTATGAATACTGTTACTCCTCACTGCAGATTTACGGTGAATCTCAACCAAACTGTCAATATCTTCTTCTTCTTCATCCTGTACAAGACCAAGATTTAAAAAAAAAAAACACAAACTTTTTAAAGGCGCTTACTCTATTTCCACAAAAAATACCGTATAATATGCAGCAGAGACAAGCAAGTTTTTTTTTTTTTTTGCTAACACCAAGACACTTCACTCGCCTGTGCTCCAACTAGGAAAAAGAAAAAATAAATAAATTATTGAAAAGTAATGTAACCAATCATATCTCTCAAATGTAAGTCACAGTGGATAAAGGCATCAGTCAAAATAACAACTAATGACAAACAATTAAATAACACAGCTTTCTGTATTAGATGACCATTTGATATTTTCAAAACAGCCACTCCAGGATAAACAAAACTATTTAGAAACAACAGTTTGCCTGGTGAAAGAGATATTAGAGATGGAGGAATACTTTAGAAAAGGTGACACATTTTTAAATAGAGTTTGATAAAATGTACAGTATAGAAGACCATGAACAAGTATGGTCTTGCTACGATAGAACCAGGGTTTATTCCTTGGTTAGTACTGTTTTATTGTTGTTTTATTAAAAGTTTAAGTTATTTTTCATGTTTTTTTTGTTAGTTTCAATTATTACTTTTTATTTGTCTTCTTGCATTATTCCTGTGGTTATTCAAGTCTCCCAGAAAAAGGATTCAGCAGCGGTTCATTGAGTTTACATTGGAGATTTGTTCTTGCTGGTTTCTGGATTTCCTTGCTTTTGGATTTGCGTATTTGGACTTATTTGCCTTGATTTGCCTTTTTAGGCACATTCCTTTTGCTCTCTTGAGCATTTTGCTCCATTTTTCTATTTTTTGTTAATTTTTCATTTATAAAGACATAATTGTTCATGGTTTCTCCCTTTTGTGAGGTATATTTTGATACTTTGAACTTTAAATACCAGTATCTTCATTTTCTGGGCGTATTTCGCAGTACTTGGAGTATGCCTATAGTTGTTACTAGTTAGAGTGAACTGGACTGGGTTATCCCCTTGTGGGCTGGTCTGTAAAGTTCCTGTCCTGCTTTTATAAGTCTTTTAGATCACCTCACACAATTTTCATCATATTTGTAACTCCTATATACAACAGGTCTATATGTTATGGTGGTTAAGGAAAAGGTAACACAGAACTCTCGTGAGTTACTCATAATCCATTTTAATTTTCCATTTCTCTTTTTGGATTTATTTCAAATATTGCTCCAGCTGCTAAACTTACATTTCAAGATAAACTGCTCTTTCTTACAAGAAAAAAAACTTTGTGTGCCTTTTGAAGACTATTCTGTTTCGCGTCATTTACAAAAGAAGAACTTTAACCTAAGACAGAAATATGCCAGAACAAATATAAATTGCAAGAGTGTTAAACCTCTGGACTATCATTTTCACATAACTTGATATCTTAACAGACTTTTTTTTTTCTGAAACTGATTTCAGGCTATCAGTTCTCCAGATTTTTGTGAAACCTAACACACTCATGCCAACAGACTCAAATCCTGTATCACTCACCAAATCCCTGTCAAGGCCAGGCATTGATTTGCTTCGGTCACCCATAGTGTTCTCTTCAATCTGTGGCACTTCTGAACGTAAATCAATCACTGACTTGGGTCTTGCATAGTCTGGAATGGCAAAAAAAATATTGTATGAAAAAAATGTTATTTACTTGTCTTCTTTGACAATTATATGACTAAACATTCTTAAATATTTAAGAATACATAAAATCCTTACATATTCCAGACCTGAAGAATAAGCATCATATTAATCCAGTACATTCTTCGATCATTTGAAATTACAGAAGAAATATTAAACAACATTCTTCTACATTTATAAAATATTTTTACGAAACAAGGATAATAGCTATTGTGTAAACTGGATGCATCTCATTTCAATTTTTTTTCTCAGTTTTTAATTAAGGATAATCTCCCCATAACATATGCTACAGATACTGCCCTGAAAGCAATGCCTTCAAAACCAACCCCTACTTGGGCCTCTTGACTGGAATTTCAAAGAACTGCAGGAACAACTTGACTGTGTACCTTTTTTAAACAGTGCCTTATATACAGCTAGACTAAAAATCACAACTCTGTATTAGTATAAGAGTCTAAAAGCAGAGTTACCTGCATTATCACATCTGGACATATAAAATGACCACTAGCCAGAAATTTCATTTAATTAACAAACTTTTTTCCTTTTAATCATTCAAAATCCACCTCTACTAGAGTCTAACCAGACAACATTAGATACAAGGTAAAAATGAAATCTGCACACAATAAAGTTGGTTCTTAAGAAAAACAAGAAGAATAGTCTGTACCACCAATGAAAAACATTTATCTACATTTGAAAAAGGAACAGAGAGCAGGGATTTAAAAAATAAAAAGTTAAAGCTCATTGATTAGCATACAGTATATTGGTAAAATGTACATGCTTCTATTTCTTAACCCTTAGATTTCTAACAAGCTACTACTTTGTGTCACAACTTTAAACATTCATCACACCAAGAAAAAGCTGAATTAGTCACTAAAATTAAACAAACATAACTGCAATGTTTCCCATTTTCCTTTTGTTATTATAATAGCTTTAAAATTTCCGTTTTAAAAAGCCCTTTCAATGTTAGCAATGTTCACTTTTGTTATCTTAGGCTCAGCCAATAAGCAGTTTTGAACATTGTGTTGTGTGGCTGCTGACTTGACACACAATGCCTTAAACAATGAGGCATAATGAAAATTAAAGAACATTTTTGCTATAACTTTAAAGTGGAAAAAGGAAGGGAAAAGTTCATCTGTGTATGGCATTCAATGACCATCTGGTCTTGCCCACAGCACTTAAATTGCATCGTATGCTATGCTGCAAAGTATGAAGTCAGCTTCTATATGCTTAATCCAACATCCACCAGCTACATCGTTTATTAAATAGCTATAAAAATTCACAAATTGATTAATCACTGCATCAGTGTGTTTGGGCAATCATCGACCATCTGAACTATTCCATTTCACTTCCTTTTTGATATTGTCATTTTGTGCGTCTAGAAAATACTGTTTTAGTCAAGAGCTGTGTTTTCAGGTCTCTCATTAGTTAGAAGCTGCAGTTTTGTTTTTCCCGGCTTCTTTTCTGTAACTCTACATAAGTCATGTGTGTTTCATGATTTCCAGATGCAACGTGACCAAAAATATAAAAATATTAATAATGATGATAAACAAATGGACAAACATATGGCACAAATGTATATGTAGCACCCATAATATTTAACCTACATTTGAATTTACCCCAAAATATACTGATTTTAATATGAGAATATTTGCCTAATTTGATAGCCTGACACCTCATGCAAACAAAGTGGGCATACACCTAACAAACCGGGTCACTTTAATGTCGGTTTTCAAAGGATTTCCATATTTACTTTCTAGACATCCCATATTTTAAGAACTACTTTCCAGGAGAAGAACCATTATGTTGTACTTTCTTTGTTAACTTTGGACAGGAGGAAGGTAGACTGAATTTCTTGACTTGCTTCTTTGTGTGCTACTGGAAACATTTTGCACTGAAGCATAAAGCATTGTGTGTCCACAGAAGGAACAATGTTACAAGGCTGTAAGACTGGAGTGAAAACATGCTACATAATGTACCTGCACAGGTAGAAATAACTTTACTGAATATTTGATGAGAATGCAGACAATCCACAAATTATGTTGGCTGCTCACTACTACAAGGGCATTAGAGCAATGAGAAACTTTTTTTTTGCCATATTCTTATCAGAGTACCCTCAGATGATAAATGATCAATGTCAATACATTGAAAGTTTCATACCAGACAAAGCAATTGTTTTTGGATTTTTTGTAAATAATGTGTCATCTGCTGGTTCTTCACTTCTTTGCTTTGAAGGAGAATCCTGTGAGAAGCAGAAAGGAAAAAAATAAGGAAAAATTAACCTTTTAAATTATGAAATACTGTAACTATCATAAGAATTAAACCAGATATTTTCAACTGTGCTCGTTGAATTGCCAAAACACTGTCACCGTAGTTAATGTTAGAAGACTACTGCTTTTGTTCACTTAAATTACAGGTGTTCTCACAGTTTCATCTTGGTAACTTACTTCTGACTTTACAGCCTGGTGAGATTTTGAAGATGTAGTGGACATTGTGAAAACTTCTGAGCTCAAATTCACGGGTATGCTTTGAGGCACAGCAGCATCTCCCAGAGAACCCCTCCTAAATAGTAGAGGGAAAAAGTAAGGAACTAGCTTCTTTTGGGTTGAAACTATTTTATCAAACAATTAAAAGGATTCACTTGCCTCTTGAAGACCGGTGTGGATTGGTGAGACTCAGCGGACTCTGTGTCACTCTTCTGTTGCTCTGCACCCTCAGAGTTTTCAAACAGTACACTAAAACAGTTTTTAAGTACAGCTTACACTTAATTCATAAAAAGTAGTTTCCTTAACAATGTACAAGTGCTATTTGGTATGACAAGAGTAATTTGAGTTCGGGATTTAATTTTTCTCTCTTTTACAAAACTTAGAAGTGCTATTACAAAGGCATATTTTTTCTTTTGTTTTGTTAAAAAATGCAGGTAACAGTATTTGTATGCAGAGTGAAGAATGGGAAGTAAATTAATCTAATCTAAATGTACTTAATAATTTAAAATGAACAAGTGGAATATAATCATGAGGCACTTGAAAATTCCTGAACAGATATATTGTGCATCATATACATGATCTTATTTTTTTAATATTTTAATAGCCATCACTGTTCACAGCTGCGAACAGCACAGTTTCAATAGCTTTTAAATACAAAGACTTAAATTACTGGCATCAAGATGTGCAACAAATAAAATGAGCTTCTTGTTCCAGAATACAGTCCATTTAATGTAGGTTAAAATGAAATAGACAAATTGATCAAGTATTACCATCCTTTTCTTGGACAAATACTTTAAACAGATTGTCTGCAAGCATTGGTTATTCAGCACTGCTGTTTATTTTTTGCAAAGAATTAACTGAAGAACAAACACCTCCCGAGTAGTTTTTACATACTGAATTACTGACTGTTGTTTTTAGAGATATATTTGAAATGAATACACAAAATCTACTCCCAATTAACTATCCTTTACCAAACCTACTTAATCCATTTCACAGCTTTGGATGACAGAGAAAATCTCAGCATCACTGGCCACAAGATATGAACAAACCACAGACTGGTTGCTAGTCCACTGATACTCACTCACTCATCCAAGGCCAAATCAGTGTTGCCAATTAACAATTCAGTGTCCCTTTACACTGACATAATTAATGAATGCATACAAACAACATTCACAATAAATCTGCGAATATTACACCTCATACTTTCAGACTCTTATTTATGAAAGCAAATTATACCAAGTAGAAAATGTCACATTTTACTTTGTATATCGTCTAGGTCATAATTTTACACCTGGAGATTCAGCTATATTTTATATGCAATTTGATGGCGTGCAGCAAAAATTTACCTCTATATTTTACAGCTTCTTTTCTTCTAAAATCTTTTGTGCACAATTCTTATAATCTGCCATTATGTGCTATTGGCCTTGAAGCAGTCATTAACATTAGCAATGTGGTATCTTATGAAACTGGATTGTGAGCTAGGTAATGGGCAGGGGGCAAAGAGTACAAGGAAATAAGAGGAAAAAAAAGTTTAATAAATTTCTACGCTGTGGTGAATCACCATAACTATAAAATATCTCTGCTTCTAAAACATAGAAAATGAAAAAAAAAAAACACTTTACATAGAATAATATTTATGTCTTACTTCTATCACCATAATACAGCCCATGAGCAGCGTACACGTTCCAAATGCTCAGGCCAAATTTAGACAGTTTAATACAAGACCACAGATCTCGAGCCTGATTTCTACACCAATTCTGATTTGGGCAGCAAGATACAGTGCATCCGGAAAGTATTCACAGCACATCACTTTTTCCACATTTTATTATGTTACAGCCTTATTCCAAAATGGATTAAATTCATTTTATTCCTCAGAATTCTACACACAACAACCCATAATGACAATGTGAAATAAGTTTACTTGAGGTTTTTGCAAATTTATTAAAAATAAAAAAACTGAGAAATCACATGCACATAAGTATTCACAGCCTTTGCTCAATACTTTGTCGATGCACCTTTGGCAGCAATTACAGCCTCAAATCTTTTTGAATACGATGCCACAAGCTTGGCACACCTATCCTTGGCCAGTTTCGCCCATTCCTCTTTGCAGCACCTCTCAAGCTCCATCAGATTGGATGAGAAGCGTCGGTGCACAGCCATTTTAAGAGAGATGTTCAATTGGATTCAAGTTTGGGCTCTGGCAGGGCCACTCAAGGACATTCACAGAGTTGTCCTGAAGCCACTCCTTTGATATCTTGGCTGTGTGCTTAGGGTTGTTTTCCTGCTGAACAATGAACTGTCGCCCCAGTCTTTGGTCAAGAGCGCTCTGGAGCAGGTTTTCATCCAGGATGTCTCTGTACATTGCTGCAGTCATCTTTCCCTTTATCCTGACTAGTCTCCCAATTCCTGCCGCTGAAAAACATCCCCACAGCATGATGCTGCCACCACCATGCTTCACTGTAGGGATGGTATTGGCCTGGTGATGAGCGGTGCCTGGTTTCCTCCAAATGTGACACCTGGCATTCACACCAAAGAGTTCAATCTTTGTCTCATCAGACCAGAGAATTTTGTTTCTCATGGTCCAAGAGTCCTTCAGGTGCCTTTTGGCAAACTCCAGGCGGGCTGCCATGTGCCTTTTACTAAGGAGTGGCTTCCATCTGGCTACTCTACCATACAGGCCCGATTGGTGGATTGGTGTAGAGATGGTTGTCCATCTGGAAGGTTCTCCTCTCTCCACCTCTGACAGAGTGACCATCGGGTTCTTGGTCACCTCCCTAACTAAGGCCCTTCTCCCCCGATCGCTCAGTTTAGATGGCCGGCCAGCTCTAGGAAGAGTCCTGGTGGTTTCGAACTTCTTCCACTTATGGATGATGGAGGCCACTGTGCTCACTGGGACCTTCAAAGCAGCAGAAATTTTTCTGTAACCTTCCCCAGACAATTCCTTTGACTTCATGCTTAGTTTTTTGCTCTGACATGAACTGTCAACTGTGGGACCTTATATAGACAGGTGTGTGCCTTTCCAAATCATGTCCAATCAACTGAATTTACCACAGGTGGACTCAAATTAAGCTGCAGAAACATCTCAAGGATGATCAGGGGAAACAGAATGCAACTGAGCTCAATTTTGAGCTTCATGGCAAAGGCTGTGAATATTTATGTACATGTGCTTTCTCAATTTTTTTATTTTTAATAAATTTGCAAAAATCCCAAGTAAACTTTTTTCACATTGTCATTATGGGGTGTTGTGTGTAGAATTCTGAGGAAAAAAATGAATTTAATCCATTTTGGAATAAGGCTGTAACATAACAAAATGTGGAAAAAGTGATGCGCTGTGAATACTTTCCGGATGCACTGTATGATAATGTAATCCCGGCCCTTGGATTGGAGGGATTGGGGGGTGGTGGTTGTTAGGGGTTTGACGACTTCTGCTGACTAAATAAGGTTAACATTCATATCTAATTCAGGTCCTCAAAATTGTAAAAAAAAAATCAAATTAGCAGAATAATTTCATTTGGTGAATTAGATACTTGACAAAAGCGATTGAAATTATTTAAGGTAATAAAGGGTAGGTCTTCATATAAAACATTGTATGAAAATGGATCAAACTACAAAGTAGTTGGAAAAGAAATCTTGAGCCCTGCTTAAAATACTGAAAAGAAGAAGTGGAAAACAAAGTAATACTATCCTAGTCTGGGTGCATGTCAGAAGTGATAGTTGCCAAAACAAGTAGGAAGGTGACAATGAGATTAGCAGTACTCCACCGTATCTGATAACCAGTTCTTGACAAAGGGCAAAGACATTAAGCTTACTATAGGTGGTCAAATTTCATCTTACTATCTGAAGGTGATTTAACAGACTTCTGATATAATTCTCATTTCATGTGCATGGGGAAAACAGATTTAACAAAACATTAAAATGACAGATTAAAATAGTTACCATCCAGATTTAGAAACAGTTTCAAGTGTAATTAAATATTAAGCTTATTAAATCTCTTTACGCTAGTTTTGTATTACAAAAAAAAATATAATCTTATAAAAACTGACTTGCATTTTTTTTCATGTTTTGCACTTTAAACTTACTGTTACTAAACGACTTACTTCTTAGTCTTGAGTGCACGATGCTTGGCCCTAGGACTAGATGAACCAGACTGCTTGTTTTGTGCCTGTTGCTGTGGTTGTACTTCTGTCGTGGTCTCCCTCTTATTGGCTTTTAATGTATATAAACATATAAGAGTTAATTACAAGAAATGCTTGCTTCTGCAGCCACTAAATGTGTACAACATTGCACAACCATTTTAGGATTTCCTGGAAAAAATACATCTTTGCATAGAATTTAGATTTCTAAATACTTTGAATGGATTAGTGCCTTGCCACCAATTCCTCTGAAGAAAATCAGTTCATTAGAAAAAAAAAAAAATAAAATCATGTAATTATGAGATGGCAACATGATTTTAAACCATGCACACATAAATGTAATGTAACTATGTAATGTAAATACCTGCAGCGTTTCAGAATTACTCTGGAACTAGCCATTTAGTGCTATCATACTGAAATAGTTATGAGGTTTGTATCTATGAAAAACTAACATTACATTCATTTATATTTAGCATTATAATGCAACAAACTTACAGAAGATAGGCATTGTGCAGTAGTAGCATCAAAATAGTCTGTAACAGAACAGAATGTACTGTATATGGGTTAGCACAATCTAAACCCAAATTAAATACTGCAGTCTTGCTATATATTTTTGACTTATTGAAAATGATTTTCAGACCATTCAAATGAAAATATGAAATGATGAAATATAATCTAATAAACCTTTCCTTAACTTGCAAAGTATCATGGCATTTGAGAACATAAATTCTTTTCAGATTTTACCCTTTAAAAAAAAATATTTCTTTACCATTTTAACAATAATCAGTCTGTAGCTGTGTTTCCATTGCAGTTATGTGCAAAATAGAAACAACACTTCTGAAAAGTCAACAAAACACAAATGTGAATTGTCTGTGTTTCCACTGAGTGATTTTATGCAAATAAAGTTTGTTTAATCACCTGAAATTAACAATGGTGACCAATATGATGGGTGTTGGTTCTATTATTTAAATTGCGTCTACAATTTCTGTGTTCATTTGGTGGGAGCAAGTGAATACAATAAAGGGAAGGCAAATTCCCTGTGTTTGGCACAGGCCACATATTAGAGATTTCTTTGAAATTGCCCACAGTGATTTTACTGAGGGGCTGTGGGTACAAAACATTACGATGTACAGCTCAGCATTCATGGAATTATTCAGCACAATAGGCCCTCTCGTGTCCTCTGTCATAGCATATATGAGGGAGCCAGTCCTGACTGAGACGCGCATAGCCATCAAGCTTTATAAACTGGCTACCCGTGCAGAGTACAGGATTGTTGCCGAGACTTTTGGTGTGAGCAAAACCACCATTCACAGGAGTGTATATGGGGGTTGTCAGGCCATATCCTCCAAACTAATGGGGCAATACAATACTTTACCTGATGTGGAAGAGGTACAGCAGATTTCGGAGCTCAATTATGGGGCACACAAAATACCACAGACGTATGGATGGTGCAATTGATGGCACACATATCCCTATTTGTGCACCAAGCGAAGGGTATCAAGATTATGTTAACAGGAAAGGCTGGATATCTACTGTTCTGCAGATTAATGTTCAGGGACATTTGTGTTGGGTCCCCCGGTAGTTCTCAAGATGCTGCTGTATTCGCCACATCACATTTGTACAGGTATTTGAAAATCTAATTTTTTATGTATGCATATGTATTTTCTAATTTATCACATAAAATATTTTTTTATTAAATCACTATTTGTAATCCATTGGTGAATTATCATTTAAGAATATTGACGCTTTACATCATGTCACATTCTCTAAAAACTAGCCTGAAAAACCAGCTCAAAACGAGCGCATAAACCTTTTGTGAATTTTCAGAGCTTTTTCAAAATTCACGTTTCCATTACTGTTTTTTTCTTATGCAATTCCAAATGCGCATTAAGAATGTTAATGGAAACCTGGCTTGTGTACATATAAATTCAAAACTAAAGTATTAATGGTCATAGAACCCCTTCAATTGCTCTTACTTATTAGCTTGCCCACGTATGATAACATATTCAAACAAAAACCTCCTTTTAATACATACGTTGAGGTTTCCTTTTCAAAGACTTCCGCACAAGATCATACCCAGAAGCATTAATGAAACGATTTATTTGCTGATTGAAAAACCAGTCACCTGTGGCTTTCTTCAGGTCTCTGTGGAACAGTAAGACAAAACACTGAGGCCTGCCAAGTCCATATTGCAAACATGGTTTCAACTACTTTTTCAGATTTCAGCAGCTAATTTCTACTTAAGTGGCATTTTAAAACTTATAATTGCTAGAAAGGTACAGGCTGCATATTGAAGAAAATACACTTTTGAAAGAACTTAATATCTTGCTAAGATCTGCACTATATTTTATTGCAAGAGACCAAAAGCTCTGTGTTACACATATTAATGTAAAATTTCACTGTAAGGAAAATTTTTTAACAGGTCTCACATTCTGTAAATACTTCTCTTTACATTAAAACATATTAGAATAAAATAGACAAAAGTCAATACAGTGGATTCATCAACACTGAAATACTTACAACTCTTTCATACAAACAGTGCATTTCCAGGAACCTTTTGGGGATGTCACACGACAGTTCTCGCACACTTGGTGGCTGCAGCTTGGGCACTGACCTGCACCAAAGCTGAATCGCCCTAGTGCATTCTGACATCTGGCACAGGCTTTCTGGCTATAGTTTCTGCTTCCACGTTTGGCACCTTTCTTTCGGATATCTTGTAGTTCCATCTTTAGCTTTCTGCAATAAAGAAGCCAGTAAAGTATGATGTAATAAAATAGGATAAAGTAACCTAAACAAATGGTGGTTTGAGGTTAGCCTATCCTTTGGAGTTTTAAGAGTTAAAATGAATTTAGAATGGGAATAACTGGGATATTAAAGAAACTTCTGACAGATTTTTGTGAACAATAAAAGCATACAGCTCACACACAGACACACACACTTTTGTTTATGATTTGCTTACATTTTACAATCAGCTGAAGTGTTACCATGGAAAAAAAATTGGTTGAAATGAAGTATAGATTTTGCCACATAATTTGCCGTTAGATGTACATTTAAAAAAAAAAAAAAAAAAAAAAAACTTGGACTGATACATTATTAAGATTGTGTGGCCTAGCATTTTTTCGATATATTGTTGCCATCCAATAAGCTACAGTGATCGAAAGTGATATTTTTCATCAAGTGTACTACTTCAGATTTTCATCTTGGAGCACAATTTCTCTTTCCACTTAGGAGAATCACGGTCTTCTGTTTGGAAAAGTACACACAATAAGGATGTGTTTTAACACTAAAAAGGAATAAAAGGAATTTAATTTCTTCATCTTTTTTTTGTATGTTGTCATTGAGTTAATGTGTATATTCACCTTGGTTTATGGACCAAGGAGAGAGCCATCAAGAAAGATATATTTACAGCTGCTAAAATACTACATTAAATATTTCTTTATTTAAGATTCTTTAGCTTATTAATAATTTGTCTTGTGTAGGAAAGATATTACATAGTATTGTACAATAGTACTGATCTTTAGATTATTATAACAGCAACAAGATCTGATTAGAAACTTAAAAATAAACTCTGATTAAAAGAAGTGACGTTTACTTATATAATTAAAGCACAGGAAAGTTAAGTAGCCTATTAGAAGCTTGTGATGTAATCTATCTGAACCTGAACCCCTTTTATTTCACAACCACTTCCTTCATTATTATACTGTATCATAATGTGTCCACAATCACAAAATGCAACACCAGTCTGGCCAACATTGTTATAACGCTGGATATTCCTTAACATGGAATTTTGTCATTTGCTGTCAATCATTACCTCTCATTTACATGTTCATGTCCTTTCATAGAGAATGAAAACAGTATTAAAGTCACTTTTAACTTGCGCTACAGTTTTAATGATATTTATAATATACTTATCATGAGGGGCCTTTTTACTGCAGCCATATCTTAAATTACCACATCTCAGCAGTGTCATACACAGAAATGTTTCTTTCAGATGTAGAACTAAATTATGTTTTAATGGCTCTGGTGTAATGTGTATCTCTTATTCATACAGTTTGAACTAATTCGTGAGTGCATAAAAAAAGGAATGCATTTTTACAATGCATCATATCATTTCAAAGAGTGGACGATGTAAACAATTACTGTGCTGTTATTGCTTGCAGCCTATATCATGAGGAACACTCATTGGTTGACCACAAAATGCAGTAAGTCAAAGAACTATTGTGTTGTTTTTTACCCAAAAACTGTGAATGATATAATAGAAAGTAATGCATGTCTGTTAAAAATAATGATTTTTCTTCTCCCCATTCAGCTTCAATATTTAAAACAAAACATTTTCAAACTGGACCAAGTGAAAGCTGAAATATGATGCAAGAAGATGTTAATAGCATGAGATTGACCTCAGTAGTAAAACCAGCCCTTACCGAATTCGCATTTCCTCCTTTTTACGTAACTCTTCATCTCGACGCAAAACCTCTAGGATCAGATCGTGCTCTTTGTCCGTAAGGAAGGCAAGGTTGATGAACTCAGGTCCCTGTGACATGCTATGTTTACGAAAGAAAGTAGGGCATTAAAAATTAAGCAAGTATAAGCACTATTCAAAATAAACAAAGTACATTAAAAATGTTTATGATCATTATTCCTGTAGCCACACACTGGCCTCTTTCCTCATGTAGGTTAGGTTTTCTGTCTCCTTTATGCAGAAAAATCTCCATAACCAGGCCTGACAGTAATACATTAAAAACAAAAAAGAAAAAAAGCACATTTTTTTAATATAAGAAGTGTGCTTCAATGATAACAAATTAAGGCAAGTTTATGATTTATTGAATGGACCTTACCTGCCTCATAAGGATTGACTAAACTAACTCCTATTCAGAAGTCCCACTTAATTAACTTTATGAAAAAGAAACAACAAAAACAAACACCTTTTGCTTATATCTCTTTTATCTTGAATGGTTCTTACCAAATCACCCAGTTACCACATGAATCTTTATCTAATTTTACTTTCTATTTTTACACTATGTTAAAGACTACATTACCATTAATTATCACAGTTTTCAGTGGCTGTGCCAGTTTTATAGCATATATACCCCAAGTTTTTAACCTGCCTTTTCTATTACAGGATCACTTCTAGCCAGAGATTAATGGGGCAGTATTGGAGGAAAGGCAGAAATTAACCCCAGTTAGGGGGAACCATTCCAAAGCAGGGAATGCTCGCACTCAACTTGTATTATACTGTTTCAGATGTGGGAGGAAGCCACAGTATCTGGAGAAAACCAAATTCAGTGTGTAAACTTTACACAAAAGCAGCTGAGGCAGGAATCAAACGTAGCACCCCAAACTGGTAAGCACCGAGTCCTATGTACTGCACTAATATACCACTACTGTTGATCTAAAGTAAGAGGGACACACACATTTAACTTATTATTTCAAAACAAATAACAAATGGCCTAGAAAAGGACTATTTATATGATTTGTGTGGATTTTCCATTGATAATGAAAGATGAAAATATTTTAAAATGTTAATCTCATTTTTTAAATGTTATAATAAACATAGTATACACACACACACACACACACATTTTTATTACCTGTCAGTCACCTACAGTGCTGTGACAAAGTAAAGTTAACATTAGTAAACATGGAATGGTGTTCCTCATTTCAAGGTTACCAGTACAAAAATAAGACCCAGTCCAGCATATAAAACAAAGACCACCCTTTGCATTTACTTGAAATAATAATAAGCAGCTCAAATATGTGTTTGGGTGGAACACTTCTGCCAGTCTGTAGTGATGTAAAATGAGTAAAAGTGAAGGACCTTGGTTTGCTAGAGGTCATCTTGATGCAGTACAAGACTTATGGAACAGAGGAGTCTAAATTGGAAATAATTTTCTTATAATCTCAAATGGCACATTTCTTCTCTTAAACCAAAAACCTACTTTGAAAGCAATAAACTCATACCAATTGTAAAGTATGCACTTCTGTGATGGAATTAACCATAAAACACACAATATTCCACTTCAGAAAAGAAAAAAGATGCATTCAGTGACCAAACACTGTGGGGTGCTAGAATAACCACTGGACAATTAAACCAAAACCCCCACCCTCTGACACACTGTGTGACCTTGAGCATGTCATTTAACCAGAGAGTGCGCCAAAACCTAAAAACTGAATGTGACTGAACTATAGCCTCATCTTGCAGGTCACCTTGGATAAAGGCATCAGCCAAACACACTGTAAAATGAATGCAATTAAAGATATTGTAGCTGGACTACAGAAAAAGACCTTCCAACAGGATATCGATTTAAAACAAACGGGCAATCTAATAAATCAAAACACTATAAAACATTTTCAGACCCACTAAATGTGACTCATCGTGGCAGGATAACAGAGCCAATCTTGGACTCAAGGCAGAAATCAGCCCTAGAATAGTTGCCAGTCTTTAGCACGGATTACTTATACACAAATCCACAGTGACCCAAACTTTTTAAGGGACGCAAAAAGAAAACTGGAGTACCTGAAGGGAAACCCATGCAGACTCAGGGACAATGTGCACACAGTAAATGGAACTAGACAAGAGACTTGAAAATCAGGACATTGGGTCCACGAGGCAGTACAAACTATTACATCAATGTACCATACTTAATCCAAAAAACAAAGAGAGACAAGAGTTCTGGAAAGATCAAATTAAAGACTAAAGTAAATCCAACTGAAATGTTGTGAAAAGACATGAAGCAGAATGTAAGTGTAAGAAGCATAGCGCAATTAATGTAGCTCTGTAACATGAAGTGGGCAGAGTCCCCCTGCTAGACCGTTATCATAAATGTTTTTATAAAATTACAACTGTCAAAGAAAACAAGGTATTACTTGTCAGAGAAGCACATTTCATCTTCACAGGAAGATGCATTTGTTTAATTTTTTTTTGATAATAAAAAGGTGGAAATAATACTACTTTTAAACCAACCTGGAAATTTGTGAAATGCCACGTCAAAGAAAAAGAAAAGGTCTGCAGTGGATTTTCCTTTTCATTCAGTCACTACAGGCAGCTGAAGTGTCAGTTCTAAAGGAATCTTGAACTGGTTGAGTCTTCAGTGCCATCTGATGAATCTCTGATTTTCATTCCTTGCTTGGGTACCTGTTTTCATATATTAAATAAACAAAAATCCAGAAACAGCCATTAATTTGACTCTTTACAAAGTTACATGAAACAGCTCTTAGGTAAGAGGGAATGTCAAAGAAAATGAAAAGCACTCATGACCTTGCCCCACATTATTACCTTTTGTATCTCTCTACCGAAACTCATTTTTTCTATGTTTTGAAGGAAAAAATAAATACAAGTCAGCCTTGTATCCCTTTGTGGGTGTTGGCTAATGTTTGCCTTTAGAATTACTTCACAAATGTGAACTTTAAAAATCACTTCAAATAAATAGGACACCACATTTCTTTGAAACTTCTGTAAACACATCAGTTGACTACAGCAGTAAAAGCAGTCTGCTTTGAATGGACTCATGTCAGTTCCTGAATGAGCTGAAATATTAATATAGAATGACATGACTTACAACTGGGAGTTTCCAAAATTAAGATTAAGCTAGACTAAAAGTTGAACACCCTCAGCACACAGCCTCTGTGCCAATACAGGCAGCTGGAATCAGATAAGCACAACTTGAAAACCAGCTGAAGATAAAATATTATTTAAAACATATGCTGTACTGTAAGAGTCAAGATTTCCATTGCTTGAATTTGCAAATACTTAATACATTAATCTGTTGATTTTTTTTTTTTTGTTTTACCCGTCTATACAGTATTGTTACAGACACAAACTCCCTCTTCAATTTAAGTATGATTTTAAATTAAGCTGAGAAGCATAACACATTTTTCAAAGTCATTTAGGCTGATTCAAAGTTAAGTGGCAAATCATGTACTCTAAAATATTTAAAAAAAAAAAACCATGAAAGCACTGCAACAGAATTAATGAAATAGACCAATTCATTGCTTGTACTGAGTTTGCATATTCTCCTTGTGTTTGAGTTTTTCTCGTCATACTCCAGTTTGCCTGCCACATCCTAAAAGTAGGAGAGTCCTAAACTGGCCCAGTGTGAATCACTGTGGGCATGGGCATGATTGCATATTGTAGCACGTAAACAGTTTATACCTTGCGATTCATACAGCATATAAAACTGGATTAAGCAGGTCCAAAAATGGTAAAATGGATGGATTATAAAAATTGTAGAATATTTTTAAAAACAACTGAATGTAAAATCAAGTGATATACTCAGTAGTGAGACTGCATCTGTTAATTCTGTTAAAATACTACAAAAAGGCCATATTAGCACTAGAAACTACTTTGAAAAAGAAGATGACTAAGGGAATTGAATCTCTTTGGTCTTAACATGTGAGCACCTAATTAGGATTTTTAAAATTCTGAGAGACACCCATAAAGTTGTTCCAGTGGAGTTCTCTCAGCACTAAGTGCTTTAACCAAACAACTTGATTAGATATTAAAACATCTTAGCTGTCATCTAGTTAATCATGCTTTGCAAACTAAATAGAATCCTCTGCACTATAAATGTCTGCCATATAAGTCTGCCTTCTTGTGGCACCCACCTCTCAGATAATTTCTATAAAATATCTTTAGAAATGTGTACTGTGTGTATACAGTACATTTACTCATTCATACATTTGCTGAATCTGCTTAATCCAGTTTCAACATCTTATGGAAATGATTTTTTTGAAAACATACCAAATCAATGAACTATCAATCTTTTACACTTTTATGACAATCAAATGATGAAAAAAGTAAGGATTTAAAAATCCAGCTATTTCAAATCACACTAAGCACACATTATCTTGAATAGGTTTTTTTTTTTTGTTTTTTACACTTTTTTGATGGTCCATTTATTATAGTAATTGAAGCTTAAATTGCATCAAGACCAGACTTAAGCTGGACTCCGTTGACACAGTTTTGCCTTGTAGTTGTAGTAGCTACCTAAAGTACTCTTAATCCAAGTGACATTTTCAACTCTGCACAGTTTGCCAGAAATATCAACAAACAAGAAGACTGCCATAGCAACGGAAATAAAATGTTTGTCAATGAATGTCAAGATTGAACAATCTAGTACTTATCATATAACAGGCAAACTGCTTGTTATATAAGTAACTATAAAACAAAACATATTTTCATACAAGGCGGCACCGTGATGAGGAAACCAACCATGTCCACTGCCCAGAATAGCCAGATTCTCTCTTTAACATGATAAAACGCAGATCAAGGGGACACACAATCCAAATGACATTTCGGCTAACTGCTACCTTAACACAAATTGGATTTGCTAAAAAATAACCAGAAAAATGAAAATCAAAATCTAAAGTAACCAAAAGCTTGACACATATTGTGGTGATTTGTATTCACATATTTGGTAGCACAATTAATGGCCTTAAAGTAATGAGGAAACCTGGAACAAACTTAAAAGACATTCTCATCCTAATGCAAGCTTTCAACATAAATAAATCTGAGCAGTTTAACATTGTTGGAAAAATAATTAATTTTCACTTCTATCAGCACAGATTTTTTTTCTCTGGTTCTACCATATAAGTCCCTGTGAGATCATGAATGAATGTGGTATTTGTGAGGACCCTGAACTGCATTAAATATAAATGACAGATGGACAGGTGCAACCTTAACCATTAAAAACCTAGACGTAATAAAATGGGCTAGGTTACAAAACATTTTAACAGAAGATCTGAATGTGAGGTGAGAGTGTGAAATTTGTTCCAAGCATTCTGACGTGTCAAACAAGACCAACAGTGTTTGTAAATTTCATGCCGCTTCAGATTCCAGCTTTTTATGAAATGTTATCACGGGAGATGAAACTTGTTCCTATGGTTATGATCCTAAGACCAAGGTTCAGAGTTCTCAATGGAAATCGTCCAGTTCTCCTTGTGCAAAAAATAAAGCACATCAATCAAGATCCAACATCAAGGTGATGGAATTGTGCGAGCCTAGTTTGTACCCAGGAACACTACGGTGAACTATGAATATTATAAAGGCCTATTAGAGTACATAAAAAAAATTATATGCTTAGAAAACGACCTGAGAAATGGACAAATCCATCATGACAATGCTCCATGTCACACATCGCTTCTGGTATGTCAATTTCTGTCCAATTAAAACATTACAGTGTGTTCTCATCCATCTTATTCACCTGATCGGTCACTGTGCAACTTCTGGCAATTCTCCAAAGTCAAAATGACCATGAAAGGTAAACGTTTTGAAGTGATTCAGGACCGCAACAGTGCAACTAAAGACACTCAAGAAAGAGGACTTCCAGAATTGCTTCAGAAAGTGGCAAGGGCGATGGGATAAGTTTGTTTGAAGCGAAGGGGGGTATTTTAAGGCAATGTGTCTTTTACTCTAGTCATTTTTGTTTTTAATTTAAACATTCACCATATTTTTTTGATCACACCTCATCCACATAGATACTGAACTATTTGGAATTCAGACTCTGGAACTGTGAGCACTTCACCTCCATGCTACCCTATAATGTGCATTTTCTTAATATTGAATACACTACATTATTAAAATAAAATCTAATAAAACAACTTTGAACCATGAAATGGTGACACTTCAGTCCATTTAGCCATGTTTCTTCTTAACCTATTCATTTTTACCTTAAAAAACCAAGCCAGTACACTTTTTGGAGGTTTTTAAAAGAGATCCAATGCACAAGAACTTCTAGGTGTTTGGGATATGTTGTTTTTTATTCATCAACATCTGCTGCGAATTTTTGCCACATTGGTTAACATACAGTGGGATGCAAAAGTTTGGGCAACCTTGTTAATAGTCATTATTTTCCTGTATAAATCGTTGGTTGTTACGGTAAAAAATGTCAGTTAAATATATCATATAGGAGACACACACAGTGATATTTGAGAAGTGAAATGAAGTTTATTGGATTTACAGAAAGTGTGCAATAATTGTTCAAACAAAATCAGACAGGTGCATAAATTTGGGCACCACAAAAAAGAAATGAAATCAATATTTAGTAGATCCGCCTTTTGCGGAAATTACAGCCTCTAAATGCTTCCTTTAGGTTCCAATGAGAGTCTGGATTGTGGTTGAAGGTATTTTGGACCATTCTTCTTTACAAAACATCTCTAGTTCATTCAGGTTTGATGGCTTCCGAGCATAGACAGCTCTCTTTAACTCACACCACAGATTTTCAATTATATTCAGGTCTGGGGACTGAGATGGCCATTCCAGAACGTTGTACTTGTTCCTCTGCATGAATGCCTTAGTGGATTTTGAGCAGTGTTTCGGGTTGTTGTCTTGTTGAAAGATCCAGCCCCGGCGCAGCTTCAGCTTTGTCACTGATTCCTGGACATTGGTCTCCAGAATCTGCTGATACTGAGTGGAATCCATGCGTCCCTCATCTTTGACAAGATTCCCAGTCCCTGCACTGGCCACACAGACCCACAGCATGATGGAACCACCACCATAGTTTACTGTAGGTAGCAGGTGTTTTTCTTGGAATGCTGTGTTCTTTTTCCTCCATGCATAACGCCCCTTGTTATGCCCAAATAACTCAATTTTAGTTTCATCAGTCCACAGCACCTTATTCCAAAATGAAGCTGGATTGTCCAAATGTGCTTGAGCATACCTCAAGCGGCTCTGTTTGTGCTGTGGGCGGAGAAAAGGCTTCCTCTGCATCACTCTTGCATACAGCATCTCCTTGTGTAAAGTGTGCCGAATGGTTGAACGATGCACAGTGACTCCATCTGCTACAAGATGATGTTGTAGGTCTTTGGTGCTGGTCTGTGGGTTGACTCTGACTGTTCTCACCATTCGTCGCTTCTGTCTATCCGAAATCTTTCTTGGTCTGCCACTTCGAGCCTTAACTTGAACTGAGCCTGTGGTCTTCCATTTCCTCAATATGTTCCTAACTGTGGAAACAGACAGCTTAAATCTCTGGGACAGCTTTCTGTATCCTTCCCCTAAACCATGATGGAGAACAATCTTTGTCTTCAGGTCATTTGAGAGTTGTTTTGTGACCCCTATGTTGCTACTCTTCAGAGGAAATTAAAGGAGGAGGGAAACTTACAATTGACCCCCTTAAATACTCTTTCTCATTATAGGATTCACCTGTGTATGTAGGTCAGGGGTCACTGAGCTTACCAAGCCAATTTGAGTTCCAATAATTAGTTCTAAAAGTTTTGGAATCAATAAAATGACAACGGTGCCCAAATTTATGCACCTGCCTGATTTTGTTTGAACAATTATTGCACACTTTCTGTAAATCCAATAAACTTCATTTCACTTCTCAAATATCACTGTGTGTGTCTCCTATATGATATACTAGCAAAATACCCGCGCTTCGCAGCGGCGAAGTACTGCATTAAAATTTTTATTAAGAAGAAAATTTAACCTTTTTAAACTGAGGGAAAATATGCCAATAATTATTTGTTAAGGATCTCTTTGTATACCATGTTGTCAGTTTGGCCCTCCGGTTGTAACATGACCAAGCTGTGTGCTGAGCTAACTCTTGAGCATGTAACTTACAGTTGGCCATGTGAACAGTAATCTTGTCTCAAATCTCACAGCTTGTATTGCTGCTGTCATAATCAGTTTGAGGTTCATGGTTTGTTTCAATTACGACAGTATTTGCAGGACTTGTGTTGAAGTGACATTCGGCATCTGTCAAGCGTTGTAAGCTTACAACCGGTTTCATCGATAACTTCACATCCAGCTTTTGAGAGTTTAAACATTCATAAACTTCAAAGTGTCCACTACTGAAATTGTTACCTGTGAATGTAAGATGTTTAAGAGGCATTGGCGGTTGTCGAAAGGTGTAAAATATTTGGCCATTTTGGTACACTTGAAAGCACCAACCGAACAATTCAGCGGCAACCATCAACTCACATGCAGAACCATAGGTGAAGGGCTTAAGCATTTCA
>JANRMT010062790.1:37270219-37359021 GCA_026402145.1 Polypterus bichir lapradei | reverse complement strand
AAGGGGATGCGAGGTTAAAATAAATCGAGAAGCGCGCGTACATACTTAGTGCATCCCCTCTCGGGAATCGAACCTCGGACGTGGGCGCTACAGGCGAATGTTTTACTATTGCGCCACGGCGTGTGGTTTATCTATTTGAGCGTAGCAGTGTAATTCGGTTTTTGTTCAGCACTCTTTGGAACTGTTGCTTTTTGTCTGCGCACTGCGTCAGTTCAAGTGAGCCGCTGAATATGGTTTTATATGTCACTCGCTTGCTTCTAATTGTTTCGCTGCCTTCTTAATTATATAATGCATGTTTTCTAAAGCGCATTTTGTAGCTCTTCCTGGCTTTCTACGTAATGCGTGATTACGTGAGAGGCGTGATGATGTCATACGAAACTCCACCCCTCAAGCTGAACTCCATTACAGTAAATGGAGAAAAATAGCTTCTAGTTATGACCATTATGCGTAGAATTTCGAAATGAAACCTGCCCAACTTTTGTAAGTACGCTGTAAGGAATGAGCCTGCCAAATTTCAGCCTTCTACCCACACGGGAAGTTGGAGAATTAGTGATGAGTCAGTCAGTGAGTGAGTGAGTGAGTGAGTGAGGGCTTTGCCTTTTATTAGTATAGATAGTCATAGATGGCCGGGGCCCTTGCCCAGCCGGGACACCTCTGCTATGGAGGGACCGGGGGAAGTAGTGTCCTGTCCACACTGGTTCCCCCGGTCCCTCCATACTCTAGAAACACTAGATGGCAGCTGCACCTCGGACTCCAGCAGGGCTTCATGGGAGATGGAGTCCGATACAGTCCTGTTGGGATCAGGGGGTGCTGCAGCTGTTACTGAGCTTGTGTGGGCAGTTCTTCCACCACACTTGGGACTGTGTTGTGGGCTTGTGGGGACAGGGAAGACGCCCCACACAAGTGAAGAAAAAAAAAAAAAAATCTTTGTCTTTATAAGTGTGCCTCTAGTGTTTGTCGGGTTGGGTGGTGGCTTGCCCCACAGAGTTATTATCACACACACACACACACACACACACACACACACACACACACACACACACACTCTAAAACCACCCTCACGCATATTTTGTGCTGCCATGAACTGATCAAGAAATCACAAGTACACAGATTTTTAGGAAAAGACTGAATGGGGAAAAAAGTAAAGCTGTGGGATCCAGTGTATTTTGCTGAGTAAACAGGTTGCTTCTGCTAATGTACTCAATTTATTCACAAACAGAATGTTTTTAACATTCTTTCAAAGAAGTGGGCTTTTTCTATACCTTTGATGACAATTTTAAAACATTGCCTATTGATGGGCTGTGTTTAAGAGAACTGTCAGGGTCACACAGATACAATATTATCTGTTGACAAGATCACATTAGCAAATCTCTGGGCCGCAGTGTTAAAAAGAGATAAATCTGAAAATCTTAGTAAAAACGAACTGCCTTCCATTGTACTAGAAATTCTTGTTCTGAAGTTTAAAATCAAGAATTACCACATTCCTGGATCTTTAAACAGGCAGACATTACAGACTTTCAGCTAAAATTCTGTATTGTTCTGCATAGCAGGTTTTACTAAGAAGTGATTCATCAACGCTTTTTATTATTGTATTGTTAATCTTTCGATTAGCACATCTCAATCTTCTGTTAAGACGTGCAGCCAGAGAGGGATTCATTTTAGAAGAACTGATCACTTCACAGACAAATAGGGTATGACCAGTTCTGTAGCAAACTGCCCAAGCAGAGGAAGTGAGAATGTCTCCATAAAGATAAAGGTTTTATTTTTAATTCGGTGGCAGATCATGAAGAGAGGCACAAATGTGTGGCAACAATGAATATTACACTGGAAATCTTTAGTTTGTTAACTTCCCAATGGGACATGTTTTACAAATGGCTTAAGACCAATATTGTAAACTAAAGTGCCTAGGGGCTATTTTATTCATGTTCTTTCAATTAGCAACAAACACATATTTTAAAAGACACAGCAGTGAGTGCTGGCACTGGACAGATTCAGCATCCTGGGTTTAAATCCTACTTCCAGATGTTGACTGTGTGGGGTATGCATGCTCTCCCCATTTCCATTTGGGTTTTCCCCCTACATCTCCAAAGAATGCATGTTAAGAGTAAATGGCAATTCTAAATTGATCCTGTGTGGGTATGTGCATCTGTGGGCCCTATGGTGGGCTACTGCTCAGTCTAGGGTTGGCTCCTGCCTTGTGTCCTGTCCTGATGATATATGCTTTGGATTCCCATGGCCCTGATCTAGATTAAACAGGCTTAAGAATACAGTATTATTTTATGTTAAATGCAATTAACTTAATTTAGTTCAAATTTAATTTTAAGTGTTTAATGGGATAAAAACTCATTTTAAAACGCAGTCCCAGATGAAAACTAAGAGACAGAACAGGTATTTACTTTTTAGCACATGTATACGTAGGGATGCTAGCTCCTACCAATCTTTATGTGTATTGCATAGTAGCAAAAAAACACAAGAAAAGGGAGAATATGGTGGGACAAGGGAAAACACTGCTGTCTTACAGATCCAATAACCGAGTTTGAATTCTGTAGTCATTGTCTACATATTCTTGCCTTGCCTGTGTAACACTGCCCCAATATTCATAATACAATGTGGCTAATTTTATATTGTGGATGTTATTGTTACAAATCCTGCATCCCAGTGACAAAGAATTAAAAATAAATAAATAAACCCACATGATAACTTGCTTGGTCATACGCATCCCAAGTATCTGCAGCTAAAATCAAAGACAAACTAGTGTATTGGTATTTGTACTTCATTCTCTCAGGGGTAAAAATATCCAATAAATAAGCCACATCATTTTCTGGTTACTGATAAAAATGAGACAGCTTTACAGCTAATGTTGCCCTGCATCAACACCATATTCTATCAATTAAGAATCCATTGAAATACTGCCTGATATTTGTGGTGTATTCTCATGGTTCTATAGTTGGCCCAAAGCTCCTTAGTATCTACATGTTTGTTTCAAGTGGCACTCTTGTTTAAAAAAATGTTTACTTAAAGGACCAACCAGATCAAATCTACCAAAATACACAATACTGCACCCATTGCCATGGTAACAAAATGGGGATATAACATGGTTGGACAATGTTACACTTTTGAAGGTCAAATTTTCATTATGAAAAAAATGTAATCTCACATTAGCTGAGGCCTGAGATCTCTCTGATCTGTCACTGAATAAAACAATGCGATGACATGTGCATAGCGATAGCTACAGGGATACTGTAAATCAAGGCAAAGCTCCTAAGCCTTTAAAGTCTGTTGGCGGTGCCAGCATTGCATCACTGGATAAGAGACATCTATCCATCATTCCAGTTTATCTAGAGTAGTGTCACGGAGAAGCTGGAGCCTGTCCCAGCAAGCATCAATCACAAGGTAGGAGCAATCCCTGGACAGGACGCCAGCCCATCACAGGGTGAATACACATACACACATGCCACTCAGCATCACCAAGCCATCTAAGTACTTTATTTTCATACAGTGTAATATACATTGGAATTTCTGGATTGGTTACAATAATGTGCTTTAAGCTGCCTCTATTGATTTTGACTCATGTAACATTAACAGGACACAAAGAAAGATTTGGGTTGATGTTAGTACACTGAATGCTAACTCAAAGCAACCTAATCCAACTTAATGGTCTAATGTTATACTCATAAACTGATAACACTCAGCTCAACAGCAGCCATAGTCAGGCTTACCACCAGTTTCAAAAACGTTATTTACGAATAATTTATTCAACTAACAGAGATTAAAGACAGAAGAGGTTTAGTGCAGAATCATCAGTAGAAGTGAAGAAGGTCAACTCCTGTGTTCCTCTCCTCCATGTCAAAACACTGGTGTTGCACTTAACAGTTATCAGAATTGGGAGTCTCACATACAGTCAAGACTCCATACTAAGACTAAAGCAACAATGCCAGAGTCTGGCTTGAGCTCTCCTTGTTTAACACTGAAGTCAGCCGCACATTTATCACCTTGTCTGGAGTACAGCAGTTATTTCACTAGTGGTCCTCCTCCAAGACAGCTGCTAGGATCTGCACTTTAGCCTAACACTGTGGGAGAACTTCATCTCACTTGTCTCAACTACACCATTTTCCTATCTAATTCAGGATTCTTTTATAAAACTCTGCTATTAACATACTAAGCAATTAATAATAATAATGTATAATAGCCATCCATATTCCTTACAACATCAACCTATGGGATCAACAGACACTGGCTTTATAGCCATCCCAAACGTTTGCAACAAAACAAAGTGGATGTTTTTTTGGTTGTTACCCTATAGAACCATCTACCTACAGTAGATCTGTGGAAGGTTCCATCAGTTGTAACGCAAATTAATGCTGAAGTCCACACTCCCTGAGGTACTTGTCTATTTACAGTACATGCAGGAAAGGTATATGATGAAGCGGAACCGGACTCCTTACTTTTTATGCTTCACAAATTCAAATTTGGTATCCAGTCAACCATTATACAGTGGTGTGAAAAACTATTTGCCCCCTTCCTGATTTCTTATTCTTTTGCATGTTTGTCACACAAAATGTTTCTGATCATCAAACACATGTAACCATTAGTCAAATATAACACAAGTAAACACAAAATGCAGTTTTTAAATGATGGTTTTTATTATTTAGGGAGAAAAAAAAATCCAAACCTACATGGCCGTGTGTGAAAAAGTAATTGCCCCCTTGTTAAAAAATAACCTAACTGTGGTGTATCACACCTGAGTTCAATTTCCGTAGCCACCCCCAGGCCTGATTACTGCCACACCTGTTTCAATCAAGAAATCACTTAAATAGGAGCTGCCTGACACAGAGAAGTAGACCAAAAGCACCTCAAAAGCTAGACATCATGCCAAGATCCAAAGAAATTCAGGAACAAATGAGAACAGAAGTAATTGAGATCTATCAGTCTGGTAAAGGTTATAAAGCCATTTCTAAAGCTTTGGGACTCCAGCGAACCACAGTGAGAGCCATTATCCACAAATGGCAAAAACATGGAACAGTGGTGAACCTTCCCAGGAGTGGCCGGCCGACCAAAATTACCCCAAGAGCACAGAGACGACTCATCCGAGAGGTCACAAAAGACCCCAGGACAACGTCTAAAGAACTGCAGGCCTCACTTGCCTCAATTAAGGTCAGTGTTCACGACTCCACCATAAGAAAGAGACTGGGCAAAAACGGCCTGCATGGCAGATTTCCAAGACGCAAACCACTGTTAAGCAAAAAAAACATTAGGGCTCGTCTCAATTTTGCTAAGAAACATCTCAATGATTGCTAAGACTTTTGGGAAAATACCTTGTGGACTGATGAGACAAAAGTTGAACTTTTTGGAAGGCAAATGTCCCGTTACATCTGGCGTAAAAGGAACACAGCATTTCAGAAAAAGAACATCATACTAACAGTAAAATATGGTGGTGGTAGTGTGATGGTCTGGGGTTGTTTTGCTGCTTCAGGACCTGGAAGGCTTGCTGTGATAGATGGAACCATGAATTCTACTGTCTACCAAAAAATCCTGAAGGAGAATGTCCGGCCATCTGTTCGTCAACTCAAGCTGAAGCGATCTTGGGTGCTGCAACAGGACAATGACCCAAAACACACCAGCAAATCCACCTCTGAATAGCTGAAGAAAAACAAAATGAAGACTTTGGAGTGGCCTAGTCAAAGTCCTGACCTGAATCCAATTGAGATGCTATGGCATGACCTTAAAAAGGCGGTTCATGCTAGAAAACCCTCAAATAAAGCTGAATTACAACAATTCTGCAAAGATGAGTGGGCCAAAATTCCTCCAGAGCGCTGTAAAAGACTCATTGCAAGTTATCGCAAACGCTTGATTGCAGTTATTGCTGCTAAGGGTGGCCCAACCAGTTATTAGGTTCAGGGGGCAATTACTTTTTCACACAGGGCCATGTAGGTTTGGATTTTTTTTTCTCCCTAAATAATAAAAACCATCATTTAAAAACTGCATTTTGTGTTTACTTGTGTTATATTTGACTAATGGTTAAATGTGTTTGATGATCAGAAACATTTTGTGTGACAAACATGCAAAAGAATAAGAAATCAGGAAGGGGGCAAATAGTTTTTCACACCACTGTATTTAGGAATCCGTTTGATTATATTTTGCATAGGCACTAAATTAACAAGTCAAACTCTAGCTACTTCTGCTAACATTATGCATGGCTAACTCAGAGGGGAGGCGCTTTGTCCACATTTTCCTTTGTAAAAGGGAGTGGTGAACGATGATCACATTGTAAAGCACACATGCTGCCTGCCACCAAGGTACTACTATTTAGAAAATATCATCTGCCCCTGTTTTTTTTTTGATATTGCATTTAGAATTTCAATGTCATGGACTAATTTTCAATGCATGTGCAATTCAAAGCCATCTCTACCTATATGTCTTCCACAAAGATTATTCACTTCTTCATTGTTTTAGTAACTAGTATGACATTGTATCTTCTAAATATCTGTATAGGCTTTCTAGGACGAAAAAGTACATTTTAGCAGGGAATTACAATGTGTTCTCTGGCATATAATTTGCATTTTGATGTGACTGTTACAACAGCCTCTTAGCTTTGCACCAAGCACACTAGGCAGGATTGTATACTTAAATCATTACTATATACACACACACACACACATTTAAAGACCACAGTTAAAATCATATATTCTTTTATTTGGAATTAGAAACAACTTCACTGCTTTAGAGATCTAAGATGAAGAGTTTAGATATTACCCAAACTGAAACCTTACGAATGAAGGATAATTAGTTGATCTACATGATTCTGGCGAAAGTCACATTTAATCTCAAACTACACTGTCAAGACATAGAACTGAAAATTATCCAGGGTGACTTCTTCTTTGCATACTGATTTAGGTACGTTTCAACATGCAGCAAGATAAATCAAACATTCACTGCTTCCGTTCACTTAAAATTTGATTTTAGTGTAGACAACGGTTGAACTCACCCCTTACTGACTATTACAGCACTGAAAATAAACCAACACTGACATATGTCTACTAGAACTTCTATAACAGTTACAGAATTGAGAGACTACACATCTTTTAAATGGATTATACATTGGCATTGTTTGAACACTCCCCTGATCAGTATTAAAGATATTTGCGTTTTAGAACCATTCTTCCAGCATCAGCTCTTTACAATGTTCTATACAATGCATTACTGGCTCATTGAATTCTTGTATTTGTATACTGCACTAATCTGTTCTTGACAGGCCTCATCCTATGTGTCTGCCAATTCTTCATTGTTGCTAAGACCTGTACTGCTTGTAACTTTTTTTTTTATGTACTTAAACAGACGTTTCAGTTTAATAATTTAGTGTAATCTTATTTGTGCCTTAAAATACCTTGTTATAGTGTACAAAAAAAAGACAACTGACTGGATGATCCAAGCAGTCACTAACTGAGCACTTAACAAAATATTTGCTTTATGTGTCGACCATCCTCCCCCAGGAGTCTGCTCCCCTCTCAGGGTGTTCAGCATGCTGGGGTTCTTCTTTCCCTTCTCCTCTGTTGCCACCAAACTTTTATTATGCTTTATAACATAGACATTCTGTGACATAATTAGCCCAGTTCAGTTTAATGGTAAGGCAGGTGCCTGTCCAAGTAGCATTGGGCACAAAGCAGAAAACACTCCTGGACGGGCTCCAGTCCACTGTAGAGTTACACCCTGACCTCTAGTTAAGGTAACATGCAGGTCTTTGTAAATATGGGAGGAAGACAATAGTACTTGGGAAAAATCCACAAAGCTAGATTGGTGAATCTGTCAGGCAGCAGTACTAACCAGTATGCCATTGATATTCTAACCAGCAATCCATTTCAGGGGGTGGAAGGACAAAATCATATCAAAAAAAAAACTTAACACCCTGTTTCTTATAGGTGACAAAAAACAGGAGATACCTCTAAAGAACTGGAGTAAAAATGTAACTGAAGATCGTTAAAATTAAAATGAACAAGCTAAACCGAAAAACAAAATCAAGGATATTTAGCAATCTACCCTAAGGCAAACTGAATGTAAGGCAAAGCACAGCATGGTGGCTAACCTGTTAAGTCATGCTCCAAAAAAAATTAAAGATAATAATCATGGCAAACGTTGGCTATACCGTACAAATACAGGTGAAATGAACTTTGCATCATGGGAGAAATCACCAATACAATTTGATAAACTACTACATTACAGCTGGTAATCATCTTAGCAGTCTATCTGAATTTTGAGTGGGAACCATGTTAAAAGCAGATACAGAAAATCAATCACATTCTAAACCAGTACACGCAAGCAACAAACTTGAGACTGTTTGCTTTAGGAAATGCCTATTTTATATCTTAATACAGATTTAACTGTATTTATCAGATTTGCTAACATATTATCTAATAGTTTTGCCACTTTCATAGCCTGTCCACATTGGACTCTACACATCTGTATATCCTGACTGAGCCCTGTAGTTCAATATTAAAACACCAAAAAACTGATTTTATGGAAATCATTTGAGAAAAAAAATAATCATAACATTTATTTCCCAAATATGTTTCTTTCATAACAGGTGGGCTTCTTCAATATTTTCAGACAGTTGATAACATTAGATTTTACTTTTAAAGCAGAATATCATTAGCCACACGCAGTCACCTCTTGTTCATTTGTATCTCAGAGATAGAGAAAGCTGGCCTGTTTCTAATGAGCCACTGAAATAAAATCATGTCTTGCATCATGGACTGCCATTCTGCTTATATTTACTGGCTAGAATTTACAAGAGCAAAAGCATTAAACACTAGAAAACAACTTTGAAAAAGGGCAGACTGCATCTGCCTGGGAGCAAGGAATACAGACTAAGGAGGTAACTGGTTCAGCCTTAGCGTGTCAGTGCTCCCGCTGTATACTGTTCCCCCAAACCCTGTGCAAGTTGTTAGAAAATAATGTACTCAGTGAATGTCTTCACAGTGAGAGGTGTTAAATTAACATACTACTTGTAACTTGATTTTTGTTTAGTTAAACAAAATGAGAAACTAAAAAAATGAACTGACTACAAATAAGAGCAAAGACCAGGAGCAAAAGTTAGGAGAAATAATTCCTTTTTCACCTGTCTAAAAGCCCTATGATCAGATTGTACTTTACCATTTGATTAATATTCGATCAAACTGTATTTTAGCTTGTAACATTTACAAAATCATTAACGTCTTATGGCTCTAGAGACATTGGTTCATCACTTAGTATTCTGCCTGTGTCTATCTGTGCTTCTCTCTCTTCGCCTAACCCCCCCATCCCAAAATAGTACATGAAAGAGAATTTGGCAGCTGCCATTATATACAGTAGCACTGGACAGGTATACAATAGACTGGAATCTTCTCCTGAAATGGTTTCTCTCTTGTGATAATTATTACTGTTATGAAGGATTCTGAAATGGGATAGATTGAATACATCACATGCAATAGGGTGCAATTAATGGTGCCTTTTGTTTGATTCTTTAGCTTTGAATCTTGTAAATTCTTAAGTATCTTTTAGGTATGAGGAAGCACTTTCACACCATTAAGGTGTATGGGGAAAACACATGTCCAGTATTACAAACGTGTTTAATGGGTTACAGACTAGAATTTCACTTCCTTCTGTTTAACATTGTTAATTAATTAACCAAATGTTCCTGAGGCCACAGGTTAGGCAGTGTCAGGTAGCAGGCACTAAGCAGGCAATGCAGTCTAGTGACTAAGGCATTTATTTTGTAACCATATAAGGTGCAGGTTCTGTCCTAACCATTATCCACTTATTTGGCCTGCCAGTAGTCCATAGGTATAAAATTGATTTTTTTTAAAAACTTTGCTTTACTTTATATGTATGTTACACTCCAATAATAATTTACCATGAAAAGACAAAAAAGGAATAAAGTGGAAGAGAGATGGAAAACATTGTAGAAAGTAGCCAGGAAAGTAAAAATCAGAAAGGCCGTGATCATATTAATAAACACATAATTACAAAAAAAAAAAAAATCACTAGCCAGCCAAAATTAAAGTATTCATAATTCTGTGCAATGTAGACCATGAAGCATCTACAAGTTTTCACACAAAGCACACAGGGACTACAAGTTAAGAAGCCTCTATCTTTACTATAACAACCTCCTACTCCAGTAACAGTATGTAATTTAGTAGGTCACCTTCAAATGTACTTTGTCATTTCAACATTTGCAATTTTACAAAGTCCGTTTTTAAATTTCCAATACAATACCTGTTAAGTAGCACATCTTGAAATGATTTCCTGCAGGAATGTCAAACATGTTTGCGATGCCACTTTCAGATGGTCTCACAAAAGAATTTGAAAAACATATAAATGTTGTTGGATGCCCTGGCAACAGAAAGCATCAATATCCTGGCTTGTTTTTCCACATTGCTTGCCTGATGAATGCTTGCATTCTTCAATACAAAACATTTTGAGACAGTAATGATATTAACGTTTTTGGCACCCCCTCCTCCCTTTAAAGACACCTAATGGAAATGACAGGTGTGTAGACATTAGGCAAATTCTATGTATGGAAGCTTTACAAACCACATTCTGTAGGCCAAATCAGTGTAATGATTAGAAGGGTATGGTTACTTTGAGTGAAAACACCCAAGGAACATGTGATTGGTACATTAGAAAACCTTTAAGAAGGACATGTATCAAAGTGAGGTCTGCACACTGGTTTAGTAGATGAACAATGTAACTTGTGTCCTCCTTAACAACATTACCTCACAATAGCTAATTTCAGTACATGACACACAGTAAAAGAAAACAAAAAGCACTCTCACAAACATGTTAATGATACAAAGGATGTCTAAACCAACTTTACACTGTAGATAATTTATATATTGTTGCATTGTCTTTAAGTTCTATCATTATGTGGCTTTAACCATGATAATCAAAACATTTTTAATACAACATTCTAGAGACATTCTAAATTTTGAGACATTTCTTGTGCAAAGAACAGTCCCTTTTCAATCAATTACAGTCATCAACTATATTAATAATACCAAAGAATGTACAATAGCTAACCTCACCCTCAAAGTTATACACGGCAGTGTACACAGGATACTTTTCTTCTGTATATGCAGAATGTGGAAGAGAAAAACAGTGCAAAAACAATAAATTCCTTAGCAGAAAATGAAAAAGTAATTATAAATTACTGTACACTGCCATGAATTTTAATACTAAAAAGCCATGACTCCCAGGAGTAGCTGTTCACTCATTGACAAAATCAACTGCTACAATGAGTATTTCCAAAAATTAAACCAAGAATAAAACCAAATTTCTTCATTAAAAACAAAGTATTTTATTCTCATTCAGTGGCTAATGATGAATGTCTCAGTCTTTCTATATTATTTAAACATGGAACAGGAACCAAAACAGATATGTCAAAGTACAAAATGCCATTTATCCATTACCTAACCTACTACCTATCACATGCTCATTAATACACACACATACAGTGGAAAAGGAAGGCAACCTGCCATTTGGAAAACCTTCTCTCTGCGTATGGTCAACGCCTAGTATAAAATAATTTGCACAGCAGTTACAGCAATGAAAGGTGCGACAAAATTGACAGATTCACTGTGGAGTGGTTAGCACCATTGCATCACGCCCCTGTAGTTCTTTCTGTGTGTTTGCAATCTCTCTAGTGTTCATGCGGGCTCACTCCCATATCCCAAAGATTTCACTGCTAGGTTAAATGGTTATTTTCATTACTCTGGTATGTGTGAGATTAGGTGTGTGCATGAATGTTCTGCAATGGACTGGAATTTGGTGCAGAGCTGGTTCCTGCCCTGTCCAACCCTATAATAGAATAGGCAGGGCCTTCAAATGGAGGGTTACATTGGTAAGTGGAACAGAGCAGCAGTGTTGAATTAGGCACCGCAATGCTGATGTAAACAGATCCTTGTCACACTTTCTACAGGCCTCACTAGCAAGGCAGTTATGCACTGCTGCACAAAGAGATTTTAAGTCCCCCCCCCCATATCTCCCTTTTAGTCATATATTCCTGACTCAGCTTCCTCATGGTTCACATAAATGTATAGCTGATAAAGAAATTAAAACACCCCTGCAAACACACTTTCAGACCATTTACCAAGCCATATTTCTCTAAAACCTAATTAAAACTGTAAATATAAACACACTCCAGGTTGAACTGCATCACTGAATTCTAATTATGAAATAAAGATTACCATATAAAAGCAAAGCAAAATGACCCTTTAGTGATTAAGACAAACTTTTTCATTCACCAAAGATTGAATGACTATACTTGGGCAATTTTGCTGCATACTGTATGTATAAAGTAAAGATTCTAAAACATTGAACACCAACCTGTGGTAATGGCGTAGTTCTGTATATCCATTTATTGTATAGTCCTGCTGTACAATGCCCGTGGCCAGTCAAAGCCTATCCTGCCAGGATACCAGTCTGCCATATAAAGTATTTACATACTCTGATACACAGAGCCACTGTATGCGTTGCACTGTTTCCCACTTAAAATTAGGGTACTTTTCAGAGCACAGTGCTCCATACACCGAATTTTAACTCCCAGGCTTGCTTTTGTCCGTATGGTGTTTACACTGCCTCTCTGTGTCTGTGTGGGCTTTCTCTTTATACTCTGGTTCCTGTCAGGTTGACTACAATGTCTAAACTGGCTCAGCAGGAGTTTGCCTTACAATGTGCTGGTCTCCCATCAAGGGGCTGGCTCTTGTCTTACACAAAAAACTTTGACATTTTCTGTTAACCTGTGTTTAACTAAGTTGGTAATGAAGGGATGGATGTTGTGCATTATTCTTGATAATTTTCAGTCCAGGTTGAAAAGGCAGAACAGTAATTATGACAATAATACCCGTGTCATAACCTCTTTATCATAAATTGTGAAATGACAAACTGGTAAGCACAAGAAACAGTGTCCTGCCAAAACTAAATTTCTTCACTAATTAATTTTTTCCTCAAACGTACTTACTTACACCATTGTTGTGTCTTAGATTACTTTTGCCAAATCAACGATAATAAATGACTGATTTGGTAACTTTGATTATCAAAAAATGTTTCAAAGGCCAGACTGAGTATGAAATGAATTTAAAACGTATGCGTGACATGAATAACACGTTGCACGCGTGATGACAACCCTGGCAAATCTGTTACCAATAGTGGCCGTTATAAATGTGCATTAAGGTTTACGCAAATATCAGCAAAACACGAACCTGATTAAATCAGTTTCAGGAAAAGCACACGCCTAAATAAAACAGTGGAGCTTGAAAACAAAACTTACATTGTCGCTTTAAAGACAATCAAGTCAAACTGTCGTGCTGCTTAGGAGGAGGACAAGTAAATTGCGCAAAGGTACATTTTAATGCCATGCCTAGCCACGGAGAGAGGCGCGACGACACACCGATGCCAACCAAGCCACCCGCCAGCCAGCGCGACACCCGCTCAACACACGGCGACAAATGGGTACAATGGGACTCCTTCATTAACTCTGACTTACTTTCTTGTATTCCTTTGTGCGACTTCGAAAGAAAACTACAGGCAGCGCGGTTTAACAATTTTCCTTTTTAACAGGTGCTTCTTTAAAAGAAATACGCGAGCGCATTTCCATGGCGACGCCCCACTCTTGGACTAAACGGCGTACGGACAGCCAATAATATCGCGCGCATACACGAACAAAGAGTCGACAGGCAGAGAGGTAAGGAAATTTAATAAAACTACCAAGAAAGTGGTTAAAATTGCTTACTAATGGCGTTCTTCGGCACTAAGTCACTCCACCTTTCTCACTGTGAAGTTCCGCGCTGGCGCTGCTAGTCTCACTCTAGCGAAGCAGGGAGGGAGCAGGTGAGATAAACTATTAATGATACCGGAAGACAGAATTCACATTTCTTCGAAACTTTTCATGGGCTTTGCCGGCGCCGCAGAGATTTAAAGGAGCCGCGCCTACTTAGGTGGAGGCGAAAAGAAAACCTGGTGTACTACTAAAATATTAAAACGTTAAGATGTTAGTTCTGATTATTTCATGCCAGCATGGCATACACTAATGTTTGTCACAAGGGTTCCATTCTTGGCTCGGAGTGAAGTGAAGTTAAGACTCCGTCAATGTAGTTATGTGGGGATTCCTATGTACCCCGACTGTCTTCCACATCCCAAATACGAGCGAGTACGATTAACTGGATATTCTCAACTGATAACCTATCAATGTGTGTGGCCAGTGATTGCCTGGCACATCCAGTGTTGTATCTGTCATGACAGGGTCCAGCCCACCACGACACCAGGGTGGATATGTTGGGTTTGAAGACGAGTGGAAATCTGATGAAGGTAAATCCGTTAAATGCAATATCAAATGAATGTCGAACGTCAAGCTAACTATGACTTGGTCTATTAAATACGCTTTTATAGCCCAGCACTGAAGAATGACCACTTCTAAATTCAAAACAAGACACCAAAACATGTGATTATATCCAAAGGTAATGATGGTAAACAGAAATGTTCAAAATGTAAATAAAAGGTAAAATAATAAACAGTATATAGCAATGATGCTTATATAATGTGTTTATCAGTTTGAATACCACTAACCACCATTAGTAGTAATAACTACCCGTAAAGCTACCGTTATCCCTGCACTGTGTATATGTATATTTCTATTAGTGCTTTTGAAAATCATAATACATCTTATTAAATCTGATAATAAATTACAGACTGTATTACTTGGAACTAGATTGAATAGTTGGCACACCACTTAGGGTTTGATCCTGCTTTGCACCTGATAGCTCTTCCGCGACTCCCTGCAAACCTATAACAGTATAAATTGTGTTTAAAAGATGAGTCCATTAATTCTTAATAAACGTAAAACAGCATCAGGTATTTATAACATGGATCATAAACCAATGAATGATGAGAACATTGATAAGGACAGTGATTTATATATTTTTGATGATTAACAATGGCTGGCTTTCACTCTACTTTTTATAACTAAGTTGAATTCAGTAATGTTTGACCTGTAATTGCTGCAGTAGAATACAGTAAAATAATAGCATTACTCACAGCAACAAACTGAATTTGTTAATTTTATAAATCAGCAAAATATTTAATTAATGCAGTATTTGTCAACAAAATAAGAAATTCTCATTCAATTTCTGTACTGCGTTCAAAATAGTATTTAGTCCTGTCTCCTGATCTCTGTCTTTAAGCCTCTATTGAACTGTTCTTCTGCTCCTGCTCCAGTTTCCATTTATCTTGATGACTTTGCCCTGTTCATTAGTTCTGAGTTTGTTTTTATCCAAAAATAGTCCAAGACTCCACAGATATCCTTTGACTGCCAAATACAAGCTCTTCTCTTTTCTCCTTCTCTTACGTAAGCTCTAACACATCTGACCTGCTCTGTAACCTTATACGCTCCTCTGTGGAAATGTGTTCCATTCCTTCACATCTGTTTTAATCCATCTTTTTTCTGCTGATTCCATATATCACTTTTCTTTTATACTTATCACTGCTCACAGGTACATTTTCTGTGGAATTCATGGAGGCTTATGAAATCCTTGCTCTAAAGGTTCCCTTTTTCAACTTGTTATGCTGATGAGAATTATTATCCAGCGTCCCTCCTGGCCCTCTGGCAAAGACACTGGAGAGAATATTTCACAAACAGACTTATGTTTTTCTTACATCTGCAAAGTCCTTTTCAACATGGTTTCTACAAAGGCCTTTCCAAACAGAGTGCTTTACTTCCACTCACAACTGACTGTGGCTGCATGTGCACTGCTTCTTTTGTCTCAGCCTATATTCTTTTCAAACTTTCTTATGCATTTGATAAAGTTAACTTCTCTTTTGTTTGCTCCATAAACATGGAATCACAGGTTCTGCATTAAGTTTATGTCCTACCTTTCTTCCAATGTTTTCTGGCATTACTCAATGCCCTCTCCTCAGAATATGTCTTAAGGTGTGCCTCAGGAAATACCGACAGACCCCATTCTTTCTCTACATTTGTGTCATAGACACACATATCTTCTCGTGGCCTCTCTTATCATCTTCATGTTATCCATACTCAGATCTTTCTTGCTTGCTGCACACATCTTGAGTCTCCTCCGGCCCCTCTTGTATAACACCATTGTGCTATCAAACCATATACAGGACATATGAGAATATTATTTATGTATTAGCTAGGAAATTTTATAATACGGTACTGTTGGTTAATCAGGCACATCAGAAGTACTATGTAACTAACTGAGTACTTTTTCTTAGCTGCACAGTATTTGTAGTTTTTTTGTTTGTTTCCTTTAGCAAAGTCTAATATTATTGCCACGCAGTGTGCTGTAGTGATTAAGGCTTTGAACCTAGGACTTCAAACCCTGAAGTTGTCAGTTCAAATCCTGCTAATGACACTGTGTGACCATGAGCAAGTCACTTCACCTGCCAGTACTCCAATTGGGAAAATAAAATTAACCAATTGTATCTCAAATGTTTTAAGGTACCTTAAGGGCATTAGTCAAATAATAAGTAATAATAATACTATTATTAGATGACTGGAGCTGCTTACTCTTGAACATACTACGCACAATTGTCCACGAGGAAAACATTATTGCATTAGATCAATTCTTGCTTTTTTTTGCTTTTCCTAGTGACTTGGCTTTTGGTCATTGCAAAACACAATTTCATATGAAAGTATATTCATTTGAATTGAAATGGGTAGTCAGGAGGAATAATGTAAAATGTGAGTATTTTTATCATTATTAGATATTTACGGTTTTCATATTGTTTACACCATTCACTCAAGTACAGGATTTCTTTTCACGTTTTTAGTCTGTTGTATGTAGACTCTATTTAAAGCAGTTACATTTCCCCATTAGAAATTCAAGTGCCACTATCTAAATCTGACATTTCTCCCTTAGTGTTTGCATCATTTTAATCATGGGGGTTGTTTGGTTTTCAGTGCTGTGACTGAAGGCTGAAGGTGTACAGAGTGGAACGGATAACCAAGATGAGAGCCAGTATGCATGTATGAGTACCAGTAGTCAAAGGAGAAAAGCAGTGTTTGCTAACCACTGAGCTTTGAATCTTCCTTGAGTTTTGCTGAACTTTCTTTTTCCATTTCACAACATGATCATGTCTCTTTTTTACTGTGCAGGGCTCCATGTATTCACATGGGCAGACAATCACTACTGCTGCACTCTTCATTTGCATAAAGCATGCTCATTGAGCAGCACAGAACATGTAAATTAGCATAATATTAATAAGTACTAACAATTAAAAAATGCATTGACAATTAAAAAAAGTTTTTTTAACCTTAAACATCAAAATATTGAAATTAACTTTCTTAGTGGCTACCCAGTACCCTAGATGTACCATCCTGCCAAATTAAAATTTCAGCTTTGTACCTAAATGGAAAATGGTGCTGCAGTTGATGAGTCAGTAAGTGAGTGAGTGATTTATATATATATATATATATATATATATATAACACAATATTAAAGCAAGAACATGTTATAACATGTGCATAATGAAAGAGGCCTCCTCCCCTACAGAAATACTGCCACGGTTAGTTTTTGCTCCAACCAGTTTCTATTCCTGACATTAATTACATTAGATTCTTCTTTTATGCATCATTCTGTAAAACCAGAAGATGCTGTATACAGTATGAGTGTGTGACTAATTTGTGCTGCAAAAGTGTTGTTCTTCTGCTCATATTATTATAGAAGAATGGATGCCCTAGTGTGTAGTCATAGAGTTTAGTGCATAGGACTCCATTTTAGGTACTTACTCATTTAGAAAAGTAAATAATAATCTGATTGAGTGGTTTTAAATTGATCAAACATTAAGACAGATGTCAGTTTAGGGCAGTATTAAGTGAGGATTTAATCAGTAAAATCAGTGACTGCACTGGTAATTACATAGATATAAAACTCAGTTTTGAAAGGGAGCAACTTTGTGACTGTGCACAAGTCTTAGGCCACTCAAGAAACTGGTTTGTAAAGCTCTTTAACTTATTTATGTATAAAACACAAAATACATTAGAATAAACACAAACACTGCTAAAACTAAAAAGTATAAAAGAATGTCCTGCGTTTTTAAGTACAGTATATTACGCGTATGTGGCCACAATGCAAACTGAATTAATTCCCTTTGGTACACTACTGTATAATTTTTTCCTATTGCTGGCGCTCCTCTTTCCCCACTTGCCTTTATTCTTTCATTATAGCCTCTGACAGTAGCTCTCTGCAACTCATACAATATTAGTCTAATTAATTTAAACTATACTCCAAAAAGTTTCATTGTTCATGGGCGATGTTCTTCTTTACCTTGGTAATGCCCCTGTTGATATTCCCCATGTTGTTGATCTGTTTAATATCTATGAAGCCCTCTCTGTTTAAAAGATTAACTGGTCTAAATTTGTTCTTTTCCCACTGAAATCTTCCTGTCATCTCTCCACATTTCCCTCATTTATTCCCTGGACAGTGTCTTTCAGATACCTGGGATTGGACATCTATGTCAGGGAATAGGAGCTTGGAAGTGACAACTTTTGCCATGTTCTGAAGGGTGCAAGAGACTCCATTTCTTCTTGGTCCCACCTCTATCATTCTAATCCAAACTGGAAATTATTACAATGAGTTAACTTTAAGGTGTATGGGGAAAACACATGTCCAGTATTACAAACGTGTTTAATGGGTTACAGACTAGAATTTCACTTCCTTCTGTTTAACATTGTTAATTAATTAACCAAATGTTCCTGAGGCCACAGGTTAGGCAGTGTCAGGTAGCAGGCACTAAGCAGGCAATGCAGTCTAGTGACTAAGGCATTTATTTTGTAACCATATAAGGTGCAGGTTCTGTCCTAACCATAATCCACTTATTTGGCCTGCCAGTAGTCCATAGGTATAAAATTGATTTTTTTTAAAAACTTTGCTTTACTTTATATGTATGTTACACTCCAATAATAATTTACCATGAAAAGACAAAAAAGGAATAAAGTGGAAGAGAGATGGAAAACATTGTAGAAAGTAGCCCTCTCTGTTTAAAAGATTAATTGGTCTAAATTTGTTCTTTTCCCACTGAAATCCTCCTGTCATCTCTCCACATTTCCCTCATTTATTCCCTGGACAGTGTCTTTCAGATACCTGGGATTGGACATCTATGTCAGGGAATAGGAGCTTGGAAGTGACAACTTTTGCCATGTTCTGAAGGGTGCAAGAGACTCCATTTCTTCTTGGTCCCACCTCTATCATTCTAATCCAAACTGGAAATTATTACAATGAATTAACTTGGTTATCTCTTTGCTCCCACTTTCTCCCCCACATAAGGTCTGGCAATCTGTTGTCTCTGGTGTCTTCATTCCTTTGAAATTATCTATTAAACACTCCACTTTGATCTGCGTAAGGTTGGAAGGTGGTATCTCCCTCCCTGATATCAAGCTATACCACCTTGCCTTTACTCTAAGGCTAGTTTGGAATTAGGCCTACCCTCCACGGCATCCCTCTTCCTGATTGCCCGAAGAAACAAAATATATTTTCCCCCATTGCTCAAATTCAGTTCCATTTCTTTCTAATAAAATAAAGTCTGTTTCTCCTATTCTTGGCCCCATTGTGTCTTATGCCCTTCAGACGTGGAGAAATGTTGAAAAATTGATGGGTCCCCTGCCAGGATTGCACCTCCACATTCCTTTATTTCGTAATTCTGTCCTAAATATTGGAGGCTGTCTGATTTCCTCCTTCCCTTGTGTCAGTCTGGTATATATATGATTGGAGATATATTTAATGAGCCCGGGCTGGAAGCATTCCTTTTTCTTCAATCTAAGCATCCTCTCCCTTTCACTTCTGCTCTTTTTATAGTATTTGCAGCTGAGGTCTGTGCTCAGAACATATGTAATTCCCCTCTCTTCCCCTCTTCCAATGAATTCCCTGTACTCAATTGCTTCATCCCTTGCTAATAAGTCTAAGCCAGTATCTGGTCTCTACTCTCTCCTCCACAAAGCACCCCTCTATACTCTTCCAACCACGGCTAATTGGCTAGCACACCCTTCCCCATCCCTCTGCATTGTACTGGCCAACAATCTTTCTAAATATCAAAAATTGCTCTAAAAATCCATGTTACCAACACACAATTTCAATTTGTTCAAAAACTGTACCCTACTCCCTGGAGACATTATCTACTAGGACTATAATTAGAGCTCCTATGTCACCTTTGTCCTTTTAAAGTCCCTGTTCTGGGAATGCCCTCTGGCTGTGGCTCTCTGGCACTATGTGGCTGAATCTATCTCTACGATTCTTTTCTCTCCCCATTTATTTGTCCCGTCAGGTTCTTCTCCGCCTAGACCTTTCTTCTCTTTCCTCACTTCCCCTTTCTCTCTTGCAGTGGAGGCTTTTAATGACTGCAACCATTGTAGCTAAATTGCTTTTAGCCTTTCGCTGGAAATCTCCTGCCCTTGTCTCTCCTGCAATCTAGACATCTTCATTTTACAATCTTGTCTTTCTTGAACTTTCTGCATCCCAGATCAACAACTTTTCTGGGTCTATTATCCACAACTGGCTTCATGCTGTTCAATTAGTGAAGAGTTGGTTGGAGGTTCCTCAATGAGGCAGTTTTTCCTGTCCACCCTTCCTCATTTCTATTTTTTTTTTTTTTTTTGCTTACTTTGTCTTACTCACCTGCATAGTGTGTGTTCCAGTGAACCTTTCAACTCTTTTTCTCTCTCTCTTAATTGTGTTTATGGTTAAATAGTTGTCTCAGATGTTGCTGGTGAAGGGGTGTTATGTGTTTGTTCTTATATACCTTATTAATGGTTTTATTTTGCTGTATTCCATTTTCATTTTATCAATAGTAATCCTATGGCAAATTATTCAACTTTTCTTCTAGAGTTATTCATAACTTTCTCATAACTCTCCTTTTGACCTGGGCTGTTTTTTGTTCTTTTCCAAGTCCAAGTGACCCAACACAGCTTCAGTTATGTTCAGGTCAGGGCTCTCAGGGGCCAGCCTGTTAGCATCCTAATTGTCAATAACAACAACAACATTTATTTATATAGCACATTTTCATACAAAAAGTAGCTCAAAGTGCTTTACATAATGAAGAATAGAAAAATAAAAGGCACAGTAAGAAAATAAAATAAGTCAACATTAATTAACATAGAATAAGAGTAAGGTCCGATGGCTAGGGTGGACAGAAAAAACAAACAAAAAAAAAGCTTCAGACGGCTGGAGGAAAAAATAAAATCTGTAGGGATTCCAGACTATTAGACTGCCCAGTCCCCTCTGGGCATTCTACCTAACATAATGTCTACTTAATGCAGGTCTTAATTGTGTTTGCAGCATGTTTGGTTTGTTATGGCCATGAAACATTACGTTATTGTCAAATTGGACATTTTTTGAAGATAATGTGTAAATAATCAAAATCTGTTTATATATCTCAGCAGTTATCATTCCATTGATTTTTGCCCAGATGCCTTGCACTGTTGGCTAGAATGTAACCCCAGATATGACAGAACTGCCATTGTGCTTCACACAAGTCTAGACAGTTATCAGTATACTGCTCTGTAACTCTTCCCTCAACATACTGGAATGAGTGAAATTTAAAATTTGGAATCATCACTCCATAAGACTTTCTTCCAGTGCTTGTAACTCTGTGCTTTATGGCATTTATATACTGTAATATCTTCTGATTTCCTCCATTAGAAAAAATGGTTTAATAAATACAGCATGCCCCAAAAGACAACTTCTTTTGAGACATCTTAGCTTAGTCAAAATGTGTACTTTGAGGCAAGATGACTCTACCAGGTGCTGAAAAATTTCCTTTTGTTCCCTAAGGAATTGATCTTTAAGTCTTTAAGTTTGTTAAATGCCTGGCAGCTTTTTTGAGTCTTCCCTCTCATGTTTTTATTTCAGTTCGCCTGGTTTCTTTCAGTTTCTTTATGACAGCTTGTTCACCTTACCCTGAAAATCCATTTTGTTATGCTGCTGGTCATTCCCATGGTAATACAAAATGTACCATAAAGGTATGTTAATGTTCCCATTATCAAATCTTTTGTTGAAGCACTATCATTGATGTGTTAAATTTGTTAAATTGCACAAGTAGCACACCAGGTTCAGCTTATCTCTACCCCATTAATTTCGAACTAGGTTACAGCCGACAGAATTTAACAAATACATGGAGCAGCAGGTGTGGCTTAAGGAGAATTTTAGGAACCAACCTTGTATTCTGTCAGCCATGTAACACTATATTATTAAGTCTATAGAAAGCACAAAAAATGCTTTCTACTTTTATTGTATCAATGACTTTTTCTAAAGTTATATAGGGTTTCACGAGAAAATGAACACTGCCTGATATCCTTATATATAATTTGATACTATCCGTATGTATGGTGTTCGCGTCAATACCCCGTATGTATGGCGTTCACGTCAATACCCCATATGTATGGTGTTCGCGTCAGTACCCCGTATGTATGGTCTCTGCGTCAATACCTCGACTCAATACAAGTTAGAACCATGCAATGGGACTCTGTCTCTGTAGTCAGAACATAACGTGGCAAACGTGGACGCAGTACAGTATTGCATGATTGGCTAAGAATGTTCGAATGCTTCAGTGACGCCGCTGGACGGCCGAGTATAGTAAGTCGGTGTTGGTTCAAGCCAGAACCGGCCCTAGGCAATTTCGGACCCGAAGCAAACTGATACCGAGGCCCGACCCCTGCAGCTAGGGGGTCCGGGGCAGAGCTCCGGCCACCAAGCAATTTCCTGCATTCTGAGCTGCAGAAATGTGTTTTCCCGGCATCTACAACCATCACTTTTTGACGATTTCCATTTGACACTGACAACCGTAACCGTAACACACTGATAGGAGCCATATTTGCAGGCTGTCAGCGCAGACTGTCGTACAAGGCCCTGAGTGAAGGGTATGAGTGATGGAGGTCGGAGTGGGCCCGCATAAATGTCTTTAGTGACGATACATTAACAGATAAAGCTACATTTTAGCCAGCTTTTGCTGTTTCCACCAGGCAGCACGTGGAGGTAAATAGCTAGGCCAAGCACTTTTTTTTTTTGCTTTTTATATTTTTTATATATTTTTTTTATTTTATGAAGAAGAGATCCACATTATTTTGTTTTTACATTTTTATTCGGTTTTAAAGCTTGTTTTCATAATTTCGACATATTCAGATTTCCGTATAAAAATAACTTACCAGCAGATATTGAAATCTATTTCACACAAAAGACACTTTTCGAACCTTGGCACTGGCAAACTCATGAATAAGTTCAGAATAATCAAGAGATTCAACTGTCTCTTGCTCAACTGAAATCAATGCCAGACTATTCAGACGTTCATGGCTCATGGAGCTTCGCAAGTAATTTTTGATAAGCTTGAGTTTGGAAAAACTCCTCTCCGCTGAAGATACCGTTATAGGCACAGCCAATGCTATTCTGAGAGCCACAGCAACATTAGGCATGGCAGTTGCTAACTCCTTCTCATACAGATATTCCAGTGCTTGCATGGCCGTTGAGTTGCTAGGAACTAAATTGGCAAACATGCGAATTTCACTGCATAGTGCATGTGGATCAGTGTCTGATTCATTATTCTTCGAGTCAGTTAATGCAGTTTTCAAGTCCATAGAGTATTTCATCAAGGTATTATCATCCATGGATGATATTAACTGATAATTGTGCAGAAATCCAAAATTGTCAAAATGCTGTTTCATTTGATCAAACCTCTCACTCATGGACATGATTGCTTGATCCAGAAGGACAAGAAAGAATTCTGTGCAAAACTTTTCCTAAAACTAAATGAAACTAAACTGATACGTACATTATTAATATGTGTGTTACTGGACTGCACACAGCAAACTCTTTTCTGCTTGGTTGTGTGACTGAGCCCTGCTCCCAAAATTGTGTTGCTGAATTTAGTACTGTATGTTCAGCTCATCAATGCAAATTTAGCGATTTCTGAAATATTGAGACAGATTATTTTAAGGAATAATGTGAGAGGCCGAGCATTTGCCTTGTGGTAGTCCCGTGGCTGCTGAAAGCGTGGGCAACGCTAACACGTGCACAATCTGACAGAATGAAACGAACATTTGTAAAATACATAATCCTTAACTGTAACCCCCTTAGAAATTTACATGGCCAAGTAACCAGGCTATTTGCAGAGAAATCTGTGTGTGTTAACCAGTTTCTCTAACTTGTATAACTGCTTGAACTCGGGTCATCGATAGTCATGAAACGAAGGATAACTAGGGCAATGAGGATACATAAACAATCAAGTTCTAAGTGTGTTTATTCAGACAAATTAGTACCCATAGTAAAAGTACACTTCCAGTTCTTCACATAAATAACTGATAAATAATTCATAAAACAAGTGTTCATTGAGGGAGTTAAAAAAATCAATCCTTAAATAAATAAAAAACTGAAACAAGTACTAAAATCAAGTTAAAAATCCTGGCATAAAATCAGTTTATTTTATTCTCCTGTTCTGAGTCCCAGTGCGTCTCTCTCTCTCTCTCTCACTTCTACCACCCCTGTTCGCCCATCGGGTCTCTGCAGCAGGGCAGAGTCACTGGCAAGCACAGTCCCCACTCTGGCTCTTGTCCTAGCCACCCCAGACTCCATCATTGCATGACCCCAGGAGCATTAGATTGCTCCTGCTCCTTCTGTAGTGCTCAGCAGGAACAAGCTGCCCCTGGAGCACCATTCCTATCACTCCCTCATGGAGCCACCGACCACCTTGCCACCTGTCTAACACTCTGGCTTACACTCCTGATCCATTCTCTGCTCTTTTCCTAATAATTTCTCTTGATTTAATTTCCTTCCTTATTTCATTTTCATTCTCAATCCCCTCTCTGCCCTACTTGGGCTCCTTTATATTCTGTAGGTGCAGGCGTCTTAATTAATCACCTGCAGAGCATCAATGAGGAAGCCAGCTGAACTGATTGCGTATAAACGTGCAAATGCGACTATGCAGTTTCCTCATTAAACACCATGCGGCTGCATAGCTTTGCAGCTGTACACACCCACACCTGCAGAGCCTGAACTGCACTGTTTTTTTAAAGCTTATATACCACCATGGACCCGTAATGTGCTTCACTGTAGCATTTTAGAAAACAGGTTTCTGTGAATATCCAAGTTATTAAAGTGCATGTAAATGTACTGTGTGTTTAATCAATCTTATCAGACAAGGCTAAGAAACTGCATTCCAAAGATGCCCTGTGGGAAAAGAATTGACATTTGAACTGTCTGACAGTTGCTTCGTAAGCAAGGGAATTGAGGGCCAAAACAAAGAAAAATGGGCAATGCCAGGCTATCCTTCAGATGAAGTGGCCAGAGCTTTTATCTTATGGATCTACCATCCTGGCTATGAATCCTGTGCATGTCAATGTGTGTATATGTTTGTGAAGTTTGCATGTTCTCACCATGTCTGCGTGGGTTTTCCTCCCACATCTGCAAAGATGTGCATGTTAAGCTAATTGGCAATTCCAAACTGTCCTAGTGTGAGTCTGGATATAAGACTTAGTGGGCCTGTGACAGTGTAGCACCATATCTATGGCTGTTTCCTGTCCTGAGCCCACTGCAGACACAATGGGCCATTTAAGAATGTTATGTCATGTTATATTGAAATGGGAATATAATGGGAAAAAATAAATGGGCTTAGAAGGTAATGAAATAATTAAAAGGATTTTTAATCTTTTGAACAACTGAAATCTACACTGTTAAAGATTTTTTGCAGTCTCAGTTTACATTATGAAATATAAGTAGAAACATAGGTACAAAGAGAAATGTTCTTTATCTCTACTGGCAAACTACATGACTATACCAGTAAGTGTCTGTATGTTATAACATGATTTAGCCAGAATATTTAGTGATGTTCTATTACAACGAAAATGTAACAATTTGACAATTACTGTGTGTAGCAGACTTGTTATAGAAAAATAGAGAACGCTTAACACACTATACAGAAAGAAAATTGTATTCAGTGGACCCAGTTTCAAAAAGGATGTGATTTTCACATTTTCCTTTATATCATCTGTATCATGTGAAATACTGCTTCACTTTCTTTTGTGGAGATATCAATATCAGAAGGATCACTTGTGAAAGATTATTTGAATGAATAGCTGAGGAAAATGTATTTTTTAAAGTTTGTAATGCATTGAAATGTTACACACTTGATAAAAGATTTCAGGAAACTTATTGTTCAAACAGTCTACAGTAATGACAAATTTAAAGACTTAACTAAGCACAAAAACTTTTAGATTTGAATATGAATATGCAGAAATATAACCCTATTACTCATATAACCCTGGTGTTGTAGTTAGTTTTCTTCAGTGCCCTGTAATAGATTTAGACCCTGTTAAGTGTAAGCATTCTAAAACCCACTACTGGAATACGTGAGTTCTGGAAATAAGTAAATAATCCTAAACAAATCAATTAATAAACCTTTGGATAATTTATTTGAATGAATATTCTACAATTTCAAATTACCTCTTACATTAACAAGTCTCTTAGAACTGTTGGAAATGACTCCCCTTTATTGCCAGTAGGGGCAAAAAACTCCAACAACCTGAACTTACAACAGCAGCTAACCCCCCCGAGACAAATTTTACTGAGACTAGACAAGATAAAGTGACATCAGATCTGGGACATAATTTAGCAGAAAGAAGTAGAACAGATGATAATAATCGTAAAGGTAGAAAATTATACATAGTCGAACACTAAATGAAGAATGGACATAGATAAGTCACTGTACAAACAGGACCAAATGAGAACCTTTGAGCAGGTAAGCATACAGAGCATGAAACCTAGCACAGGTAAGGTGAACCAGCTCCATCAAATCTCTTAATGCTTTAAAACCTTGCTATGGAACCTGAACAAGCTGCTGCTTGAGCAGAATAGGAGTGAGGGATGCTTGGAAAAGAAAGTGCCGGGGTTTCAGACTTGTACTTACTAAGTTTCTGTTCATATAGGTTATCTGGTAGGGTGTGAGGTGGCCTTATTGGCTATATTTAGTGACAGCTGTCTTCTGTGTGGCGAGAGGTTGTGCTAATAAAGTCTTTGATTAATAAAATGACAGTGTCATTGTAACTGGAATACTTGCTTGAACTTGAGTTTGACTTGTAAATCAATTATGTGTGTTGTATGGGACCAGGACTCTGCATGCACTACATCAAAAGGGAAGTAAGTGTGTCTAGTTTTAAATACTGGAGAGGATGTCAAATGTGCATTAAAATACTAAAAAAGATAATATTTTAAATCCAACCAACTTTCTAATAATATGTAATATTTTGATAAGGCCCATACTGGTCGACTGTGTCTCAAAGAAGTGGTCATTCATGGCTCCTTTGGAATGGAACCTGATCCACAAAGGTGAAGAGCAGGTATATGCTTTGCACAGATTGTCAGGCAAGGCAAATTGACAGGATAAGAGGAAATGTGGACAATAGGTGTGAGAAGCCAGGTAAAAAATAATATACCATAGCCTTTTTCCATTCGGGTAAATTGCCTCGGTGTAATCCTGGACAACGAACATAAATAATATCTCCCAGACTGCCTTCTACACATTCAGAATTCATTCTGCCTTGACACCACGTAGCACTGAAATGTTAGTCAATGCCTTAATTACTTCTCACATCGACTACTATAATGGCATCCTTTCTGGCATCACAAATAAACTCCTTCACAGATTACAGCTCTGCCACCAGCATCATCACACACAACAACCTAGAAGACCATATTACGCCTTACCTTATTTGACTCCATTGGCTCTCTGTCGCTTATTGGATCAACTTCTAAATTTTTCTCCTTAAATTTAAAGCTTTACACAACATGGCCCACAGCTTCATCACTGACCTCCTCCAACCTATACTCCTGTTCATTCCCTGTGATCCTCATCTGCAGGTTTAACTTTTAACTTCAATACAATGGGTGCTAAGGCCTTTTCTGTTGCAGTACCCAAACTATGGAACACTTTAACCTGACATATCCAAAATATGGACTCCATTGCAAACATTAAAACTGCTTTAAAAATCCTTGTATTCCAATAGGCCTTTGCACTGTGAGCCAACTGTTCTATATGGTATCTGCTATTTACTGTTGTCCATTATCGCTCAATTCATGCAGATTTCACTATTGATTAATGTTTATGTAATGTTTGCTTACTAATTCTTTTAATCTTTAATATTGTTTTATTACTGTGGATCTCAATACTGGTCTTTTGTACTCTGTGAGATGCCCATGAGTGTCATGAAATCTTCCTTAAAAATATGTTATTATTATTATTATTATATGTAAAATATTAATTAATAAAACATACAGGAGATCAGAATTTGGGAAGCCATGTATGAACAGTCTCACCTGTAGGACATGTGAGGAGGCACGATTAAACACAGAAAGTAAATGCAGACATGTGCCACAAAATCCAAACATACACTGATCCGTCATGAACTGAATATACATCCCTGTAGCTGTAAGACAGCAAACAAGCCATTTTTTAATACTTGTAATCAAACTAATGAAAATAAAAAGAAAAAACAAACAATTAAAAAGAAAACTAATGTGAACAACTGCAGTACAGAACTATGATATTTGGTAGCCTAAAAAGAAGATTGTAATTTAAATAGTATTTAAATGCTACTAAACAATTTTGGTTAAAACAAATGAACTAACTATAAAACTACTGAATTAGATCTCAGAAATTATAACAGTAAAATACATTCATCTAATAATTTGCTGAACCCATTTATCTGTAACAGTGTCACAGTTGGCAGTACAGATGCTATATTTCTAACCCGATATGGTGCAAAGGAACTGTAAAGCTTATTCATTTTAGAAACATGGGCTGCAGAGAAATTCAAGGATAAATTAAACAAACACAAAGTACCAGGAAATATTACTGAAATAGAACCTGTATCAAGTACATATCAGAGCAAACAATTCATGACATGGTTTGCTGAGGCTTGTTTGCCCTGAACTGAATCATCGTTAACACAGAAAAGCTGGATTGCTAATGCATTCAAATTTCCTCAGTATGTTAGGATTTACAAAGCTACCAAAACATAATAAATTACTGTAAACACATCCTATTAACTCAGTCATTTTGAAATACTTTGAATGAGAACTATCAAATGCACCTTTTGCAAATGACCTGTGCCTTAACAAAGGTCAGCCTCTTTTACTGTTGAAAAGTGTGGGAAAAAAAAAATAAAAGTGTTGCACAAATAGGACATTTATTTTGCTGTCAAGACCAGACAAAACACATATTTTAGGTCAGTTCTGGACTGTAAGGAATTTAAAAGATGCTTTGCTTTTAGTGCCTTATTACAGAAAATAAAAAACAAGCATTGAACATGATGTCCCACATTATCCTTAACACATTTTGTGGTCAAGGCTTGTATTTCAAGTTAATTCATAGCAGACTTTTCGAAAGTAGTTTAAATTGTGTCAAAGGCTACAGAATATTACATTTCTTTAAAAAGAATTTCACAGCAGTTAAATATGTTGTAAACAAAGTAACACTTTGGAAATGTTTCTTTTATATTAAGTTTTACAGGCAGTTATGTGTTATAAATCATTTCAAAGATAATAATTACTTGTATTTTAATTAACAACAAAAGAATATGTATGATAATAATTTGTATGTATTACAAAAACACATTCATTTTCATTATACAGATTGTAATTAATGAAAACAAACTATTTGTTTCCCAAATTGATGCAAGTTAATTGATTTTGCATGGGATTAAAATGAAGTCATAATGTCCTTCACTGTGCCCAATGAATAGAAACACAAACTTTCCTGTTAATCCAAGAGAGTGTATTTTGAGTTTTTGACTTTGAGAAGTGTGCAGTGCATACGAGTTTGCCAAGCACCTTATGTTTAATGCCTTAACATGTACCTGTGGGTCCTAATAACACTTACAAAGCATCAGTAAAGTGGTACTTTTACTCTGTGCAATGTGGCATACTAAAATAGCTTCACTTTGGTGGCATAAATGGGTAATATGTCTCTCAGTATTGTATACTTCAGTGTAGCTAAGGCTTGCGAATCCTTAATAAGACCACATGAGTCTGTCATAGTCACAAGTAATTTTACCAACGTATCACAATCATTTAATATGACCCAGTACACCAGTGATTTATGTTAAGACCAAAATAATTCATTGTTAAAGTGTTATTACATAACTGAATGTGACTAATAGATGCATTATAGAGAGTACCTAATCTGAGCTGCTACCAGCTGGGTGTTATACATTGTCAGTGTGTCCAAGAGTGGGCCAGAAAATGGACTAGTATAGTGTCCAGAGCTGGGACCCTGCCTTGTGCTTGTTGCTGCCAGGTACGGGCCTCTAGTCCATCATCTTAAATATGCTTTTGGAGGTTTGAAATGGATGAAATGTTTGTATTCTATCTTGTGTAATTTGAAAGCAGGAATAGTTATATGACATTATTCTGCAACCTTTAATGTACTATTTTATATTGAATACTGGGGGTTCCCCCATGCTCGCCTGCCACTTCGCGTCTCTGCCACTGGCGTTGTGAATAGGGAGGCTGAACGCACCCCAAGGAGTCGCGCTCGCTCCTCCAAAACCCCCTCTTAAACAGTGATACAATGGGAAAGAAATAGTTTTTTTTCCTCCTCTTTGCTCAATCAGCTGCTGGCTTGCTGGTGCTGCTGACCCACAGCGTGATCTGCATCTCACGCTGCGCTTCGAACATTTAAAAGCCTGTACAGCAGCTGTCCCACTCTTTGTGTTTTATTTCCGGCCCAAAGCATTCTTGATATTTTTTGTTTATAATTTAAAAATTAAATTTTGAAAATGGAATAAGAATCTGAAAATCAAACAACATCACATTAAAGTTTGATACATTCTGAAAAGAATGATACCAAATATATATATGTAGGTTTTAAAATAAGCCAGCTTTAAAGCGTGACAAAAAACATGACATAAAAACGTCACCGTTGCACTTTTAGGCTTAGGATTATATATATGTAGAGTAGATATTTCTAAATCTGCATTTTGATAGGACAATATTTTGTTTTTAGTAAACATTTTCTGGTATTGAAAATTCTAATTAATTTTAAAAAGAAAACATATCTTAGATTTTTATTTTATATTGGCAATTATGATAATTAGACCTTAAACTATGAGAAGCACAGTTACTATTATCAGTTCCAAATATACACAGAGTAAAAGTAAAGGTAAATAAGTAAGCATAAATAGATAAATAAAAAATGAAGTCACAGTAACGTTTACAGACAATGTAATGGTGATGAGTTCCACATGGGTCATGTATAAGTGTGTGACTATGTGTGGTTGTTGCACAAGTTCAGTTCAGTCAGTGCTGCTTTCTGTTATAGGAAGGAGCGGTGATTGCTGTGCATTTAATTCGCTGATTTCTTTTAGCTAAAAGCTGTTCTTCAGCCTGGTGGTGTGGGCATGCAGGGCCCTGAAGTGCCTGCCAGAGGACAGAGGAGTAAAAATGCTATGACTGGGGTGTGTACAGCTGTTAATTGTTAAATGAAAACCTCCTGACAATGAAGTTTATGTTTTTAAAATATATTCATTAATGTTCCACTTAGAGATGTGCCAGGGGAGCTGTGCCAGAAATGCTCCTGCTTCACAGCTCTTCAACCTGGCTTTGTGTCTTGGTTGAAGTATCTGGCATGCATTATGGCATTTTTTCATTGTTCACAAGGTTTAAGTGGGGTACCTCTATTTTCTTTCTATAGTCCAAAAAATTATAGTTCCTTTAGCTGGTCAGTCTAAATCATTCAAAGATGTACGCATTTATGCCATCCCATCAAGATTTGATAATAATAATTATTATTATTATTGTTATCATGATTCCATGTTCAGCAGACAGCATGATCCAGGACAATTTTCATCCATTACCACCATGGCAAGCTCTTACTTATTGTAACCCTGTATGTTCAGGGAATGAAGGGATGAATAGCACTGTAGGCATATGGGAATAAATTTATTAAATAACTTACTTGAGACACTTGAGACTTCCAAGTTCCTAGACAGACATTCTCCAAAATGGAAAAACTAAAACAGCCAAAATGACATAAAATACATACTATGTACAGAATTAGATTCATTTGTTTTTTACCCCAACACACATACTTCAGTTTCTGAATCTATGATGTTGTTACTCGAGTTAAAAATATTGCAGTTTGCTGGAATTTTTGCTTCATTTGCAGCATACAGACAGCAGTAACTTTTGCTTTTTGCACTAACAACTAGGTCTACATTCTAAATCCAAAACTATATGATCAATGTGTGGAGCATATGATTTTACATGCTGTATGTGCCGGATGTGTGTCTTCCATGGCTTTCCCCAGTTTTCCATCAGTAGCTTTGTTATCTGAGATGCCGCTGTCTCTGCCCATTTTCCCCACTCTGATTTTATTCTTCCTTTAGCTGAGGAACTGCAGAAATTTTCTTCAAACACGGTATCATTATTTTCAGAAGGTATAACTTTATTTTTACATTCATGATATTCTTCACTGGCCTCCTGGGAATAGGCATCTTGCTGGAGCAAGGCAGGCTTGTGTGGCAGACTGGTAACATTTTGGTGAATGTGGAGGATGCCTCCACTGTTCTGTCTTAGGAGTCGACAAGCTGTAGGCCAGCCCTCTTCAGAGCTAGGAATTAATCCCAAGTTTACTCTGTCAGCAACATCGCACATGGAAAGCTAGAGGAAAGAGAAAATAGTTTGAACATGCATCATTAAAACAATTATTAAAAGCATATCTTGTATCTTATATAATAATTATATAATAATTATAATCTTATATAATATCTTTTTGGTTGTTACTTTACTCATTTTATAAACATAAACATAAACAACTGTATAGAATTTTGATAGCTTGTTTGCTTTTTGAATTACAGGCTCCTGGCCTAAGAAAGAGGACTATACCAAATCTTTAATTATTGTGTTAAGATACATTTTTAATCAGTAGTCAAGCTGACAATAAAGGTAATATAAATATTTCTCACACACAAACAAAAAACTATAATTGCTTTTGATGTAAGTGTCTAACATAGGATAAAGCTGATAAAATGTGTTTATTTCTAAAGCAATGGAACAACAGAAATAAGCTGGGAATATATATCTCCAGCATCAGGCATACTGCAGCACTGTATATTTAAACTAAGTGAGTTACATATACTATGTAGGCATACCAAATTATGGATAAACATTGAGATGTACATATAGTGGCTCCTTTGCAAACATTAACAAGCAGGCTGCTCAAAATGAGAAATTCTACCATGTGAAGCTTGCATGTTCTGCCAGTGTCTGCGTGGCTCTTCCACTGAGTACTTTGCTTTTTCTTCCACATCCTCTAATATGTGTGTGAAACTAGTGATTTCAAACAAATTTGCTCTAAGAGAGTGTGAGTGGGCCCTGTGATGGGTCAGGTCCATTTTCAGGGTTGACTGCTGCCCAGTGCTACCAGTGCAGGCTCCAGTCTCTCTTTAAAAAAAAGGATTAAATGGTTTAAGAATGTTATGTTTTTTCCATGCGGATTCTTGCACTATACAGCACTTTTAGAGAAGTCAAGAGATAGGTTTCAGTCCTTCGATACCGCTAAGTCTGCAAAGATTCTGCAATCTCCAAATCTTAAGGCCACTGAAGGAAGCATAACTTACAATATTTTTTGATAGAAACTATAGCTCTAGTATTTAAATTTTTCTAGTTTTTAAACTAGTATGTTTATAATATAAAGAATTTACGGTACATTATTTTAAAAAAAAAGCTTTTCAGACTCATATAGGATGCAGAGCCAGGTTATGATTACATACTAAAGTACATGTATATTCATGATGTCCTCAATGAATTGCTAAATTTTTGTAAATTGAAATATGTGTAAGTAACAACTTAAAATTAAAGCTTTCTTTTTCTTTGCTCTTTGGAAGGGTGGGGTAAGTGATCTAGATAAGATATATTACTGTACATATAATTAGAAGAGAGAAAGAAAGCAGTTGTTTTTAATACCTGTCTGTTATCACCTTCATGGATTACACATTTGTGGGACACTCGGTTAAGGTGGAGGTTTCTGCGCAATGCAATTACAGCATCGGGGTTCCACTCACAAGCATGTACCAGAGTAGCCTTGCTGTGTACCAGGTAAGGAAGTGTGAAATAACCAATACCTATGGAGAAAGTACTTAAAGTTTTCAGAAAGGAAACACCTTTGCAAATTTGTATTAGGGTACCTTCAAACGATATTGTTATCTAGTTTTGAAGTATTTAAGTTAAGTTCATAGCTAATAATCATAGCCAGGTGAATAGGTTTAAGCAGGAAAAGTAATTGGTTAAATAGATACACATAGGTAAAACATGCAAAAATAAAATCCAGAATCAAACATAAAAATGTATATGCTCTTATTATCACCATCTTTTGATTGTTTTTACTGTGGAAGTCACACACAAAAAAAAGATTGACTATGTGGTATATCCAATTAATTTAATTGTGTAGAAACAGAATGATTGTTACACATTTGTTGAGCAATTTGTTTCAAGAATAACCCTGATAAATGTAACATATTATATAAGGTAACATTTGAAAAACAACATATGCACAAAAACATAGATATAAAAAAGGTAAGAAGGCCAATTTTATTATTACTCTATATAAAAAGTAAATCAGTGACTGATTAGGAATGCAAGTCAAATGATTTGGATTTTCCTGCTGAGATATGCAATATTTGCTTGATAGTGCAACAATTTTAAAATGTGTTATGAAAGACATGCTAGCATTAGTTTACTAATGAGACTGGAAATTTGAATTACAGTATATGTGAAGCGTAGTGCTTTAACTATAGGTTATGTAGTTAATAAAAGAAATCCTAGTTAATTAGGCATTGGCCCAGCTTGAAACAGGTGAACTTCCTTTTGTACCTGCATACAGGTCCACCACAGTTTCTCCAGTGCAATCAAATGTCATTATTCTGAGCTTCTCTGTGATATTTCCTGAAGAGAACATGCATTTTGTGACATCAAATTCATACCTGCGAGGAAAAAGTTAAGTTCTAAAGTTAATATTTCTGTTTTTGTTTTTCTTATTAACTAGGCCGAAGGACGACAAACTTTACCAATGCTTGTTAAATTTATGGAAAATGCACAGTTATGCTGATTCAGAGTTTGCTCAAGGTAAGCAGTGTGGGATGATAGTTTGTCAATGGAAGTTGTATTGTATTTGATATACAACTGAGGAAAACTACAGTACGACAGAGTCATTATCATTGAGGAAGATTGATGAGCATCACCATTTGCTGCTATAGCAAGAGATTAAATGTAATCTTTGATCAGAACCATAAGAGGGAAAAATTAGGCGGCAGTGTATTCTACAAAAAAAAAAAATGTTTGGCATATATAGTTCTTAATTTAAAAAAATCAGTATGTAATTACTAAACTGTAAAATCCCCAAAAAAGTAAACTATGTAATAAATATTTAAATAACACATATTACAGTAGTTATTTATTATAAAAACAGCTATAACTGGATGTAGTATTCTACATTGTTTCTGACTAAGTGTTGAGAATTGTCAACACCATTGTGAAACAATGCAACTGATAGTGAAAAGCAGTATCACACTAAAATGTAAAATGTACCATGTGGTCACAAGTATATCATCATCGGATTAACCACCATTTTTCAGATTAGAACGTCTTCTCCCAAATGTCTTTTGTCTACTCACCAGTGGTCCTGGGCATATCTGTGAGACCTAAACATTTTATATCATCCAAAACCATCCTTAACCACATCATCCTTGGCCTTCCTCTTTGCGTTGTCCCTTCCACCTCCATGTTCATGCATCTTTTCATCCAAACATCCTCTATGTTTTGCTTCACATTACCAAACTACTTTAATCAGATTCTCCTCAGCAGAACATATATTTCCTCCACACCAAGTCTTTCCCATAACTCAGCATTTGTATTCCTCTCACGCCATTCCACATATCCATTGGATCATTCCCATCTTTGTTCATCTGAGCTTTCCTACATATTCTGCCTTTATCAGCCATGTCTCACTCCCGTGGATCATATTACTTAGGTTCCAAAAGCTTTTCCCTTTCATTGCAAAGTTCAACTTGTTGCAGATATTTTGTTGTTTATAAGAAAAGTTTTCAAGTAAACTAACTCTTCTGTAAGTATTGTTGCTGGAAACAAGCAAACATCATCCAAACAGAAATATCCTGTACCTGATTCCATTGTCCACATGGTTTACCCAGCTGTCCTCACCCAACAGTAGTGTAACCACAGGCGTACGAAATCCATCTGTAGATATTCTGCTTATTTTAGCAACCCTTTTTACTCCCAGAGCTGTGGCCACTGTCTTCCAAATGTCTGACCCTGAAAGTACCCAAAACATTAAATGCTGATTGCATTGAATCTTCCAAAATATATTTTAATTGAGATTATATTTTAAAATGTGTTATTTCCCATTTGTTTTAAAATATGCCTTCTCAATAATGAAAAATGCATCTTAAATTGTTATATGTAACAAACTGGACATTTTTATTTGTTTTATAAAGCAAAAATAATAAAATTAAAAACAATGTCTGGTCATGCTTTAGCCTTGTATGGGCATCTCATTTGAAGCAAGGTGCTACTCACCAAACTTTTTCCATATAGGATCCTGAAAGGTGCTTTCTGTGATAAGGATTAAATCTCCATGTTTTTTCCAGGTTTGGGGAAGATCCCGGACAAGTTCTTCACTCCACATGACTTCTGTACTTTCTACCAGTGATCTTACATGCTCTTGAAGCCGACGTTGAAGAGACTTTACACATGACTTCTTAGATGGAACCAGAGTTTGACTCTAAAAAGACGATAGTTTGTCAAGCAGAAAACAAATATGTGATATTAAGCAAGCAAGGAATGTTTTTATGTTAAATTTATGCCAGCAGAAATATGGATGCAGGAACAATTACAAAGGAGCAGATGCAAAATATCCAAGGTATAAGTATTTAAATATTAATAGTGTTAAAGTTACTCGATATTGAAGATTTTTTGAAGAAAATTAAATATTGAAGCCTGCAGTGAAATTCTGCCTATTACATATGCGTCTGTCCTATAGAAAATTTTGTGACATGTATGTTTCACCAGGGTATAAAAAGAGAGAAAATACATATTTAGAAAAGAAAATAATTGATTGTTCATCTTCATAAATCAGGTTATAGATACAAAAATACACAAAAGTTAAATATAATACCATTATATAGCAATACTGAAGCAGTGTGAAACCACTAACATAATAGTTATACTACCAGGACAAGGACACAAATGCAGCTTAGTATATGTGTTTTTGACACGCCAGATTGTATAAATATAAATGACACTGTCTGAGAGACAAGCAAATCTTCACCTTCAAAAGGTTTTAATTTAGGACAGTCCCTAAACATCCAACTCCTCTGATTCAGGAGCAACATAGTATTATTGTTCACAATTAGGGTCCAGTCCCTCATGTATTTTAATGTGACCTGCAGAGGTGTTGCTGTAACACAATTTTAAGGTGAATTACATGTGGAAAATTTCTGGACAGAGGAAAGGTCCTAGACCAGGGGTTATCAACGTCAGTCCTGGGGACCCCCTATCACTGCAGATTTTTGTTCCAACCAGCTTCTGTTTTTAATTGAACTCATGGGCTAATTAAGTGAACTGATATTTCCCAAGTTCTGTGTTTAAAGAACAATATATTAATTAGAAAACTAAGTTTGCTAAAAAAAATATATATATTAAAATGTACCAAGCAGTTATATAGGAATAATGTATTTTTTTTCTTTTTAACAGTATTTTCATCTTGATTTTCATTCTACTTTTCTAGGTGTTCTAATTGTTTAATTAATCCATTATTTACTAATTAGTGGGTCTGACTCTAAAGTAGCTGCAGCCTTTGATTATTCAGTGTTGTTTGCCTGGGTGTCTGCTCTGCTCATTTCAAGTTGTCATTATTAAGATACAATGAAGGGGAAAAAGCTGCACAGAGAAAGGGCAAAGTAAAATTAAATAACAAAAGAGAGTTAAGCATTTAAATCTATAGCAAAAGCAGAAATATTTATAAATGTCTTATAAATGTAAAAATCATGCTGCTATGCTTTTTTGAATGTCGAATAAAAGAAAAAAAAAAAATACCAGCTAATTAAATGAGATCAGTGCTATAAGGTGTTGTCAATGATTAGGAATCTGGCTGGAACAAAAACCTGCAGCCACAGGGGGTCCCCAGGACCGACATTGAGAACCCCTGTCCTAGACAATCCCAAGTCATTTTTGAAGATGTACTCAACACTAGGCATGTTTGTTTCATATCGTGCCCACGCACGATTGTCCCCACCTCCCTACTCCCCCGCTGACCTGCACTCACACTGCGTTTAATGCTGTGGGCCCAGGCACACTTTCATCATGACCACACGACTTCGTGTAAAGCCAAAACAACATCCGAACATAGAGTGACAGCATGCATGTCAAAATCCATCCATCCATCATCCAACCCGCTATATCCGAATTACAGGGTCACGGGGGTCCGCTGGAGCCAATCCCAGCCAACACAGGGCACAAGGCAGGGAACAAACCCCGGGCAGGGCGCCAGCCCACCGCAGGCATGTCAAAATGATTTTACTTATTTTGTGGTTGTTTTGGAGTTGTGTAGGGCAGGACAACGCTCTGCCCTCTTATAGATTTATTGGGTGTACAGCATAGAGTTTTGCTGCTATGGTGTCAAATGATGTTAAGGGAGGAATTTGCATCATTGACGTCATATGTCTGTTTTTTGAGTTCGGGCACATTTAGTGATCACACTGTTCCTGAATGCTACTGAACTGTGCTCAGGCCCACCTCTTCCAAGCGGTTGGCCCAGCACGGAGTGACCACACTAGTCAAAAAAACTAGACTTTGCAGGGTTACATGCGGACAAGCATGCTCGGGCACGGAACGAATGGCCAGTGTGAGTACACCCTGAAACTCATTAAATATTATAGGAAGACGTATTGTGCTGTTTTCTGTACCAGAAGAGGCTTCACCAAGTACTATATGCATGGAATTCAATACTTCTAATGCCATTTGTTCAGAAAAAAAATACAGGTAAAATTCTGTTACAATGAACTCCCATGGACCTAAAAAATATTTCTTTGTAATGAAAATTTCATTGTATTTGTTACTATAGTGGTTTCTTTAACTTGCGCCCAGGCATTTGCAATCATTTCAATAGCTTCTTTCGTGTTAATTTTAATCTCCTCCTGCCTACAAGTTATGCTGATGAGAATTTTTCTCAGCATTTCCTTGCCATAACACACTTTCAGTGTGTGAATGATGCCCAAATCCAATGGCTGAAGCACAGCTGTGCAATTGGGTGGGAGGAATTCAACGCGAACATCTAAATGTGGAAGCATGTTGTGGGCAGCACAGTTATCAATCAGAAGCTGAATCATCCTTTTCTTCTTCTTCTTCATATTGTGAGGTTTCTAAACACTTTTTGGATCCCCCCCACTCCCCACCCAACGGGAATGACATGCTGAAGTGTGTCCCGAAGCGAGATTGCAGCATCTGTGGAAGATTGTTTGTCCGTGTCTGGGGCAGGGCAATAGCACGCTCACAATGCTGCAGTGAGGCGCTACAGAAGCAAATCATAAAAGATCGGGGTCGCGCTATAAGTCCCTGTCTTGCACCCCAAAACATGAGGCTTAGTCTCAGTACTTTAGCAAAAAAAGCTTTATTCAGCTTGAAACAGGAACGGCACACTTATTTATTGTAGCGTGATCTGCCACTCTGCTATACACAGACACAGCAGTCAGGCAGGGTCGTGACCAGGTCAGTGTCCAAGTAATCCTGTTATCTGCATTTACAATGTACGTGCTCCTAACCTTGCATCACCCATCGAGATTTTTTCTGTTTACTTTGGTGGAGAGACGCAGCCTAGCTGTGAGCCTGCTTTTGCCCCGTACAGACGCAGAGATCGCACTTCGGAATAGCATATCGTCCCGCTGGGGGAGGTCCCAAGAGAGTTTACACACCTCACATTTTCTTGAATGAGTGCCAAATTAATAGGAATGTTTCTTGAATGAGCATCAGTGAACCACATAAAAACTGCTTTTTCGACGTCTTCAAATGCAGCAGTTGACATACATTTTTCTTCTTTTTTTGCTTGGTCACTGGCAATGTCTTTTTTCTTTTTGCCGCAATCGAGACCTGCAAAAAATTAAGGGTTTTTTTCCTAATATGAACTGTTATTGTGTTTTCGTGTCTGCTGTTTCTATAGGAGGGTGACAATGAGTTCAATTCCAATGGGTGTTTTTCAAATGTTGACGAGCAATAAGCAAAAGATATCACTGAAAACTGCAGGAAACAAAAAAACAGTACGAGGAAAGCTCGAAGAAAGAAAAAAAAATGACAGTGTTTCAGTTTGGGGGTCGTTGTGCACAACTGAGCTGCGGCCACAGAACTAACTGCTTTGCGGATGATTCATTCAGGTATTTCAAGTTCTTTTGGGCACTTCGTTGTAATGAAAGTATCTGCTGAATGTATTTCATAGTAACAAGATTTCTATAGACTCGTGTCATATCGGGAAGCTGTCGGGACCATAAAAATTTAGTAAAATAAAAATAAAAAGTTTGTTGTAAAGATATTCGTTATAACGGAATTTTACCTGTATTTTAAAACAAATTGATAGTTTACTAATTTTGTCAGTATAAATTTTATATTTACCAAGGGTGCCAGTACTTCTTGAATGTACTCTAGGTTTACAGTATTTAAAAAGTTTGTTCCTTTTAAAAACGATGCATGTGGTAAACGACTTTAGCCAATTAACCAATTATATTTTCTAACGCATTAGGAGTTCCAACTTATTTATAACTAGATGTCATATGCCAGATTAACATTTTTCCCATACCTTCATGTGTGTAGTAGAACATGTGCTCTCTGGTGCGACAACGTCCTGGAGGTGCTGGAGGTTTAATTCGGCCAGTCTTGAGATCAGGACAGGCAGAGCCACTTTATTATTGGTCAGATTTTGTAGTCTGAACCTGGTGTCTAGGAAGCCATTCTTCTCCAGATGTGTTCTTTCCCAGAAAAGAAGTTATTATAAAAATAATGCACAGTGCAACCCAACAAAGTACATAACATCAGATTTTAATTTGCCAATTTATATTTTTCTGGTTTCTTCCTAATTTAGTCTAAAAACACTAATGTCATTACTATTACAGCTATCATCATTGGTTTTTTTAAACAGAATTACAACTTTATAGTGTCCACAGACATATTTAGGAGATGAATCTGATTCTCTCATTTATTTAAATTATTTTTAATGAGACACACAAGTATAAAGTTTTAAAAAGTGAAAAGGGCAACAGAGGGGAATCATGCTAAGCTTCAAGCCACACATGCGAGCAATCTTTAATCTGTTGCCAGGGCTGATAATAAAATTACGGCAGTAGCAAACATAATTTGCCATTTGATTATGCATTATTATAGCTTGCAGGAATGTGTACAGTGTACCTTTTTAACAAATCCTCTATTTTAATGGGTGTTCTTTTTCATCTCCCTGCCATATCAGAGCCAGTCTTGTCATACACATTGGAGGTGTTTAGCCCTGGTCTCTCTTCACCTTATATATATACTGGTCTGTATTCACACAGTCCCTTTCTTTTACATTTGTATGGCATCAACTTAAGGTAATTACCTGTATGCCTATGTAAATAAGAGAACAGCTTCATGTCACATAATGAAGACTTACAGTACTGTGTAAAATGTACATTCTGAAGCACATGCAAAAACATTCTTTAAAGCTAAGATGCTTTCAGAAATAATAACACAGAAAGATTCTAGATATCAAAATAAATCACCATAAAGAGCAGTGAACAGTTAAAAACTTATTCAAATCAATACTTGGTATGACTATCCTTTGCCTTTAAAACTGTATTCATTCTCTTATGCACACTGTTGTGTAGTTTCATTATAAAATCAGCTTGTTCCCAGCCTCTTGGTGAGAGAGAGAAGGAAGTGAGATGGCCAAAGTCTGCTGAAAGCTCTCCAGGTAATCTCAGGCAGCATCAGTGATGCCAAGATCAGGGCTCTGTGGAGGCTATACCATCTGTTGCAGAACTCCTTTTTGCTGAAGATTGTTATTTATGACTGTGGACATACATTTGGAGCCATTGTCCTGCTGCAGAATGATGTTGGGACCAATCAAATGCTTTCCCAATACTATTGCATAATGGATGAGAATCTGACACTTCCGAGCATTAGAGATTCCATGAACACTGATAACATTAATAAATCAATTTGTTGAAATTCAGACACATATTTGTTTCAATGAATACCACTTTGGACAAAATGATTTCGGAACTGTAGGGTGTCAGAATTAACATCAGTGCTGGATGTCTTCCAGTTTCAAAGAGACACAAGTATGATGTATCTCTTATCTGCTACACTCAGTTTCTATGGCCAGTCACTGCTTCTGTGGTCCTCACCCTTGACTGTTTCCTTGTGCTTCTTCAAAAGAGTTTGGACAATGCACATTGTTTGCCATGAAACTTCTGCCTGTGTGAGACCTTGCTGATGCTGGATGTTCATCTTGTGTCTTGTTGGTTGTCTTTTGCCCAGTTGAGTCCTTCTCCACCGGTTTCTATTTCCATTAATCCATTTAGTTCAATCAACCCATGATGTCACTGATCAGCAGCACCACTTTGTTATTTTTGTTTAATATTGCACTTGTCTAGAGACCTACAAAGAAACCATGTTTCTACCTGAAGACTGGTCTAAAGTTACTTTCTTCATTGAAATATTAAATGAAAGTTGTGTGTTTTTGAAAAACAAATTTATGAAAATCTGCAATTTGCTAGTTTCTACTGCAGAAGACAAAAAATATTTGAGACAAAATTTATAAGAATTTGTATTTAAAAAAATCTAGGGAGTTTAAGACTTCTTGCACAGTACTGTAAATAAACTGGATAACAAAGTCAAGCAGAACAATCACGTTTTACTCAAGCACAGCCTGACAATGAGCATCTTTACACTGGATACATGATCACAGTGTGCTGTTCAACCAGCAACCCGTCAACATTTACTTAAATGTGCTTTATGTAGAATGGCAGGAAAGTATGCTACACATTATTTAATGGCCCTTGTAAAAACTTGTATCCTCACCTGTACAACTGTGCAAAATTCTTGTGTGTCACCACAGCAGGAACCATGTCCTGATCTTCCATGGTATTCTCGAACCAAATGTCAGCTAAAAAAAAGAAAACCAATAAATGGATTCTATACATCTACACATTTCTTTTTCAAAAGTGACTTTTTAATTATTTTTTTCAAGATTGACAGTTTTTATGTTACAATGAACGCCTAAAAATACAATGACTATTACTTTATATTAAAGAAAAAAATAATAAAGCACTGTTGTTTTAAAAAAAGAAATTAATATGAATGAAGCTGAATATCCTTCATTTATTATAAATACTGTATGTTGAAAGGAAAAACTTTGTTTTCACATAAAAATGCATGAATTTAGAATTTTGTCATGCATTCAGTTAAAGCGGCAATTTAAAAGCCTTTTACATGTTTGTAAAAATGTAATACTTTTTACATGAAATGAATTATCCTAAATGCAAAGGCTTCAAATTATACAACAGGAAGAGAATTCTTCCAAAATTGGGTTTAAAATGTAAACAACACAGATTTGTGGTGCGATTGCTCTGATGTTTCCAGGGTTTAGGATTTACTTCCTCAATCAAATGACATATTAATGAATGTTCTTTACACCAGCAGATAATTATCCTAAAATGAAACACTGTTGTTATTGCTTTTGTGAAAGAAAATCAAACTTGAAGCAGGCAGCCTGTCTGCAGTCTGCCACTCTTTGTTAACTCTTTGTAATACCTTAATGTTATCAGGTTTTCTTTGATCAGATTATTTAACGGATCTTCTCAAAGACTTTCCCTGTTAACTTCTGTTCAAACCCACCATTTACTGATAAAGAACGTTTTTTAATTCAATTGATCAAAGTGTAATATTGCTGTTTTGCTGGAGGGGTCTATATGCAGGACATGTACACCACCTTGGTCTGTGTTATTAAAAGCATCCTATGACACACACAAAGTGGGATTCATACATTCATAGTGTGTGAATCCCCCGGAAGTTCTTTTAGTTATTTTTTAATAAAAAGACTTGGCATTCTCTCACTAAACCTAAGGGTGAAGCTCCTTTCTTCCACACTTTCAATAGCTGTCAGTTTTATTGTAACTAAACATACATAACATATTCGAGCCTACTTAATCTGGGGGACTAGAACCTCTCCAGCAGTAGTGAGAGATTCAGAAAAATTAACATTGCCTTTGACACTACAGCATGTGCTATCAATTGGAGTTTAAAAGAAAATAACTTTTGCTGCTGCACCTTGTGCTTTTATTTTATTACATTAAGTATTGAATATAAATTGCTGTATTTGCATTAGTATAATTCAATTTTAATAAAAATGCAATATTTTACTACCTATAAAAGGAAAAGTCATAGTCAGACTAGGGTTCTATAGCTGTCAGGACTGCTAGAAAAGAAATTACATAATTTCTTAAAATATACAGTACTGTACATACTCCAGGACTTTAGAAAATGTTCCAAGGTCAGCACAGTAATGTGTTATTTAGTGCTGTTCCTCATCTGGTTACTGTTTCTGCGGAGTTTGCATGTTCCCCCCAGTACCTGTGTGGGCCCTCCTCTCGCATCCCCAAAGATGTGAAGGTTACGTTAACTGGCGGCTGTAAAGCGAAGCTCTGTGTGTGAATGTGTGTGAATGGGCCCTGCGAGTGACTGCTGCCCCATAACATTTGCAGTATTACTGTTAATAATTGCACAATAATATATATACTCAGCAAAAAAAGAAACGTCTCCTGACTTTCAACTGTTTTTACTTTCAGTAGACTTAATGTGTAAATATTTGTATGAACACTAAAAGAGTCAACACCATAAGACATAAACTAAAAATGTTTCACAATGTGTCCCTGAATGAAGGGAGGCTCAAAATCAAAAGTACCAGTCAGTATCTGGTGTGGCCACCAGCTGCTTGAAGTACTGCAGTGCATCTCCTCCTCATGGACTGGACCAGATTTGTCAGTTCTTGCTGTGAGATGTTACCCCACTCTTCCACCAAGGCACCTGCAAGTTCCTGGACATTTCTGGGGGGAATGGCCCTAGCCCTCACCCTGCGATCCAACAGGTCCCAGACGTGCTCAATGGGATTGAGATCTGGGCTCTTCGCTGGCCATGGCAGAACACTGACATTGCTGTCATGCAGAAACTCACGCACTTTTTGCCACTCCTGTCTGGTCCAGCGAAGGTGGGTTTGTGCCCATAGGCGGCGTTGTTGCTGGTGATGTCTGGTAAGGACCTGCCTTACAACAGGCCTGCAAGCCCTCAGTCCAGCCTCTCTCAGCGTATTGCGGACAGTCTGAGCACTGATGGAGGGATTGTGTGTTCCTGGTGTGACTCGGGCAGTTGTTGTGGCCATCCGAATATCACACCTGCGTGACAGGTACAGGATGTACCGATCCTGTGCAGGTGTTGTTACACGTGGTCTTCCACTGCGAGGATGATCAGCTGTCCTTCCTGTCTCCCTGTAGCGCTGTCTTAGGCGTCTCACAGTGTGGACATGGCAATTTATTGCCCTAGCCACATCAGCAGTCCTCATGCCTCCCTGCAGCATGCCTAATGCACGTTCACACAGATGAGCAGGGACCCTGGGCATCTTTCTTTGGGTGTTTTTCACAGTCAGTAGACAAGTCTCTTTAGTGTCCTGCGTTTTTAGAACTGTGACCTTAAATGCTTACTTTCTGTAAGCTGTTAAGGTCTTAACAACCATTCCACAGGTGCATGTTAATTAATTGATTATGGTTAATTGAACATGCATGGAAAACATTGTTTAAACAATTTACAATGAAGATCTGTAAAGTTATTTGGATTTTTAAAACATTATTGTTGAAATACACAGTCCTGAAAATGGGACGTTTCTTTTTTTGCTGAGTGTATATATATATATATATATATATATGTGTGTGTGTGTGTATGCAGAGGTGGGTACTGATGAGTTACATTTACTCCGTTACATTTATTTGAGTATCTTTAAAAAAAAAATTGTGTAAAAGTGTGATATCAAATTTTATAAGCCTGATATCAGATTTCATAAACATGATATCAAAACGATAAAATAAGATGTGAGAGTTTAAAATGCATATAATATTAGCATTTAAGCTCTCATATGAAATTTCAGAAGCGCAATATCACATTTTAAAACCTTGATATCAAATTTCAAAAACTCGATTATCATATTTTAAAAGCGTGATAACAAATTTCAAAAGCTTGATATCAAGCACGACACTGTTGATATCCATTTAAAAACTTGATATCAAATTTCAACAGCTCGATATCAAATTTTCAAAGCATGATAGCAAATTTTATAAGGCCGTTATCAAATTTCTAAGTGCTGATGCCGAATTTAAAACTCATGACATCAACGTTTTGAAAGTAGACATCAAATTAAAGAAGTTAAATGTTAAAAAGGCTTGCCATACTAAATGAGACACCTGCACTAGTAAAAAAAATGCATTTTAAAATTAAAAAAGTAGGTAATTTTGGGCGATTTTCTGCTATTGCTGTTTAATATCTTCCAAATATACTGTTTACCTCTTTTTCTTATTAGTCCTATTGGCCTCTATGAACGTACCTTAATTTTATAGTTCACAGAAAGTCCCATTCACCCCAACCTAAAAAGTGTTATTTTTTTTAAGGAGAGTCTGCGTTTTCAACAGCACATGTATTTTAACTTACTGGAATAATAAGTACAACACAAATCATGTTGTAGTGAAGAAATAACATCCAGCAGCCAAGAATACCAATGACATAGACCTGCAGGAGAATAGTCAATTAAACCCTAATAAATTGCCATCCATTTTCGAACCCGTTTATGCCGAGGGGGTTTAAGTTCCTGAGCCAGCAGCACAAACGTAGATTTGAGACCAATGTGCATAACTCGTGAGCTATTCGTCCATCATCTCAATGCACCTCCTTGGCCTGGGGCAGAAAAATCCCAAGTAAATACGGGGACTTTGTAAAAATTGTACAATGGTGGATGGGTAAGCCCTGCGCCACTGTGCTGCGCCGTTAACAGAGTTTTTTTCTTGAACTGAATGACTTGTGAAGCTTCGACATCAAAGCACTCCAAGGGCGAAACGTAGAAGGTCTTGTCAGTATAATCATCAGTTTATTAATCTTACACCAAATGGACAAAATAACGTGAATATCGTCGCCGATAATGCCTTTAAGAATATACCGAAAAAAGCGCTTGACCGTATGATGTTGATGTACAGTTGATTTACAGACTTAAACCAAATCAATTCTTACTTTACTCATCTCATCTAATTATATTTTAACCTGTTCGACATCCTCATACATGATCTTCTGTCTCATTTGCGTATTCATGTACAATATGCCTTGAAACTTAATTTTTAAAAGTATTTTTAGCCTATACTCACCTACAGCAGAAACAAAACCCGGCTCTAGTCGCCATATGATTGTAACTCTTGTTTCCCCTACGGATGGTTTAAAAAGAGACTCCTAATTTTGAAGTTATGAACTTTATTTGTAAATGTGTGTGTCAAGTTATCAGCTTGTTGTTGCCGTAGGACCTCAGCAATCTGGAACCGAATTAAAAACTGATAAATGCCTGAATGAAATGGAAAACCAGTCCTGGACGATTGTATGTTAATAACTAAGCTTTTTAAAAAAGTAGAAAGATGCGCTGTATATGTTTGCACAATTCTTAACAATTCTTTGTGATTTATTTGCTGCACTTGATAAGTTTATCGAGCTGTAATGTTGTAATGGAATAGTTTTCAGACACTTTTTTTCTTAAGGTAATATATTTTATGCAAAATTAAGAAGTCGAAGTATACCGTTATTATAAACAATGTATAAAATAATGTAACGCACCGTTTATGAAATAATTTATATAATTAATATTTTACATTGAAATAACCCTTTCATATAGTTTTATATTTCTCAGATTTTCACTTTTAATAAAATGTTTTTATATTGGAGAAGTAGTAATATTTTTGTGCTCTTTATATCAAAATGCTTACTTTGATGGTACCGGGAGAGTCCTTTTTTTCCTTATCATTCCCAATTTTGAATAAATGAGATCGAGAGTATTATTTCTTGTTGATGACATTTATTATATAAAATAGAAATACGGTACATTGCATGTTCCTTTTTATCTTGTTCTAACCAGTATTTTGTAAGTGGAATCGTCAAGTGCAAAATCCGTTTTCCATGCCAAAAATGTATTTTAATAATAGGCAGAAAACAACATTTAAAGAAAATCTGAAGTTTGTTTTTTAAAATACAACTAAGAATGTCAAATATACAGACATTTAGCATTGCTAACATTTAATGCTTGAATATTAGATTATAATTATTTACAGAAAAAACTGTCGTCCTTAAATGCTCATGCACAGTCTTGTGTGTTCAAAAGAGTTTGTGAAGTGTAGCAGACCTTCCTAGTTTGATAAAAGAGTTTGGCATAAAGTACTGTATGTTGTTCTGTGTAGCCAAATACTTTGTTATTTTAGTTATTAGGGAACAGTTTATGATTAATTACTTCTAATTTTATTAGTGAATTGCTAATTAGGCAACCTCACCGCCTTAAAGCACTTGGACATTGATTTTGTTCACATTTGTTGTACCAAATCTAATTGTTTCTGCATCAGTAAGCGAGGGTGTAGATACTGTATCTTTGTTTCCCCCTTAGGAGTGACATCCAAACCAGCGCTGGTTTCTTTCCTGGAAAAATTGGATTTAGAAAAACAACGGGGAAGTTCTCAAATATTTGACAGCAACATCTTTTGCCTTAATACATTCAACTGTAGAGTCCTATTAAGGCACATTAAGAGCTTTTGAAAAAAATCCAGATATTTTACACTGCTCTTTTGTTTGTATTTTTATTAAAGAATACATTGACCTAATTTACTCTTTTTTCTATTTTTAGATTACTCTCAATAACCACTAACATTCTCTTATCCACTTCATGCAATTTAAAGTCACAGACAACCAAAGTCTATTTTAGTAGCACTGGGTGAAAGGCAAGAATAAACCCCGGACAGGATGCCAGTCCGTCATGAGGCCCACTTACAATATACACTCACTAAGCAAATGTTTTGCACCGATATTCTAATACTGGGTAAGGCCACCTTTTGATCCCTAAACATCCCCAATCTTCATGGCATGGCTTCCAAAAGATGTTAGAAACATTCCATTGATACTCTGGTCCATGTTCTGCAGATTTGTCATTCATGGTGTGGATTTCCTGTTCTACCACATCCCAAAAGTGTTCTAAGATTTGGTGACTGGGAAGGCCTCTGAAAAACATTGAACTCATTGTCATGTTCATGAAACCGGTTTGAGATTACTTTTTGCCTTGTGACGCTGTGCATTTTCATGCTAGCCTTTATAAGATGGGTAAATTGTGGCCATGAAAGGATGCACATGGTCAGCAAAAATGCTCAAATAGGCTGTGGCATTCAAGCAATGATTAATTGGTATTAATCAGCCCAAAATGTATCTAGAAAACATTTCCCACATCATTACACCACTATGAGCCTCAACTGTTGACATAAGCCACATGGATTCATGCTGTAGGGGGCAAATTCTGAGCCTACCATCTGTGCGCCCAGGCAGAATTCGAGATTTATCAGAACAGGCTACATTTTTCCAATCTTCAGCTCTCCAGCTTTGGTGAGTCTGTGCCCACTGCAGCCTCAGGTTTCTGTTCTTGTCTGTCTGTCTTGTAGTCCACTCAAGGTTCGACATGTTGTGTATTCTGAGATGCATTTTTGCTCACTGCAGTTCTACATAGTGTTTATCTAAGTTATATTTGCCTTTCAGCTCTAACTAGTTTGGCCATTCTTCTTTTACCCCTCTCATTATCAAGGTGTTTCCATCCGCAGAACTGCTGCTTGCGGAATTTTTTTTTGCACTATTCTGAATACATTTAAGAATGTTGTGCATAAAAATCCCAGGAGATTATTAGTTACAAAAATACTCAAACCAGACCATCTGGCACCAGCAATCATGCCATGGGCAAAATCACTGAGATCACATTTTTCCTCATTCTGGTATTTGATGTGAAGAGTAACTGAAGCTCCTGACTTGTATCTCCATGAGTTTATATATTGCACAGCTGTCACATGGCTGATTAGGTATTTGCATGGATACGTAAGTGTACAGGTGTTCCTAATAATTTGCTCAGTAAGTGTACATGCCCAGGGTCACCTAACCTAAACAGCACATCCTTCAGGATGCAGGTGAACAACTAGAGTACCCAGAGGAAAACTTGTGCAGATCTGGCAAGGACATGCAAACATGACACGGGTAATAACTGGGCACAGAATTTGAAGCCAGGATGTTGGACCTGTGCTCTGCGGTGTTCTTCATGATGTTTTTCAGAATGAAAATATTAAACAATCTGTGGGGGTTTTGAGACCCTGAAACTCCCCCAGCTGCACAGTGCACAGAATCTCTATTAACGCAGGCAGGGATTGCTTGTCTTCCACAGAGGCAACTACAAGTTTTCAGCTGTGCTGCGTAACGGGCTGGTTGGCTGGTGGTTGATGCCGGGAGCAGTTTAACCCAGCTACTAACCTGGCCTCATTAATGCTTGTTTTCTGTGTCTGTGTGTATTAAAGTGGTAGCTCCCATTTAAATAAAGACCCTGACTGTGGCTGTTTTGATGAATAAAGTTGGTTTTCCTAAAGTTTGTGGACTCAATAGTCATCTCTTCATGCCTTGTATGGTACCAGAAGTGGGGTCTTGCACAGATGGATTGTCTCCCACCAGAGCCAGATGAGGCTCTTGCTGGCACTACTGTTCTTGCCCATCTCCAGGTTATGTGGGGAGGAACTTTATAGTTTGGAATGCCATATCAGACATTTCACCCTGGCATTTTTAATAGTTTTCTATCCACCTGTAGGGTACCCTTCTCTGCACTCCAGAGGGTGGGGCTCACTGTTGATAAGGTCGGTCAAGGAGCTGGTGTAGCAATTGAACCTGATTTGTCCGGTGAGGTTGGGGATGAACCCTCGCCTGCGGATCTAGGACAATGAGAGGAGTCTTCATATCAGGTGCCCACACCTTCAACCTCCACAGGCAAGACAGCATCTTCCTGCCTCAGACAAACAATGGCTGGAGAAAAGCAGGGTGCTACATCGGGTCGGGGGGGTGGGGGGGTTGCTGGGACTGATACTCTGACTGAGTTTACATGCCTGCAATGGATGTGCATTTAAACTATGCATTTAAAAAAGCACATGTCACAAAACACACTTTTTGAATTAGGATGATTTCTGATTGCACAGGAAAAGGGCTGATAGAGCAGTTGGTTGTCCTGAGCGGGCATAGAGAGATGGTTTTAAAAACTACTCACACTCATGATTTGGGAGGGTCATCTCAGCATGAAGAATAGCACGGATTGCATTTTGAAACACTTTTATTGGCTGAATACAGTATTGGCCGAGATGTGGAACACTTTTTTAAATATTGCCACGACTGTCAAGTTGTTTCTGCTCATAGCGCTCCCCTCTCACCAATGTCTGTTGTGGATGTCCTCTTTGAGAGGGTTGGGTTAGACATTGGTGGCTCCCTTCCCAAGAGTAAGAATGGTTAGCAGTACATGCTTATGTTGGTTGATAATGCAACAAGGTTCCATGAGGTGGCCGCTGCATGGAAAGCCAGCACCCAAGCTATTGCTAAGACTTTATGAGAAATATTCACACATATTGGCATTCCTTGCGAGATTTTAACTGGCCAGGGCATTCCTTTCACTTTTTGTGTAATGTTGCAGCTGTGTGAGAACCTTGCCATTAAACAGTTAAGCACCACTGTTTATCACCCACAGATGAAATGCCTGAGTGAATGATTTAACAAGACATTAAAACAGAAGATTCGGTGGGTGGTCCATGACAACCTTACCTTCTGGGACACCATATTGCCTTTCCTCCTTTTTGTTATTCAGGAGCCCCCCAGTCTTTTACTAGCTTGAGTCCATTCGAACTGTTATTTGGCCAGCGACTACAAAGGATGTTGGATATGGACAGGGGTTCACAGTGCAAGTCATAGTGTGTAATTTGTCGATTGGGTTGATTTGTTTCAAGAGCAGATTTCTAAATTGTCCTCCATTGCAGTGGAGCATCAGCAGTGTGTATAGGAGGCACAAAAATGTAATTATGAAAAGAAAAGCAAACTTTGAAAATTCAAAAAGGGCAATAGGGTCCTGCTGTTGATCCTGTTTGAACCCCATACATTTCAGGTGAAGTGGCTGGGTCCAGCGGTAGTAGAGGAGAATACAAGTCCCATAAATTACAAAGTCAGAATACCTGCCTGATGAAAGCCAAAGCAAATCTTACATATTTTTCTTATGAAAGAGTGGCATGACTTGCACGAATTGTTGGCCATGTAAGCGTCAGACTGTCAGGAGGTGAAGCAGATGCTCGAACTGGTTGTAATTAGCAAAAGACAAAGCGAGTGGCAAAGCCCAGTTTTTCTTGGTTTCAAAGCTGGACTTTTCAGTTTGGTTCTGCATAGATTTTAAATCCTTGAATAAAATTTCCAAGTTTGATGCATACCAGATGCCATGTATTGATGACATGTTGGAGAAACTTGGTCAAGCCTTTTATATTTCCACCCTAGATCTTATGGAGGGATACTGGCAGGTACCCATGGAGGCATTCAATTGTGAGAAGACCGCATTCACCTCCCCCGACGGGTTGTTGTGCTGTTGAGTTTTAAGCGGAAGATGGATCTGATTCTACAACTCCATTCCGAGTATGCTGGGGCCTTTCTCAATGATGTGGTCATTTTCAGTAATGTTTGGAGGTCGCGCCTCAACCCCCTGCAAGCGGTGCTTGACAGTTTGAGGCTGGCTAGGTTGACAGCTAACCCTAAGAAGTGTAAATTAAGGATGTTGGAAACGGATTATTTGGGCTACACTATGGGGACTGGTTTGATTAAACCTCAGTTGGACAAGGTGGGTGAGGTACTTGCTTATCCATGTCCAGAAACGCACAAGCAGGATTGTTACAGATGATTTATTCAGAACTTCATGCGTAGTGCCATCCCTCTCACTGACCTGACAAAGGGCTGTAGAAACCACACCTTTGTCTGGATCAATGATTGTGATGTTATCTTCATTACTGGTTCTGCGGAATCAGGACTTTTCTAAGGAATTCACTCTGCAGATGGATGCATGTGCTCTTGGTATGGGGGTGGTGCTCACTCAGTGTTTCAATGGGGAAGAACATCCTATTATGTTTCTGAGCCGGAAATTACTCCCCAGGGAGCGTAATTACTCGACCATCAAGAAGGAATGTTTGTCAGTTAAGTGGGCGGTGAAGACCCTCTGCTCTTACTTGTGGGGTAGATGGTTTACCCTAGTAATGGATCACGCTGTGCTCCGGTGATTCTACCGTCAGAAAGATACAAACCCCCGACTCGCTAAGTGGTTTATTAATTTGCAGCTGTTTGCTTTTGATGTTCGCCATCAGCTCGGTTCTGAGCACAAAAATGTGGATGTCCTCTTGCGCCTGCCTGAGCCCGGCTTGGACGGTTGCTTCGTTCACCCTGCTGTGAACAAACTGGGTTGAGGGTTTTGAGACCCCAAAACTCCACCAGCTGCATGGTGCACCGAAACTCTGTCAACGCAGGCAGGGATTGCTTGTCCATCGCCAAGGCAACCGCAGGTTCGCAGCCTCTGCATAATGCGCCAGTTGGCCAAGGGTTGATGTGGGGAAGAGTCTAATCTAGCCACGAACATGGCACCATTTCTGCTTATTTGCCGTGTCTGTGTGTATTAAAGTGGTAGCTCCTGTTTGAATAAAGACCCTGACTGTGCCTGTTTTGATAAAAAAAAAAAAGTGTGGATTCAGCATCTTCTCTCGGGTGCAAGACAGTGACTCACATGTCAAAAATCATAAAATTATTAGAAAAATAATGAATAAAATTACGTGGTAGTGTCCTCATGTCTGTGTTTAGTTAATATCTTGATGAGGGTTTATTTTTTGAATGATTGCACTGTTTAGCTCATTACTTACTGTAGCATGTTCACTCTTCTTTTAAAATTGGGGTTAAAGGCAAAGCAATCTAAGGTAAACAAACTCAATCCAGTTGTGTGTCATGGGGCACTAGAGCAACATGGAGTGAAAGGCAGGAACCATCTCTGGACAGGGTGCCAGTCTATTACAGGGCTCAATCATGTATACATCCATACTCACACAGGGTCACTTTCAGCAATTAACCCAAAATTCATGTTTAGTTTATAATATATGGGATGAAAAGTGGAGCTTCTGGAGAAAAAAATGTAAAAAGAAGTAAGGAGAATGTGTAGAAGATTTTAACTGGGAACAGCATTCAAGTCCAGGACATTGGGTCTTTGAGACCGCGGCACTAAACAGTCTACCTCCTCCATGTGCTGTCTTATCTAATTAATAATGAATTAATAATGGCTGTTCAATGGCATTAAAAGCAGTATACGAATAGAAGAATTCAAAAGGGCTTTAAAATATGTAGTTTCAAGAACACCTCTGTTATTGTTACTAATATAACTATTTTTTAGAAGTCCCATTTTTATTCAAAAGTTATTAATTTAAAATAGAATTGATAAAATCCAGTTTATTGTTCAAAGGTGATTCTTTCAAAATTCAATTGATAAAACATTTTTATGAAAAATGTTATAATCTTTATTTATAAAGTTGTTGGCCCCAAATTATACACTAAAAATGTATTTTTATGACTTGGACTTTTAACCTGATAATACCATCTTTCATGAAAAGACAGATACTGCAACTCCTTTGCTGTGGTCTTGCCTGAATCTGTTCCTGGAGCCTAAATGCTATGAGGTGTAATATAAGGTAAGAACAATATTTTATTTAAACATTTTTTACTTTTATTTTATTGTAATATTAAGTATATTACTGATGTAATCGTTTACATTACTCCACTCACTGATGGTTCTGAGCAAAGTTACTTACCTGCCTGTGCTTGAGTCATAAAAGAGAAATAAATATATAATACATGTTTATACATTTATCATCTATCCATTGTCAAATCTGCCTAATCCAGTTCAGTGTTGGGGAAGCTGAAACATATAAGCTAGGAACATTGTGTGTAAGGCAGAAATCAGTGCTGGAGGGGGTGCCAGTCTCTCACAGGGCACACTCATGCATATCCTCATATATTTCACTGTGTTCTGTACACACAACCATAATGACTCTATAAACTGGGAAACATTCACTTAGGGCCACATTCGTTTCACTAAAGTTTCACATTTTCACAATGTTGGAGAAGAGAATTCACAACAAAGTGGTACAGACCACAACTGCATTCCCAGGACCCTGGAGCAGAGAAGTAGTGGTGCTAAAGTCTGATCCACCATGTTGTCTCTGAAAAGAGATGTTGTTATATAAAGCACAAAATGTTTTTTAAGCTTCACATTCTGCTGTTTCTTGCTGTATTTATCTTATTTGGCTTTTCTGTATTGCTGTAGTAATAAATCCCCTTGTAAATTGAGTATGTTGTTTTATCTCTGGGGTTACATACCTGTATCATATGATAAATATTTATTACAACCTTGTTAACTGTCACAGATGGAATAATTTCAATGTACTGTACTGTACTATCTATGGCATAATGGGATATATTGGCACACCATTTGGGCTCATTCTTGCTTTACACTCGGTGCTGCCAAGGAAGACTTTGGTCCCCCAGTGACCCTGAATTCAATTAATTGGATTTTAATATGTGACATTATGTTTTGATACCGATGGTATAGTCATTTTATAGATTTTTATATTTTTATGTTGATTTAAGTGAAGGTGCCTTTTAAATAAATAAACTGAAATAAGAAATATAATTAGCTGTGCCTCAGTGGGTGGATCTCAGAATGTGGGCTGAAGGAGTAATTCTGAGCTAAGGTGCTTTCACCATTGAGTCTGCTTTATCTTGTCTTTGTTTTCAAGTAAGCCTCCTCTGGTTCGTGTTTGCTTGCACAATCCAAAGGAATGCAGTCTGGTCAGTGGACATCTTTTCAGTTTCCCTGGTTATGGTACATGTGCCTCTGCATACTGTGATAATTTAGCTTTATGTTTTACTTAGGTTTTTCTCTTCCTGCAAATGCTGCTCAGTGAGGTTTTGGCTTCCAATGAACCTGTTTCTAAAAAACAAGGATTGGAATATAGGTTTCTTTGCTTAATTCCTCAGGAGAAAAGATTTACAAGTGCTGTTTGTATGACAACATCTGAAGTTTAGATGTAATTTTTATACACTCACCTAAAGGATTATTAGGAACACCATACTAATACGGTGTTTGACCCCCTTTCGCCTTCAGAACTGCCTTAATTCTACGTCGCATTGATTCAACAAGGTGCTGAAAGCATTCTTTAGAAATGTTGGCCCATATTGATAGGATAGCATCTTGCAGTTAATGGAGATTTGTGGGATGCGCATCCAGGGCACAAAGCTCCCGTTCCACCACATCCCAAAGATGCTCTATTGGGTTGAGATCTGGTGACTGTGGGGGCCATTTTAGTAGAGTGAAGTCATTGTCATGTTCAAGAAACCAATTTGAAATGATTCGAGCTTTGTGACATGGTGCATTATCCTGCTGGAAGTAGCCATCAGAGGATGGGTACATGGTGGTCATGAAGGGATGGACATGGTCAGAAACATTGCTCAGGTAGCCCGTGGCATTTAAACGATGCCCAATTGGCACTAAGGGGCCTAAAGTGTGCCAAGAAAACATCCCCCACACCATTACACCACCACCACCAACCTGCACAGTGGTAACAAGGCATGATGGATCCATGTTCTCATTCCGTTTACGCCAAATTCTGACTCTACCATTTGAATGTCTCAACAGAAATCGAGACTCATCAGACCAGGCAACATTTTTCCAGTCTTCAACTGTCCAATTTTGGTGAGCTTGTGCAAATTGTAGCCTCTGTTTCCTATTTGTAGTGGAGATGAGTGGTACCCGGTGGGGTCTTCTGCTGTTGTAGCCCTTCCGCCTCAATGTTGTGCATGTTGTGGCTTCACAAATGCTTTGCTGCATACGTCGGTTGTAACGAGTGGTTATTTCAGTCAAAGTTGCTCTTCTATCAGCTTGAATCAGTCGGCCCATTCTCCTCTGACCTCTAGCATCAACAAGGCATTTTCGCCCACGGGACTGCCGCATACTGGATGTTTTTCCCTTTTCACACCATTCTTTGTAAACTCTAGAAATGGTTGTGCGTGAAAATCCCAGTAACTGAGCAGATTGTGAAATACTCAGACCGGCCCGTCTGGCACCAACAACCATGCCACGCTCAAAATTGCTTAAATCACCTTTCTTTCCCATTCTGACATTCAGTTTGGAGTTCAGGAGATTGTCTTGACCAGGACCACACCCCTAAATGCATTGAAGCAACTGCCATGTGATTGGTTGATTAGATAATTGCATTAATAAGAAATTGAACAGGTGTTCCTAATAATCCTTTAGGTGAGTGTATGTCCAAGACAAAATCACCTTGGTATGGCAAAGATGGATATTAATAGTTACTTGTCCTACATAGAAATGAAGGAATGAATATGTCTCATGCTTTCTTAGGTGCTTCTTCCATTAAGGAAAAAATATATTGATTTTGTGATGCAGCAACACAATTGACTGTACTGTGCCACCACACTATGCCGTAATAATAATATTTATAATAATAACACATATAAACCATATTACAAGTACACTACCCACCACCGTACTAGAAAATGCAACACATAAACTATATTGCGACAGAACTATACTGGCAGACAAGACTATTCAGCATAACAAACCAGACATAACACTGGCAGACAAAATTCCAGATATTATTGACATTGCCGTAAAAAAAACACTCACAACTTACAATATAGGCACACAAATAAAATGCAGAACTACGCAGAACTGACAGAAGAAATATGCCACTTGTGGAGAATGGTCAAGGTGATCATTGTGCCCATTGTTGTATCCACCAATGGTATCATTCCACATACACTACAAAAAGCCTACAAATATTACATGTAAATCAATACACATATATAAAACATAAAACTAAAGAAAGCAGCCATTCTAAATGCATGTTACATAATGATGAAATTCCTTAACACAATCCCCTAAAACATATACACATCACAGAAAACTGCATTATGTCTTGGCCTAGGCCAAATCTATGTGGTAGCAACAGGACCATCCCAGAAAACACTTTAAATAATAATAATAATAATAATAATAATAATAATAATAATAAAAGAGGGCAACTAGGGAGTGTAGTGACCTTGAACTGAATTAAGCAAGCTTAATAATGCATGAATGGATCTATGGGAAATGGAAAAAGGGCAATAAGAAAAGGACAAAACAAATTAAAGTTTGCTTTGTATTGGAAACCTGAAAAATACAGTAAGAATTGAAGAACACATTTACTCTTACTTTTCAATCAAATTTAAAAAAAATTATTAACAGTGTTGTAAGTGTAATTCCTTCCCCTCTCTTTTCTGTGGGACTGACTCTTGCCCTGTGCCAATGTGATGCTTACTATTTATTTATTTATTTATTTATTCATCGATTGAGTAAATATTGTAAAATTAATTTTAGAAAGCAGATGAAGTGTTGGTCATCCCTGAGTACTTTCCATTTAATGGCATAAATTGAAAAGATTGATTGATTTGTAAAATGAACATTTTCAGTGCTGTCTTAGTAGGGGGTTCAGGCTTCTCTCCGGAAGGTCTGTATTCCTTGACCACTGGTTCAGCAATGAACTTCCTGGCTTGGCCCTTATAAACTGACTGGTAGAGGTGGGGCTGTCAGACACAGGTCAGAAATGATCTCCCTGCTACTACAATGTTTCCTCCTGCATTCTAAGGGATACTAGTTACTGGCTGTTTGTTACCATAATCCCTCCTAGCTTCACTTACCTGGCTGGGGCCCTTTAGACAATATTTATTTACAGATGTTTATCTCCCACAAAGACACTTGTTTTTATGGATTACTTATTGAAGAACCCGCACTGCAATAACCCCCAGTGTTTTTGTTTGTGGAGTAAACACACTAAGAACTTTGTACCATTTCTTGTTGTTTGGTACTTGACCACCAATGTCCCAGGACAGGGATGATGTCAAAGCTACAGACACCCAGGGCATCAGCAGTCAGGTTACTGTTGTGTTTTTTGAGGGGCAGTCAGTAGTGTTTAGAGAAAAAGAGATTAAAAAAGAAGATCAGATATATTATGTTGGAACCAAATGTATATGTTCTGTCAGGAAATTTGTAAATAATGAATGGCTGGAATCAACTGAGATCTTTTTTAAGGGTTTTTCAAAAGGATTACTGAAGACATTTTTAAAGATGATACTGTAAACTGTACATAAGTTGTTTGAAGTTGTCTGATCATTCAAGTTTAAAGGGCAAATTTAAAGTCAAAGTCAAAATGAAACTAAAGTCAAATCTAAAATCAATTTTTCTGCATTTTATGTTTGCTTGAGCACAAGTGTCACAGTCCAGATGGGACTGAAAATTTTGCAATGGTGGTTTACAACCAGGAAATCACTCAAACGTTATGGTAATATCAAATTTAAACAACACGCAAGCAGCAGGACATGAAACCAAAATTGTAATCAAAGGAGCAGAGCAACAAGTGTTAACACTAAAGTCTTCATGAAAGCTTATTTTATATTCAACAAAGAAAGCTGAAATTTTCTTAGAGAGTGAGAATACACAGATACCAGGAGTTGGGCGCTCCCATCTTTTTATAAGTAGGACATGAAGGATTCAAGCTGCTAAGCAATCTTTATGTCATGTGTCCAGCAATTAGCATAGTGATCATAAAAAGTATGCCTATGGTTATGCAGAAGTAGCCACAAAATGAGGAAAACCACGCAACAAACAGAACACAAAATGGTATTTTCAGAATAGCAATAAAAATAAAGTATCTTCTTCTATAATACGCTACCGTGGCTGTTCGTTTGTCTGTCCAGGATTTTAAATCACCGGTAGCTCGCAAACCGTTTTACCTATTGAGCTGAAATTTGGTACACATATACTACGTGACGTCTTACTATCCGCTTTCGGGGTGATGATTTTTATTACTCGGCGCCGTTCTCATTCTCTACCACCCTCGCGGTCCCTTCCTCTACCTCTTCATATCTTAAATCATTTTTGAGGCAGATTGAAGACTTAAGTGAAAAATTAAAGAAAACGTACTAAGTAATTGCAACACAATCACTGACTTAATCAGTTTTAACACAAAAAGATGCCGACGGAAGAAGAGAAGAAGCGGGTGTAGAAAAGAAAAGCTGCTCAGGAAGCAGCAAGCACATCATCCTCTGAGCAAACGAATGGTAAACGTACAGAGAAAGAAAGAGGATGAAAACTAGGAATGCTCAAGTGAAGTGGATTCACTGCATGTTATCGTACAGTGCGCCGTTACTGGTATAATATAAAAACTAATACAACAGTCCAAAATTGACCATGATAACAACAACACATTTCTCAGAAAGTAATTTCCGTAATAAGGTAAAGTTTGGAATCTGTTTCTAGTACACAGCCATCTTTTATTGTGTAAACATGATGATGTCACATGTAAAGAAATGTGTGCATCACATATCTAGTGTTCAGAACAACACAATGATGGTGCTTATAAAAACAAACACAGGAAACTGCAGCACCCATGGAAATCCAGTACATAAAATGGTGATTAGATTACATTACCAAAATAATTTTAAAAATATAAACAACCCTAAATAAACGTTTACCACTATGAAGAAAATTTAGAAATAAATTATTTATATGTTTCTGATGAGAGGGGAGAGCACATAGCACTCTGTTACTCCTGTGCTGAGAGAATGTGTGTCTGACACATGCTCATATAACCAAGTACACCGTATCCTGTCTCTCAGGAAGTTTGCAGTCCATAAACAAGTGACATCTGCAATGACCCGCTGGGTTGGCTTACCCTCTAGAACAGGGGTGGGCAAAGCCAGTCCTGGAGTGCCACAGTGGCTGCAGGTTTTTGTTCCAACCCAGTTGCTTAATTAGAAAACAATCCTTGTCAATAATTTAATTTCATGGCCTGTTAGTGCTCTAACTCTGCCATGTCAGGCCATCTCATATCCTAGATTTTGTTTTCCTTTCCGCGGATATCATCCAAATGATTTAAAGTCTAAAATGGATGAGTAATTCTCAGTCCTTCACTTTTTTCTCTTCACTTTCCTTCCAAGTATTTAATTAAACCAAATAGTGCATGATAAATCCACTCATGTGTAAATGGAAACAAGCTAAATGGAGAAATGCTGGTCTCTTTTGTCATTTGCATCTTATTGCTAATATGGAGCAATTAAAAACTGAACGAAAACAAACGTTTAAAACTAAAATAAGCAATAAAGGTTTAAAATCTTAACAAGTGAGACAACTAAAATGAAGCGGAAGTGTTGCTTGAGCAGTAAGTGCTTCTTATTAAGCAACTGGGTTGGAACAAAAACCTGCAGCCACTGCAGCCCTCCAGGAACGCCTTTGCCCACCTCTGGCTCTAGAAGGTGTAGTTAAATGGTGTAAAAGACCAAGGTAAAGTCAACAGACAGAATCCTGGTGTAAGCATTTGAATAATGCACATCTTGGAGCAATTAGTGTAGGGCGCTAGACAGGTCATACCAGATTTCCCTTCCCTGAGCAGCTGTCTTTAGTACCTCCTGGAAAATTCCCTGGCACTCCCAGGATATCTCCTCGGGCATGTCCTAGGTCTGCTTTAGGCCTCTCTCCAGTTGGCCTTGTTCATTGGATCATCTTTGGAATCTGCCCAATGAGTGTCCCTATTAGATATGACTCCATTTGAAATGGAGAATCTTGATAGGAATCTTGTATACTGATAGCTATGTTAATGACTTTGACACCACTGCCCAGTCTAATGTCTTCTGTACATGTTTTCACTGCACCAGTCCAATCCCTTTTACACATAGAAATAAAATTCTGACATTGTGCCCAAAAGCACTTTTTAGAAGGACAGACAACACCAGCTCCTGTCCTTATATCAGATGGTGCCACTAACGTAGGCAGTTATGATCAATTGATATCCTACATTTGAAAGAAATGCCACCAGCTTGATTGGTGAGAGTGCACCGTCCTATTGTGAGCACTCATGTGTCTGCATTTCCATTAAAGGGTTTTTGATTAGGAAAAAAAAAAAAAAAGAAATAAAACCCTGCCATTTCCCTCGCCAGTAGTGTGAGTGAAAGAGTAAGCCAGTGAGCCTTGTGATTGACAGATGTCCATGGTTTTTGCCTTGCATCCTATTCAAGTAACTATTTAAGTAATCTATTTAAGTAACTCAGTAATAGGCTGATGGATGGATGGATGGATTGTGAGGCTAACGTGTAGGCCAAATATCCAAAATAGTTATTAATAGTATACATTTCTCAACCTTTAAGTATTTGCGACCCGAGTTTTCATAACAGTTTTAATTGCGCCCCCCCCAACATGTTTTTGAAATGTAGATGCATATTTTATTATAGCTACTTAGCTTTTATCGACATTTATCTAACTCTATATTTATTGTTCTAGTATCAGAATGTAGTTTAAGTTAATTTGTTTTGGTTTCAACAGGTTTTTTTTCATATTTTTGAATCTTTTTTTTTTACATCTTCGCGTCCCCCTTTTTGTTACTTCGTGCCCCCCTAGGGGGGCCCGCCCCACAGGTTGAGAACCACTGGCATACATGCAAACAATAAAGTTTCACTCTTTGCAACATGAAGATTTATTCAAATGACCCTTTCACCCAAAGGTATAAACTCAAATTGTAATGTACCAAACTAAAAATTAGTATCTTATACTTCTCAACCACCCAGGACAATTTCAGGGCCTTCCCCATCAGTGTTCTCAGAGTTAATTTTCGCTGACAAGATCTTGTCCATCTGCATCAGTCCCACACATGCTTCTTTGTACACTGGCAGTGCATTTTGTTTCCATTCTTTATTCTGCAATTTATGACTTTAGACATTTACTCCACTATGTTTATTTTGTTGTGTGCTTCATTAGCCACAAAATTAATACCATCACTTAGAAAGGGCACTATGGTCCATTGTATTTTTTTTAAATTTTCTAACAGAATGTTTGCAGTAATTACAAAGAGATGTGCTGTACATATGCAGATTAACTTTGTTATTATTTCATTTTTAATTATTTATACATTACATAGATTAAATTCACATTCAGTAATAAAAGACTTTCAAGATTTTTGCTCTCCAAACACTCAAGTATACTGTACAACAATAGCTGTGCATGATATTATCTGTATCTCATGCAGAATGATATACCCATTTACAGCATGTTTGCATACATACTGCATGTATACAAGAGTTAAGTCAAGAAGACATGACCATTCTGAACATTACATCTTAATAACGGCATTTTGGTCTAAAAATTAATATAGCTCGTTATAATTTTTAAAGACAGTACTTACAAATCAAGTTTCCCTCTTGAGACAATAAAATTGAATTTAATTGAAATGATACTAATTACAGCTTTATTGAGCCAGTAAATGTTAACCTTCTACACTCCACTAGGGGGGAGTGCTGCTTTTCCCATAGAACATCAGCATATAAAGAGCTGGGCTGTACTGTACAAATCACCTCTGATCTGAATGTTAAACCCTATAATTTATTATATTGCAAATATTTGGAAACTTTGCATCAATTCCAGAGAATCCTCTAGATCAGTGTTTCCCAAACTCGGTCCTGGGGACCCACTGTGACTGCAGGTTTTTGTTCCAACCAGCTTCTGTTTTTAAGTGGACTCCTGGGCTAATTAAGTGAACTGTTATTTCCCAAGTTCCGTGTTTTGGGAACAATATAGAAATTAGAAAACTAAGTTTGGTAAAAACAAGTAAAAAAACAAAACAAAAAACTATTCAAACATGCCAAACAGTTATATGGAAATAATGTATTTTTTGTTCTTTTTAACAATATTTACATCTTGATTTTCATTCTAGTTTTCTGGGGGTTCTAATTGTTTAATTAATTCAATATTTACTAATTAGTGGGTCTGACATTAAACTAGTTGCAGCCTTTGATTATTCAGTATTGTTTGCCTGGGTGTCTGCTCTGCTCATTTTTAATTGTCATTAATACGATACAACAAAGAGGGAAAACTGCACAAAGAAAGGATAAAATATAATGAAATCAACAAAAGAGAGTTAAGCATTTAAATTTATAGAAAAAGCAGAAATAATTCTAAATGTCTTATAAATGTAAAAATCATGCTGATGTGCTTTTCTGAATGTAGAATAACAGAAAAAAAATACCAGCTAATTAAATGAGATCAGTGTTATCAGTTGTTGTCACTGATTAGGAATCTGGTTGGAACAAAAACCTGCAGCCACAGTGGGTCCCCAAGACCAAGTTTGAGAAACACTGCTCTAGATGAACCTGAGCCAACAACAGGCTGATATTGCTCCAAAAAATTAAAGGAACACTTTTTAATCCGAGTATAGCATGAAGTCAATGAAACTTCTGGGCTATTGATCTGATCAGTTAAGTAGCAGAGGGGGTTGTTAATCAGTTTCAGCTGCTTTGGTGTTAATGAAATTAACAACAGGTGCACAAGAGGGGCAACAATGAGATGGTTTAAGAATGGTTTAACAGGTGGCGGTCACTGACATTTTTCCCTCCTCACCTTTTCTGACTGTTTTTTCACTAGTTTGGCAGTTGGCTACGGTCAGTGTCACTACTGGTAACATGAGGTGATACCTGGACCATACAGAAGTTGCACAGGTGACTACAGCTTCTCCAGGATGGCACATCAATATGTGCCATTGCCAGAAGGTTTGCTGTGTCTCCCAGCACAGTGTCAAGGGCAAGGAGAAGATTCCATGAGACAGGCAGTTACTCTAGGAGAGCTGGACAGGTCAGTAGAAGGTCCTTAACCCATCAGCAGGACCGGTATCTGCTTCGTTGGGCAAGGAGGAACAGGATGAGCACTGCCAGAGCTCTATAAAATAACCTCCAGCAGGCCACTGGTGTGAATTTCTCAGACCAAACAATCAGAAACAGACTTCATGAAGGTGGCCTGAGGGCCCGACATCCTGTAGTGGACCCTGTGCTCACTACCCGGCACTGTGGAGCTCGATTGGCATTTGCCATAGAATACCAGAATTGGCAGGTCCACCACTGGTGCCTGTGCTTTTTTCTTCACAGATGAGAGCAGGTTCACCCTGAGCACATGTGACAGACGTGAAAGGGTCTGGAGAAGCCATGGAGAATGTTATGCTGCCTGTAACATCGTTCAGCATGACCGGTTTGGTGGTGGGTCAGTGATGGTCTGGGGACCATATCCATGGAGCAATGCACAGACCTCTACAGGCTAGACAACAGCATCTTGACTGCAAATAGGTATTGGGATGAAATCCTTGGACCCATTGTCAGTCTCTATGCTGGTGCAGTGGGTCCTGGGTTCCTCCACGTGTACAACAATTGTCATTGGAAGAACGTGACAGATGGGAAGTAAAATCTATTTAAAAACTGGTTCAAGGCATTAGCTATTTCCACATCCTCTTCTAGCACCTAAGTACTGGATTACATAACTATAGAAATTATGCCCATTCCCATTCCTTTGTTTTCTATTTTATGGTAGCTTTGTAAGCTTCCTGTGCTTCACTCAGCTTTTTATTTAGCACTTGCTGGACGTCCTTCAAATCCTCTTTATCACAGGATTTGAATGCTCTCTTTTTCTCATTCAGGAGACCTTATAGATATTTACTAATCCAGGGCTTGTTGTTTGGAAAGCAATGAACTGTCTTTGTGGGTACCACAGTGTTGAAACAAAAGTTTACTACCTGTGCCCAGTGCTGCCAGGATTGGTTCTGAACCCCATGACCTTGAATTGGACTGAACAGAATTGAGAATATACTTGTACTAGCAGAATACCCGCGCTTCGCAGCAGAGAAGTAGTGTGTTAAAGAAGTTATGAAAAAGAAAAGGAAATATTTTAAAAATAACGTAACATGATTGTTAATGTAATTGTTTTGTCACTGATATGAGTGTTGTTGTCATATCTATCTCTATCTCTCTCTATATATATATATATATATATAGCAATATACCCGCGTTTGGCAGCGGAGAAATAAAAAGAAAAGGAAACATTTTAATAATAACGTAACATGATTGACAATGTAATTGTTTTGTCATTGTCATGAGTGTTGCTCGCATATATATATATATATATATATACACACACACACACAGACACACACACATATATAAACATATATATACACATCATATATATATATATATATATATATACATATATACACACATATGTATATATATATACACACACACACATATATATATACATATATACACATATACATATCTACATATATACTGTATATACACATATATATATACAAATCTACATATATATCTACATATATATATTAGGGATGGGACTTGATTAAAAAAATTAATCCAATTAATTAGAGGCTGTGTAATAATTAATCTTGATTAATCGTATGTAATCGCACACGTAAATTTGCCCCAAATCGCAAATGTGTTTTTTTAATTTAAAAGGGTTTTAGTGGGCGACAGAATCAAATAATAGACATGGACATGAATATTGTAAACTCAAGCTCTTTTAATTTCTGAAAAAAAAAATGCTTTTAAACTGCATTTGAATTCAAAACAGAAACAAAAATATCATCCCTGGTTAAAATTGGGCAGACTTAAAAATAAAGTGGTACTTTAAGTACTTTTAAGTACATTTTCAGAATGGTATTGTCTTTAAATAATAATAACCAAAATTTCAACATAAAGTGCAGTTTTTCTTCTTAAAAAAATAAGTCAGAAACATAAAAGGTAATTTGACCAACTTAATCTTTAAACTCTGAGTAACCTTAGCCAAAATTATTTTGTACATTAGGCTAAAACAGTGTGATCATTGAACATTTTGTAATTAGATGTAATTAGAATTACTAACGGTCACGGAAGTCCAATGATCCCCAGTAAGAGCCACAAAGTCCGCTTTCTGTAATGCATCTAATTTTGCTTGCTTTTCACTGTGCACAAAACCATGCTTTTATCAAGGCTTCGCTCGGGTAGTTTTTTGAAATTAAATTTTCCTCCGATCAGGAACGCGCTTCATTCCGAGTGTAACATTTTTGTAGCTGTGATGTGTGCATCAGTGTAATCGATGTACCAGGAAATCATGCATTGACAAAAGTTCCCCTTTGCTTGGAATTGAAAGTGTGATTAAATGCGTTATTTTTTGTTATGGAGTACATGCATCGAAGCTTCTCAGCTGTGCTTGTGCTAAGAATAGGAAAGATTTTAAAAATAACGTAACATGATTGTCAATATACAGTAATTGTTTTGTGAGTGTTGCTGTGATCAAGGATTCGATTATCATTATTTGTTTCAATCAGGGTCGTAGTTGTACGATGTGTTCTGTTCAAGTTACATTCTGTGTTTGTTAGTCGTTGTAAAGATTAAATTCTGTAATTACAGCCACATTAGCTCCACAAATGAGACACACGGGTTTACCGGCAATGTCAGGAAACATATACTCAGCCTCCCATCGGTTTTTAAAGGCTCTATTTTCAGAATTACCTTTTCTCTTCGGCATCATGTGGGCTAGCTTCGCAATAACTTGCAGCAGCATAAGCTAGACTTGATTAACGCGGTAAGTGTTCGGCAAGGCAGCTGAAGCGCTGCATTATGGGATCTGTAGTTTATTGTGTTACCAGCGCTTCATATACCCGGGCCATTAATAACAATAATACAGTATATAAAATGATCTCGCGGGCCGGATATAATTACACGCCGGGCCGGATGTGGCCCGCGGCCCTTTAGTTTGACACATATGGACTAAAAAGAACTTGAAAAGATATATTTTTTCGTATATCGAGCCCGCGTGCTATTGTGGTTTTGCCTGCATGCCTCAATAAGTCATCCTCCCCTCGCTCTTACTTTTTTACCGTTCATCTAATGAATACACTGAGTATGGCTTTACCAAAACAATCATTGATGGCGAATAAAGTATCCATTATTCGAGTATGTAGATCGGGGTATATATATACATATATATATACCCGCGTATCGCAGCGGAGAAGTAGTGTGTTAAAAAAGCTATGAAAAAGAAAAGGGAACATTTTAAAAATAATGTAACATGACTGTCAATATACAGTATTTGTTTTGTGAGTGTTACTGATTGTTGCTGTCATCAAGGATTTGATTATCATTATTTCTTTCAATCAGGTTCGTATTTGTAGGATGTGTTGTGTTCAAGTTACATTCCGTGTTTGTCAATCGTTGTAAAGATGACAGGTTTCATTCATCGATTCATTTCTTACTGCATCAATAAACAGCTCGTCGTCTTCTTTATCTGAGACCTGACACACTGCATGCACGGGTTTTTTTTTTACACTGTCTTCCTTTAGCGTGACATTGACTTTTTCCACCGTGTGCTTTGTTTCCGCAGTAGCTGGATTTATGAATATGCTTGTATGTATCAGACGCTTCATATTTTTTGCTGCCTTTTCAATTGTGTAATTCGGTTTTTGTTCAGCACTCTTTGGAACTGTTACTTTTTGTCTGTGCACTGCGTCAGTTCACGTGAGCCGCTCGGTGTACATGCATCGAAGGTTCCCAGCTGTGCTGGTGCCATCTCGTGCTATGTCCATAGCTGTATTTAATGTTACCGAAGTCCTGGCACTTAAAACTTTCTCTCGCAGTTTCGCTGAGTTTGTGCCAAACACCACCCTGACCATCTCATCTTCCTCTGCATAAGCACAGTCCTTCACCCGTGAATATTTAGTGGGAGTTTGCTATTGGATTGCCGCTGACGGACGGCCTTATATGGGCAGGCACTAAATTACAAACGCCAGCGGCAGCCTGTCTATGAACTTAATTTAAAGTGTAGGTTTACATCGTGCTTTGTTTCCGAAGTAGCAGAACTCATGAATATGGTTGTATATGTCACTCGCTCGCTTCTTATTGTTTCGCTGCCTTCTCAATTATATAATGCATGTTTTCTTCAGCGCTTTTTGGAGGTCTTCCTGGTTTTCTATGTACTGCGTGATTACGTGGGAGGCGTGATGATGTCACACGAAACTCCGCCCCCACGGCGTTCAAGCTCATCTCCATTACAGTAAATGGAGAAAAACAGCTTCCAGTTATGACCATTACGCGTAGAATTTCGAAATGAAACCTGCCCAACTTTTGTAAGGAAGCTGTAAGGAATTAACCTGCCAAATTTCAGCCTTCCACCCACACGGGAAGTTGGAGAATTAGTGATGAGTCAGTGAGTGAGTGAGTGAGTGAGTGAGTGAGGGCTTTGCCTTTTATTAGTATAGATTAGTATTTGAGTAAGCCAAATGTATGTGGTTTCCCTTCAAATTATTGAGGTCAGGTGTTTCTGGCACACCCTTTGTTAACAGGTACATAAAATCACGCATATAGCCATGCAATCACCATTGATAAACATTTATAGTAGAATGGGTCATGCTGAAGAGTTCAATGACTTTAAATGTGGTATTGTCATGGGATGGCCCCTTTGATACACATTATTATGTAAAATTCTTCTTGCTACACTCTTAAAAATGTTTTTAATGGCACTATATGATTCTTTACCGGGTTGTGTGGTTTCTCATAAAACCATTTCTTGACAAAGCACCATTTCATTCTGGGATGGGTCCTTTTCTTTTGATTTTGGTTCTTTATGCTTGGAAAAACTTTCTAATATGCAGAAAAAAACAAACTCTTTCATGTATGGCAGGCTGCAGGACACTAACAGATTTAGAAAACCTGGACTTTGCTTGTGTTACAGCATTTATGCAGCAAGAGTCCTTTTAAAACCATGACTCACTGGTGTTTCACAGATCTGTCATGGTTATTCACACTATGGAGCCTGTTACAGTTCTTCCACTTCTTATTCTTTTGGCTGCTCCCGTTAGGGGTTGCCACAGCGGATCATCTTCTTCCATATCTTTCTGTCCTCTGCATCTTGCTCTGTCATACCCATCACCTGCATGTCCTCTCTCACCACATCCTTAAACCTTCTCTTAGGCCTTGCTCTTTTTCTCTTGCCTGGCAGCTCCATCCTTAGCATCCTTCTCCCAATATACCCAGCATCTCTCGTCTGCACATGTCCAAACCAATGCAATCTCGCCTCTCTTACTATGTATTAATTTCTAATCCTGTTCATCCTTGTCACACCCAATGCAAATCATAACATCTTTAACTCTGCCACCTCCAGCTCTGTCTCCTGCTTTCTGGTCAATGCCACTGTCTCCAACCCATATAATATAGCTTGTCTCACTACTGTCTAAATAAATAAATAAAAGTTCTTTATGGAATCATCATGTAGATGTGTCTTTTGGCAACCAAAAATGATTCCCTTATTGCATTGTTCTGAAGAACCACTCTGGCACCTTTATTTTTAAAGAGTGTAGATCTGCCTTGGTTAACTGTAAGTGCTATTATGAAGTGGAAGCATCTTAAAGAAACAACCACTCAGCCACAAAGTAGCATACTAAGCACACTCATGGAATGGGTTTATTGGGTGTTAAAGCGCAGAATGAATAATAATTGCCCTTTCTCTGTTGCATCACTCACAACAGAGTTACAAACTGCTTCTTGAAGCAACATCAGCACAAGAACTGTGTGTTGGGAGCTTCATGAAATGGGTTCTCATGGCCGTGCAGCTGCACACACTCCCAAGATCACTATGCACAATGCCAAACATTAATTGGCGTTGTGTAAAGCACTGCCTGCATTGGACTCTGGAGCCGTGGAAATGTGTTCTCTGGCATGAAGAATCATACTTCATAGCTGACAGACAAACCTGGGTTTGGCTGCTGCCAATTGAACACTACCTTCTGTACCGTGTAATCCCTTTTGTAAAGTTTGGTGGAAGCAGGGATAATGGTCTAGGGCTGTTTCTCAGGGTTTGGTCAAGGCCCTTGGTTCCAGTGAAAGAGTACTGTTAAAGCTACTACACACAAAGACATTTGGGGAAGGTCCTTTACTGTTCCAGCATGACAGTACCCCTGTGCACAGTGCCAGGCAGGGAGACATTGTTTGACATGATTGGTATGGAGGAACTCGAGTTGTTTGCACAATGCCCTGACCTTAGATCTATTGAAAACTTTTGGGATGAGTTGAATCGTCAATTGTGAATAAGATCTTCTCGTCCAACGCCAGTACTTGACCTCACAAATTCTCTTTTGTTGTCACCACACCGGCCTAAACTTAAATCTATTGAACACCTTTGGGATGAGTTGGATCGGCAATTGTGAATAAGGTCTTCTCTTCCAATGCCAGTACTTGACCTCACAAATTCTCTTTTGTTGTCTGCACAATGCCCTGACCTCAGATCTATTGAACACCTTTGGGATGAATTGAATCACCAATTGTGAATAAGGTCTTCTCGTCCAACATCAGTACTTGACCTCACAAATTCTCTTTTCTCCAGAGTAGGAGCAAATTCCCATAGACTCTCTTCAAAGTTTTCTGGAAAGCCTTCCCAGAAGTGAAGAGCCTGCTAAGGCTCCAGTTGCGTTGGAGGGCTGGGCTTTGGGGGAGTTGTGGGCAAGTCCATTTTAATGCCCATGGTTTTGGAATGGGATGCCAAAAGAAGCTCATATAGTGTGAAGGTAAGGTGTCCACAAACGTTTGGCCATACAGTGTATGAATATGTAAAAATCTTATATATTACCTTTTAAAATGTGCCAAAACAGAGAAAATTACTTGTGAAAAAACAATTGTAAATGTGCAGTATCTGCCTGAACAGCTACAGTAATATATCTATTTATATTTCTGTCATAAGCCACTTTACATCTATCTGTCTCAGTGCTTGAAATGGGCTGGTACTCACCAGTACAAAGAGCGGTATCTCTTCCACTTTCAACGTAGAGTACAGTACCAGCAACTTTTCTTACCTTACTAGAACCTCTTTATTAATTTTCATGAAGATCCCCTTCGTATTTGATGGAATGTCACTGTATCACAATGAACAAAATACAACCTGTAATGTATTTCTGCTTTAAATACTAAACTATCTATTCATTTGTAGCTTTGTTTGGTTTACCTTAGATGATACTAGATAGTTGGGTTTGTTTCTAGACAGGACCCTTTTTAGTGAGGAAAGGCGCGAAATTAAAAAGCAATATAAAAAGCTTTATTTTGCTGTTGTAGTAAGGTACAGAAAATAAGAATAAAGAAAGTCACAATGTGGCAACCCAATTGTGTTTTTTTCCCTCGCTTTGGGAGACTTAGAAATTCAGATTGTTACAAAGCAAACGGGTTTCTTTCTCTGAACGTGTACTAGAGAGCACGAATGAGGAGTTTTCATTTATTCATTGAGGATATTTTAAAATGAATTATTCCTTTTTTTAAAGGTGTACTAAAAAAGCAATCAAGCGTTCCTCATCCCCGGGTAACGCTAATTCCTCCTTGAGCAAAAGAGCAACGTGATCGTTTATGGTTTTTAATAACAACAAACGTCACAACGGAGGCTTGGGGTTTGTGAAGACACAGCGGATTTGTGGAGGAGCCGAGTGGATTCCACAAGGCTGCCTTAGAAACATCTGATTAATTGTACTGTAACAAGCACAGCAAAATAATAGGAAGACTGGGATATCAGATGTTATTGCAGTAGTTTACTTTCAGAGAGCTGTTTGGTTTTACAGTTTAGACTCTAATATTAAGGTGGTATTGTTTTGGGAAGTTCAAGCGGGAGTCTTTCTCATTTCACATTTGCTATCACTGAGTTCAAACCCATGACCCTCACGATTAGAACTAGAAAATAACGGATTATTACGACTGGACTGTGACAAATGAAATACAGGCGTCATTCATGGTCTCAAATACGAATATGCGTTACTATTTACAGTATATTAAATGACTTAATCTGCCTATCGGGCGAAGTCGAGGTAATATAAATAGTGTGCTGCTTTCAGCCCTGCGAGCAAACAGTGGACTAATTATTTCCACTTTTATCAATCTCTCGGGCTGCTAGCTGAGTAGCCGCAGGGCTGATACGCGCTTGGTAAGTCCTGGGATTTCAGACTTTCTGTCAGAGGCGGCATGCCAATCGCACATACAGCACAAAAAATAGAAGAACTCAGACTCTGAATACGTGCCCTCGACTCAACGAGGTACGCGGCGTCACTAGAAGTTTATTATTAGTCGAGATGATGATTATGATTTGCATCAGCAGTTGCCCGAAGCGTGTGCGGATTCACAGCTTACTAAATAATGCTGCAATCACCCCTTCTACAGCCTAAACAAATGCCATCGTCACCCTGTAGTGACACTGCTCTCTACTTATTACATTCAGTATTTCCTGCTCACGCGCCTTTAGACTGCAATAATCCGACATTCATTTGCAGTCTAGGTTTTTTAATGCCGGATTTTTTGAGGTTTGACATCAAATAGCACCTTCATGTGGAAAATCGACTTGTCCACACTTTAGCTATGTCAAATTATCTACGAGTCTCAAATCCATTTATCGTCGTCTATTTGAGACGTTTATACCAGGAGTAAGATAGATGGGACGCTGTATCGCAGTGTACGGTAAACAAATGTACACTGAGGAGAACAGAACAAAAATCGGAATTCGAGTTTCGACTCTCAGATGCTGACCGCATTATCACTGACGACTTTTGACAGAATACTCGATAGGACGATTCTCTATTTACTAATAAAGTCGAAATATTAAAGCAGAAATATCTGTAGTCCCGACTCCATGTACGAAAGGAAAAGTAATTGCTGTAGATAATAGGGTATTGATTAGGTTTTGGTTAACATTTTTACCTAACACTTAAAAAAAATATAGATTTTCCTTTATCCTTTACCCCTCACCAAGTGCGGTGTTCGGGGCTGGCAAGTGGGGCGACCTTCCCAGGCCCCGCGCCTAAGGGGGCCCCGCTTTTGAGGTCCGCGTGTCCCGTTCGAGCGAATTTGTCAAGTTATATTCTCCAGTTATATTTTGATAAAGTTCGTGTGTTATCTTGGAAAAAAATTTGGTGAATACTGTAATGAGAAAATCCGGTGTATGTTAATATTTTTGTATTAAATTCGCGCGCAGGTTTATACAGTCCAGCGTACAGTAACAGCGTTTGACGTAACCCCCACGTGGGGTTGGTCAACCCAAGGCCCTGCACACCCCGAAGGCCGCCTCTGCCCCTCACTCCCACTTAATCCAATTCAAGATTTTGGGGATCATTAGCACAATTTCTCCTGGCAGCACTAAGCGCAAGGCACGAGAAAATCCTGGCTGGGGGTTACCAGTTCATTACAGGAATACACAACATTCTCCCACACGAGCTGCCTTGAGTGGCAAGTTAAACGTAACACACGGATGTTCGGAAGGAAAGAGAAGGAGATGAAGAAAAAAGACGATGAGAATATGTGCGGACAGGATCCTACCTCAGTCTCCCGAGCCCATGGAGTAACTGCGATAACAACTGTGGAGATCATATTGATTAACTCACACGCCAATGCCATTTGCTTTTAAATTTAAGCTGCGAAATTAAACAAAATATTGTTTGTAATGCTTTCTTTAAAATACACTTAATTTAGTCATTCGTACTTAGTTGGCTCCTAACGACGTTTTGAAGCATGTCACTTTGTTAGTCTTATTGAAAATCTGAATGTTTGATGCTTACATATTTAAATTCAAATTTCTATCACCTTCAAAAAACGTCTAAAGTATTCTCACTGTCAAATTTGATAAAAATTAACCGTTTTCTATTTTATGCATTATACCTTACATAATGTAAACTTATGTCCTAATGTGAGGCAAGCAGTGGGTGACTGTGCCTAAGGCAAGTAAATTAATGAGTTTCTGCTCACATTTTAAAAATACTGTATACATACACTAATTATTGTGATGTCTTATATGTTGTCTTAGGTAAACGTGCCTGCATAATGTATAATGAAAGGTTGTCTTTTTAGTTATACAAAGCTATCTTACAAAGGATATTCTCCCTTATATTAATAATGTGTTTGTAGAATTGCACTTCCTTAAGGTTACATATACATTCAGCATCCCCAGAATTTAAACGTGACTATAGTTATAGATTTGTTTGATACTAGTTGGTAAAGAGAATGTTATATTTTGTAGTTTCTTAGATACCTGTACATTATCAGTGACATATATGATTAAATACATTTTATTTTATTATATGTTCTAGACCTTAAAACAAGCACAAATGATTATCACAGCTCCAGAAATGTTGTTTTGTATTCCAGTGGGCTGCCCTACAGTTGAAAAGACATGGGTGTGAATCCTAACCCAGGTACTGCCTGTGTGTTTTTCGCTTATTGCCCTTTGTCTTGTATGCTCTGTGATCGATTGGTGTCCATCCTTGCTTGGTTCATGACTCATGCTCAATGTAGTTTAATCAACATTAAGAGTTTAACTATATTCCTGTAAACTGATAACCCGATAAAGCGTAGTTTTCAATACTAGACTTTACTGAAAGAACAAAGACTGCACTTTATATGTAACATCTGTGAACCATAAGAAGTAGATTTAGTCTTTACTTTGAAAATACAAAGACTTTTAATCCACCATTTTCATGTATATATACAGTAGAGACTCTGGGAAGTGTTTAAGTAGGTGGTAATGCCATAATAAACTGTATTTGTTACATCTTTAAATGTTGATATTAATGCCATGCATGTGTAACACAAACACATTTGGAAATCATCTTTACTTATGTACCAAACACTAATCATGTGAACATAAGCTATATACAGTGTCAAGTTTTAGACCTTAGAGCGATCACAGTATACAGCACAACTCCACTTCAAGACCATATAACACAAAATATCCATTTCGGAAAACAAAGTAAAAACTGGCTACAACATTTTTAAATTCATATTTTCTTCCCAAGACAAGGGAATCAAAACAAATTAGCTTACTTGTTTTATAGATGTACTGTAAGTATTGTCTACAGCTTTCAGCAGAATGACAAAGCAAGCAGAGTTTCGAAACTTTACATGCAGAGAAGGAGATCATAGGCCTGGTATCTCTATGAAACAGTATTATTCATGGTGGGAAAAATGGAAGTAATGTTTCACATGAAGTGGTTCCAGATGGCTGCAGATGTGTCCTTTTAACCTAATCACATGGAGTGTCCTTGCCTGGTTTGCCATTGTTTTCTGTAAGTCAGGCTAAATGCTTTTTGTTGGTGGTACCAATGTTTGATGTTTCATGGTATTTTTGTCTGGTTTGTGGTCCACAGGGGTGGATTAAGCTGTTTTAATAATGGATAAGATTTTTTTGTAAAAAAAAGTCTGTAATTAATTTCTGACTAGAGACCATTTTTATGTCCAGTATGTGGTGAGGTTACTTAGTTTTTAGTTATAAAATTATCAAAATTACTGGAATCAAACAGAAACAAATTCATAGCACAGACCAGAGTACAAATTTATTTTAAGTTATCATTATTTTTTTCTACTTTTCATGATAAAAGCCTCACCTGCCTCTCCTGACCACACTTCCTTCTCCACAGGAAAATGATGCACATGCATCCACATGATCCAAAAGAAAATGTGATTCATCATACAAGGCTACCTTCTTCCATTGCTCCATGGTGGAGTAGAATGTGGAGTGGAGGCAGAGTGGTGGCTCTGAGGTAAGGGATCTGCACTGGCAATCGGAAGGTTGCCGGTTTGAATCCCGTAAATGCCAAAAGTGACTCTGCTCTGTTGGGCCCTTGAGTAAGGCCCTTAACCTGCAATTACTGAGCGCTTTGAGTAGTGAGAAAAGCGTTATATAAATGCAAAGAATTATGGTCCAGTTGTGATGCTCATATGCCCATTGTAGGTACTTTGGGCAGTGGACAGGGGTCATCATGGTCACTATGACTGGTTTGCAGCTATGCAGCCCCATACACAGTAAACTGTGATGCACTGTATTTTCTAACACCTTGCTGTCATGGCCAGTATTAAGATTTTCAGCAGTTTGTGCTACAGTAGCCCCAGTAGTCATACCACATGCACTTCAGAAGTGGTCATCCACCTTCAGCTAAACATGTTCAGGCCCAGCCAGTACTTGGATGGGAGACCATCTAGGAAAAGCTTGGGTTGTTATCGGAAGAGGTGTTGGTGAGGGGGGCAGGGGACACTTAGCCTGTGGTCTGAATGTGGACCCCAACACCCCAGTGCAGTGATGGGGACACTGTGATGTAAAAATGGTGTCGTCCTTCAGATGAAACATAAAATTGAGGTCCTTACTCTTTATGGTTATAAAAGACCCCTGGGCATCCATTGTAAAGAGCAGAGTGTATCTCGATGTCCAGGCTAAATTGCCCTCCATGACCTTATTCTGTCCCCTAAGTCCCCTAATCATCCCCTGTCTTTAATTGGCTATCTCTCTCACCACTTCACCGCCTAATAGCTCATGTTTGGCGAGTGTACTGGCACAAAAATGTTTGCTGTCACATCATCCAGGTGGAATGCTGCATGTTAGTTGTGGTTGAAGTGGCTCCCTATTCATTATGAAAGTAGTGAGAAAAGCGCTACATAAATCTGAATTATTACTATTATTATTCTTTGGGATTGTACTAGCTCGGCTAGCCGTTGCTCCCCACACACATAAAGGAGTTTTGAGCACTGATGACCTTATTGCCAGTTCACTGGTTGATATGTTTTTATATATATATATATATATATATGGACGGCACGGTGGAGCAGTGGGTAGTGCTGCTGCCTCACAGTTAGGAGACCCAGGTTCGCTTCCTGGGTCCTCCCTGCGTGGGGTTTGCATGTTCTCCCCGTGTCTGCATGGGTTTCCTCCCACAGTCCAAAGATACGCAGGTTAGGTGCATTGGTGATTCTAAATTGTCCCTAGTGTGTGCTTGATGTGTGGGTGTGTGTGTGCACCCTGCCCAGGGTTTGATTCCTGCCTTGCACCCTGTGTTGGCTAGGATTGGCTCCAGCAGACCCCCGTGACCTTGTAGGATATAGCGGGTTGGATAATGGATGGATGGATGGATAGATATATCTATACTAATAAAAGGCAAAGCCCTCACTGACTCATCACTAATTCTCCAACTTCCCGTGTAGGTAGAAGGCTGAAATTTGGCAGGCTCATTCCTTACAGCTTACTTACAAAAGTTGGGGAGGTTTCATTTTGAAATTCTACGTGTAATGGTCATAACTGGAACCTATTTTTTCGTCCATATACTATAATAGACGTCTGCTCGATGGCCGTGGGAGGCGGAGTTACGCCTCCCACATAATTTAGTGCCTGCCCATATAAGGCCGTCTGTCAGCGGCAATCCAATAGAAACACTGCCGCTAAATATTCACGGGTGAAGGACTGTGCTTATGCAGACGAAGATGAGATGGTCAGGGTGGTATTTGGCACAAACTCGGCGAAACTGCGAGAGAAACTTTTAAGTGCCGGGTCTTAGCTAACATTAAATACAGCCGTGGACATCGCACGAGATGGCACCAGCACAGCTGGGAACCTTCGATGCATGTACACCGAGCGGCTCACGTGAACTGACGCAGTGCACAGACAAAAAGCAACAGTTCCGAAGAGTGCTGAACAAAAACTGAATTACACAATTGAGAAGGCAGCAAAAAAATATGAAGCGTCTGACACATACAAGCATATTCATAAGGGCAACTACTGCGGAAACAAAGCACACGGTGGAAAAAGTCAATGTCCCGCTAAAGGAAGACAGTGTAAAAAAAAACCCGTGCATGCAGTGTGTCACGTCTCAGATAAAGAGGAAGACAAGCTGTTTATTGATGCAGTAAGAAACGAATCGATGAATGAAACCTGTTATCTTTATAACGATTGACAAACACGGAATGTGACTTAACACAACACATCCTACAAATACGAACCTGTTTGAAAGAAATAATGATAATCAAATCCTTGATGACAGGAACACTCATAACACACACAAAACAATTACTGTATATTGACAATCATGTTACGTTATTTTTAAAATATTCCCTTTTCTTTTTCATAACTTCTTTAACACACTACTTCTCCGCTGCGAAGCGCGGGTATTTTGCTAGTATACTGTATATATATATAAGTTGACTGACTCATTCACCTAGTCATTCACTCACTCAATCAAAAAGCACTATTTCCCTTTTAGCTAAAAATATGAAATTTGACAGGATAGTGAGTCAGAAGTTATGTGCTAAAAAGGACATATATCAAGAGAAGAGCTAAATACAACATAATCTCAAAAATAACTTAGCTAATTTGCTTGAAATTTGGTGCCATTATAGTAAAACATGTTTTTTTATTTTTGAGTAAAATTTTTTATTTGTTGATATTTATTAATATTATGTTAACTTTCATGTATATGTCTCTATATAGTCAATTATATATCCATCCATCCATTTTCCAACCCGCTGAATCCGAACACAGCGTCACGAGGGTCTGCTGGAGCCAATCCCAGCCAACACAGGGCACAAGGCAGGAACCAATTCCGGGCAGGGTGAACACTAGACAGTGTAGCTGTGTGCTCTACAGCGCAGTGAAATTGACCTTTATTTAGTGCATAGGAGAATCTTGTTTTGTCTCAATGGCTACCAAATGACGTTACCTTCTTAACAACTGTAGGACATTTGAGAACATTAATATATGGACCTCCTTTATTTATGATATCAGGTTATATTCAGGACAACTATAGAACCATCACAAACATGCATATTTAAAAGTAAAGGTCGGGAAGCTGTCAATTAAACAGCGCATGTTGAAGCTCATTAAGGCATTCTTTGTGTGATTTAGTGCTATACAAAAAAATGTTGTTGTAGTTATACTTGGTCCTTTTTTGGTTACATCAAAACATTGTATTTAGATCATTAATATAATATTTAGAGATATGACAAAATCCTATTTTTAGAACATCAACAGTACCCTTAAAAAGCATTGGTGTTATTCTACTTTTGGTTTTGGTGGGGCTTCATTACTCTGAACATTACATTTAAACATTTTTTTCTGAAGGAGATTGACTGCTGTGATCCAAATTTAGCAGCATGGATCATAAAAATCCCCACCTACTTTGATTTAATTTGACTCAGTCACTGCATTCAATTATAATCAGTAGAAATTGAAGCCATACAACGTCAACGGCCACATCTCTTTTATTTTTGTGATGTCAGAAAAGTGGTTTGCGTATTTTCTCCATTTAAAGGAATAACAACCAACCTGAGAGGGCTAGAAACTCAATAATATGACATCCATTGAGACCTAATTGTGAGTTAACTACCTGACTAGAACAGATCTGTAGCATTAAAACAGCAGAGGTTGTGTTATCTACCATTTCAAATCTAGAAGGAAAAAGACCAGAAAGAACAAAGATGAAGGAGGGATCAGACTTAAAAAATAATAACTGTAGCCAGGGGTGTGAAGGAACAATGAAAACATTGTATTGCCGTGGTCTGCACCTTCAAAACCCAGAAATATATATCTATATCTACTTTATATCTATATCTATTTCTATATCTATCTATATCTATATCTATATATACAGTATATATATATATATATATAGTAACTATATTTTAAAGTAGAATAAAAGCTAATGTTAAACTGTTAACTTAAGCGAGCCAAATGAGAGCTAGAGCATTTAGCAAAGGTCTAATGTTTATGAAAAGTCTAAGGACATTGTGGTGTGGGAGGTAAAATTTTTTTCAAAGAATACACCTTGCCTGACAAATGGGCCTGAGCTGCCTTGAAAGCTTGCATATTGTAATCTTACTCAGTTCACCAATAAAAGGTGCCATTTTGCTTCACTTCTCCAGGCAAGAGCATGAAACCATTTCTAAAGATTTGAGTGTTCCTGGGAGCACAATGACCTCAATCATTTTAATTGGAAGATGTTTGAGACACCAAGACTCTTCCTAGAGATGGAAATCCAGCCAAACTCAGCAAGAAGCACCTTGCAATCATGCAAGTCCCTAAAAATACTCAAAATGCTCATGTGTGGGCTAGTCACCCAAAATGGAAAATGAAGAATCTCAATAAATAGAACAATTTATTTTAATTAAAGCTTTGTTGAAGGAAAATAAACACAGATGAGCACAAAGGCACAGAAGGTAATATCTTCAAAATAGGTAAACCAAAGGCACAAAATGTCCAACTACTCAATCCAGAAGGCAAAATGAAAAAACAGAGCAAGGGTTTAAAATATCCAGAAATCACAAAAAACACAGTTTAAACTCAAGAGGGCTCATCACCAAGAGCACATTCATGATTAACCACAAGATACTGTGGGTTATCCTCAGCCTTTTTAGAGTAGATGGTGATAGGCAGGTGGCCCTGTCCCTTGAAAGACCATCCACAAAACACATGGCACCTAATGAAATGCTTAAACATGAAAAGCTAAATAATCAACAATGCTTTCATAAACAATTGAACAAAATAGACATAAAAGAAACATTTGAAACCCAAGCCAGGGGAGGAACCTTATCTGAAACATAACATCAATGGTCACTCTAACAGAGCTTCAGAAGTCCTCTCTTGTGGTGTGTGGACCTGACAAAAGGATGGCCATCTAAGTAGCACTCCATCAATCAGATGAAAGTCACTCTTGAGTAAAAGGCACATGATGATCCACTTGGACTTTTCCTAATGGCATTTAAAGGACAGTAAGAGCATGAGGGCAAAGATTCTCTAGTCTAATGAAACAAAAACAGAACTCTCTGGGCACAATTCCAAGTACTATGTTTGACAAAGACCAGGCACTGCAGATTACCTGTCTTCACCTTTCCAACAGTGAAGCATTGTGGTGGCAACACCATGCAGTGGAGTTCTTCATGATGGCAGGAACTACGACACTGGTCAGAATTGAGGGAAGGATGAAAGCAGCCACATACAGAGAGGAACTTGAAGAAAACACTTCAGAGTGCACACAACCTGTGACTGTTTACTTTTCAGAATGACAATGACCTGAAGCATACAGCCAAGAGAATGCTGGAGTGGCTTTGGGACATCTCTGACTGTCCTTGACAGGCCCAGCCAAAGCCCGGACTTAAACCCCATATAAAATCTATGGAGGTAGCTGAATAGTGGCAGTTTACAGAAGCTTCTCTGCTTGATAGGATCTACCAGGAAGAATGGAATAAACTGCCCAAATCCTTGTGTGCAAAGCTTGTAGAGACTTAACCCAAGAATACTCAAAGCTATAATAAAACACTTTCAAAGAGGCTTCTACAAAGTACAGAATTAAAGGTATTTATACCTATATGAATGAAAGATTTCAGTTTTTGATGTTTAATAAATTTGCAACTCTTTGTGAAAACATGTTTTCACTCTGTCATTATGGGGGTATTGAGTGTAGATTGATGTGTAGAAATGGCAAATGTATCCATTTAAAATAAACTCAATGAAGTGTGCATAAAGTGTATAATACAGTGTATAATAGTCTTAAAATTGTATACAGGATCTTTAAAAATACATTCATAATGAGGACTGAAAATCAGTTATTTAAACAAATGCATAGTAACAGTAAAATTGCTAATAATTATACATGTAATTAGTGAAAAGCCAAGCACAATTACACCTTTTATTGGCTAACTAAAAAGATTACTATATGCAAGCTTTCGAGGCAACTCAGGCCCCTTCTTCAGGCAAGATGTAATCTTGGCTTTTCTCTTCATTCATAATGGCTAACACGGTACAACACCCTAGTATTACATGCAATTAGGAAAAGCAAATTATTAAATGATTTCGGAAGTACAGTGTTCCTACTGTAACAGAAAGAGAAGCGTGAAACTTGACATAATTTGCTTTCTCCGCAGGTGGCTCAGCAGCTCTTTTTGTAGGTTTCTGTGTCTTTAAGAAGTTTTATTTAAATATGAGGCGTGTTTCCTGCTCCCATTGACCAGACGCACAAAATGAGGCAGGCGTAGGACCTTAACAAACGCACGGGAGCTGCAGGAAACCGGTCATCTTCAGCGACATCTAAGAACAGGACAATTTTATTTTTCCACAATAATGGAAATCTGTGTAATTCAGAAGTACCATTCAGAGGGATAGTGCAGAATTCGTTCAGATGAGGATGCAGTAAAAACAGGCTTTATACAGCTCGCGTTCTCCCCAGCCATGTGAGTTTCGGTCCCGAATGGACTGCAGAATAAATGTTTCCGTCCAGTCTGTCGTTAACGGAAAGCACCAAAGGATAGCACTTGGGTTTTGGAGTGGTTTTGAAAGATCTGTCGAAATCTGAAACGATAAACTGAGTAACGACAAAGGATTGCCATCAGCCCAAAAGAGGAATATTAGAACAAAGAGCGCTCGCTCGCCCGCACGCACGCACGTCTTTTCATAGAGCCGGGCACTGGATCGCTCGGCTCGGCTCGAATCCGAAAGGCGTGTGGCTAAGATGCGCCTTAGTTTGGGGACAGGAGAGCAACAACAAGAGTGGAATTTGAAACCGTGGAGGTGGGACAAACACAACTGAAACAACCTTCGGAGTCTGCCTTGAAGCACTACTGCGCCCAGCCCGCGCTCAAAGACGTCAAGAAAGGAGTATTTATTTTAGGGAGGGTGTGATAATAGAAATTAGACAAAATGTCGGCAGTAATGATCGCGAAGAAGGTAACTCGAAAATGGGAAAAGCTTCCCGGCAAGAACACATTTTGCTGTGATGGCAGGGTGATGATGGCCCGTCAGAAAGGCGTCTTCTACCTCACCCTTTTCCTCATTATTGGGACCTGCTCTCTGTTTTTTGCTTTCGAGTGAGTACTGGGGGTTTGAGTCGATCTGATTTTTGGGGGTTTGGGGGGGTGGACTGAACTATTCACTGCTGTTGCCTGCATATATATTTTTTATAAAGAGGTGGGTTGGGGGAGGGGGTCTTTAACAGGGGCGTCACCTCCCAGTAGACGGATACTGCCTCGGTTGCTTTATCCAACTGCCTTCACACGATCGGGACCGGAATTCTCTGCGGATGTTACATTTAAATTGAGCAATTAGAGCTTAAAGAAAGTCTTTGTACGTTTCTAGGTGGATACGGGACTCATTCACATTCATGGGTACGATGCACAGGAGAGTCTGCGGCCACTTGGTTCCCCTCCCCTTCGCTCCAGTGACGCTACTAATTACGGCAGAAGTGATGTCAAACGTATAAAAAATCTGGCATTTCACATTTTAGCAGTTAGATATGCACTGGAAGTCCCGCACACACAATTGTGTTGGGGTTCAAAGGTGAGCGAAAATAGCACACCTGTAACGCCGCATGGCAATGCATCAGAGAGCCAAGGATGGGTTCTAAATGTTACTGACAGTGGGACAGCATGGTGGCGCAGCGCGAAGCTCTGCCATGGTAATATCTTAAGAGTGAAATTTCACCTTGTGGTTGTTTAATGTATTGTCTTCCACCTTTCATGGAATTTTGTCGATTATGCAACACTGCTTTGGCCTGGTGTCATTGTGGGCCAGATTGGTACTCCATACAGCCTTGGGTAGACGTTGGCACATTGTCCTTTTTTATAATGGTTATTTGGAAAACTGGATACATCATTATTTGTGTGGTGCTTGTTTTGTTACTTGCTAGGGCCTCTCGACATGCTGAATAATTTTAAAGAAACCCATTACTAAACTTTTATAATACCCCATAAAATTGATCTTAATTTACACAATGATAAGTGTTTTATAATTACAGAATGGTCTTCTAAGACTTATTGTAGGTTGTCAGTCTTCATTCCTTGTAGCACTTGCCTTTATACTTATTTACTACATTTATTTATTACTGTGACACAGGAAAACTGAGCTTTTTTTGTTTTTGTTCTATATAAATAGAACAGTTCTTTCATCTTAACCTTGATTAGTCAAAGTGTATTTTCTTCCATTCATCAATTTTCTAACCCACTTATGTAAATGAGGGCAGTAGCTTTTCATATTTTATATGAGGTGCAAATGATGCGAAATATCTGGCAGCATCATGGCTATAGTGAGTAATGAACTCCTTTGGAAAGCTGCTTGTTCTGTCCCTACTTCTGGTAAACAAGATGCAGTGCAAGCCAGTTAACAACATGACAGTGGTTTGGAAATGTGCAAACAATTGTACAAATACCATTTTCAAAATGCTTTTGGATTAAATCATTAGGTATGTAAGTAAATGGGATGATGCCTGTTGTCTTACGCAGCACAAGGCCAGGCTTTATAAACTTAGATTTGTGAAGTACATGATTGTTGGTTGGAATGAACATCTGCAGACAGTCCCCCTCTCAGAGGTTGGCATTAAGATCTTTATAGACACTTCCACCCAAGCAGTTTTTGTTTAGTTTTTATCTCTAGTGTACAGTGTGAAGCCAGAACCAAACCTTATTAAATACTAAACATTCAAGGTTTTGTTTTTCATTTTTCTTAAAGTAAATTTAGTCTGAATCACCTGTTTCATTTGTCAGTTGTCTTTTCATGCAAATTGACGGTATACTGTATATTTTCTAGATTTTTTTTTTTTGTTGTTTTTTTTTTTTTGGGCAGCCAAATTTGGTTTGCACTGCCTTGTAGCTCTAAACACCCGTGTTCCACTGTCGGTACCCAGATATGGCCTACATAAGGACAGCACACAAGGCCAAGGGAGAAATCTCCGGAGTGTAGAGGCAAGGAAACTACTTCCCAGAACCCAACTCAAACTGAAAGCTTACAGGTCCAGGGGAGCCTGGATGACGATCAAGGGTCACATCCCCAGAGCCTAACCCAACTCCGAAGACCACAGGAGAGGGCAGCAAACGGGCCGATAACTCTTAAGGACCCTATCCACCATCTGTAACCAAATATGGTCCTTGCAACAATACCAAAAACGCCTGCTGGGATAAAGGGTAATGGGTCTAAGTTTGGAGGGACAGTGCCTTCTCTCTTCCCAGGAAATCTCCTGTGCATTCCGGAGTGACTTTGGGAGCATAGGTGTTTAGATTTTTCTGAGATAAAACTGTGTTTAATACCTGGCCTCTCGCTCTTCAAATGGGCTTTCTTCAGGCGTTTGTTTTTCTAACACATCCAAAAGACATGCTGCTATACTATTTGCACATTTTAATTTAATTGACCTTATTTTTAATAAGAGCTGTATATATTATGAAAAATATTACTGATGTAATGCTGAAACATAATGCAGTACATAAAAAGAAATATATTGTGGCTGATGTGGGAGTCCTTGTGTCACACAAAATCAAGCACTTGCCTTAGCAACCAACAAACTTTATTCCTCTGTGGGCAGAAATCATTAAAGAAATCCTCTTAATATGATATACTGCGGGCTACCACCTTATTCTAGTTGTGTCAGCCAGACTACTCCACCATGATTGTCATATCTTCCCCAGACTGTGGTTCCCCCTTTGCACCTTCCACCCAGTGCACTAATGTGTCTTTTAATGTCTGATCTCTGAAGAACAAAAGGAAATGTTAGCTTTATTCTCTTCATGGAGAACCCCATTTCTTTCCTTGTATCAAGATGTGTTAATCATTCACCTGCTGCTGGTGTGTGATGTTGGGAGTAGAGGCCACAAGAATGTGTAGATCTGTGCTGCCCAGTAGGGGTCCGGGATGCTGCACTTGCAGCACAGTGTATGCCAGGGATTCCAAACTGTTATCTGTCTTCTGAAAGGATCAGTATACAGGCAGATAATGGCAAATTCAGTTTAAATTTAAGAGCCTGAAAATAGGTCACATGTGATTATAAATCCATTCCAGTTTAGTCCAGGTTCCATCATGGAGCTCAAGAAGAGAAAAATCTAGAAAAGAGTTAGCAATGGCCAATCAAATGAATACCGTTAACTCAATGGTAGTAATATGAACTGCCTCAGTAGCATTCCTAAGAAAGAGTTTGCTAAAATGAGACTTTGACCTTGATTTAAATGTGAAGACCGCTGCATCTACCTTTTTAATATTCTCTTTAAATTGATCTGGTATGAGCAGGTATGGGGTGCAGCGTTTCCCCTACCATTGAATATAGATGGGTCATCCCCCTGTTTGGGGCTGGTTGTGCCTTGCATCTGATGTTGATAAGCGAGTCTGTGGCCCCTACTCACCCTGAATAAGAATTAAAAAAGTTGAAAGTGGATGGATTGATTTTAATGACTAAAATTGAAAATGGAAAAGTAATGCCACACGAAACTTTATACAAAATTCATATTATTTAAAACTACAGGTTCTAAAGAATATTGGTTAACTTCTGTAATTGTCGTAGTTATTTAGGGTATGTACTCTTTGCTGTCATTGAAATTGGTAACCTGGGCTCTAATGGTGTGTTACCAAATGCCAGATGGCTAATAACAATTGGCGTCCTGAGTGGTGACAATCGTATGATGTGGCACTGGCTTTCTGTCCATGTTTGGTATAAACTGGTGGTAAGTTGGATCCTATGATGCCAAGCGGTTTCCTTTGGTGTGCAGAGTTCTCAACCCTGTGGATGGTTTACCAGTCTGCTGTAGCAAACAGTCATGCCACCACTGTAGACATTTTCATCCGTTTAGATTCCATTGTGATTCCATTGTGTCCCCTTACTCCTTGTGCCCTTCCGGAAAGTGGAAGGGCATTTTATCTTTTTCGTAGTGATTTCACATCACCGCATGTACGTAAATATAGAAGCTTTGAAGAGCTACTGGTATTTGGTAGTCTTGAATCAGCCCTGATGGCTGTTTTGCTGTCTCAGTATTTTATAAAGTGTTTTGTTTAGATGACATTCTGTGCTTGGTGATTTGGTACAACATTTTAGCTTCTCTCTTTTGTGCATTTTGGTTATTTTTGAAAAGTTGACAGTTTCTGTGGGGACCATGGCCAGCTTGATGTAGTTGTTTGTGAACTCTTCTGCAATGACCAAGTTCAAGCATTTTTTAAAGAGTTTACATGGCAATGTTGTCACTTCAATTAAACTAACATCCCCCCCCCCCCAACCGATCTACAGTTACCCAGGCCAAGATTACTTCCCATAGCCTGTGTGTTGAAAGCCAAGCTGTAGTTCTTAAAATCCACCCTATTGAGGTATTTGGTGGTAATAGAAGTAAACCATCCAAGATTTGTTTGTGCCATTTGGCCAGTGCCGGGATTTTCTCCAGCCTTCCTCAACTTAGTACTGGATAAACAGTTTTATAAAATAGGTGATGGCTTGCTTGAGATAAATGCACTTTACTAATGTATTCCATGTAGTCGTACAAAACTACTGGTGCTGTGTATTTGAAGTATTGCTGAAATATTTTAAAAAGATGAACAAGGCAAAGACTAGAGATCCTATAGTGTATCTACCCTTGCCTAAATATTGGCCAGGATAGTATATGAAGGTACTGCAATTTGTTATTTTGGGATACTTAAATATAATTGTATTTTCACTCTTAAAATTGACCTGTTTTTTGAATGCTTGCCAACTCATCAAAGTAGGGTTCACTTTTCTGTTTTACATTTACCCTTAATAAACAGATAAAGCAGGGCCTAACGAGTTGAAAATTAATGCCAAGTGTGTTCCATCCATCACTTAGTATGTGAGTTAGTTGTCTCGAGTAGGGGACCTTCAATGGGAGACGTAACAAAATAAAGATTGCCTCCCAGATGACATCAGACATGCCCATGGAATTGTATAATGGACATTTGCTTCAAAGTTATCCCAGGCCTAACGAATACAATGTACATGCAATGCACAATGTATCAATGCACAAAGCCCGGATTCTATTTTCACAGCCCACATATAATAGAGTTACAGAGTTGGGGCAGTGTTGTGTTCAAGGCTCGAACCAATCCTGCACACGTGCAACAACATT
>JANRMT010062790.1:37187653-37265219 GCA_026402145.1 Polypterus bichir lapradei | reverse complement strand
ATATATTTAACTGACATTTTTTATCGTAGCAACCAACGATTTATACAGGAAAATAATGACTATTAACAAGGTTGCCCAAACTTTTGCATCCCACTGTATGTGTATTCGTGTATCTTCTAATGGAATGGAGGAGAGAATGTTGGCCTTAAGCAAAACAGAGAGGCTAAGGCTGGGTTTATACTTCACACAAACGCGACTCATGCGCCTGCGGACACTACTGCTACGTAAGCGATGTACTGTTTATACTTGAGCGTGTACTTTACGTAAATCTGGAATATTCCACAGAGTGGCAGTGGGAGATACTGTCACAGTGAGGAAAACAACGTTCAGCTACACGGTGTTATGAATTGCCTGAAACGTCCATTAAATTCCCAGGACACCTTGCCACAATATCTCTGAAAAAGATGTCTAATGATTACATCCATCAATCCAGGTATGCGCCCATTCCAGCTAGCATTGGGTGCGAGGTGGAAACAGTCCCTAGATGGGGGCATCCGCTCATTGCAAGTTGAATACAAGCACACCCTTACACTTGTGTCATTTTAGCATCACAAAATCCACAAACCTGCAAGTCCTTGGTGGAAACTGGAGCACACTATGGAAACCCACCAGGGAAACATGCAAATTCCAGGCAGAGAACAGAAAAGACTCCCTACTTCAAGGCAGCAGAGCTACCACTCTGCCACCATGCATCCACAGCATGTGTAATTATAAACAGTATCCATCCATCCATTATCCAACCCGCTATATCCTAACTACAGGGTCACGGGGGGGTCTGCTGGAGCCAATCCCAGCCAACACAGGGTGCAAGGCAGGAAACAAACCCTGGGCGGGGAGCCAGCCCACCACAGGGCGTGCACACACACGCACACACTAGGGACAATTTAGAATTGCCAATGCACCGAACCTGCATGTCGTTGGACTGTGGGAGGAAACCCATGCCGACACTGGGAGAACATGCAAACTCCACGCAGGGAGGACATGGGAAGCGAACCCAGGTCTCCTAACTGTGAGGCAGCAGCGCTACCCACTGCGTCAACGTGCCGCCCTGTAAACGGTATTCGTTATGTAAATGAAGTTAACGATTTATTTATAAAATGTAACATACATGCTTTAACACATTTCATCATGCAGGTGATATCAAATATAAGTCGGGATTCTAAATGTGTGGAGAGGTGGAATATCATAAATTGAATGTGTTCTGTGTGGCAGTTGCTGCCTGCTGCTGTGCTGGGTTGCTAGAATCATGTAGCAATTAACAAGTGCATCAGTTTTAAGATGTTTATGCCATTCTAATTTAAAGACCAAATAAACAACAAGATTAAAATTGAATTCTACACTTTAATCACAAAATATGCCTTTTTTTTTGTAACCATGTCCCTAATTTTTTTATTTATTGATTTTTTTTTTCCCTGTGGCTAAAATGCGGCTCTGTATATTCTAATGCTGTTGCAAAGGTACAAAAAAAATAAAACACAGAAGATGGTATGTGAGATCTTTAAAATGTATTGTCATTACATTGGGGAATATGCAATGCTTGTATTGCCTGTGCGAGAAATACATGAAGAAAACCACCACAAATACACTTGTATGTCCGCATTTAAGTCTCATGGTTTGCTTCTCCACATCGAACCATCCATCAAACATAGAAGCACGCACATTGATCCTGTAGGATCTGCAAAGTGGTTTGCTGTCACATTTTGATAGTAAACTGAGTCTCTGACATTATGTTGCAACTTGAATAGACTGTGCCCATTTTTTTTTTTTTTTATATACTGGTACTGCAACTCCTGCATGTGTTGCGTTAATATCTGAGGATGTGCTCCGAGGACGTGTCAAATGAATGCCGAGAGTGCACGGCAGCCATGTCCAGCCATGATAATAAACCAATCAGTTTATTTCAGGGACCTAATTTTAGTTTTATATGTTGACCTTTTTTTGTAGAGCTGCATGGTGTAAGCAATGTGTTAGGCCAATAGGTTAAATGGAGAGCTATCTTTTTTTTTTTTTTTCTCCAGCAAGTTTTGTTTTTACTACTGCTTAATGGTGATATATTTTCATATATATGGCAAAGGTTCCTTATTTTTAGAAAAATGTGAAATACAGGAGGAAACTCCATTACAGCCCTGCTACTTGTTTTCCAAAATGTTTCACATTTTTTCAAGAGAATCTTTTAAACAGACATTTCTGTAAGTAATTGAATGTCCCCTTAACTTTCTGAAATAGTCAACCTGCTGTCTTGCATTACACCCCTGATTCCCACCAGTCGCAACTCCTCTGTCTCTTTCATGCCCACAGGTTTCTACATACTCAACTGGCAGTGCTGATGTCACGTATGCCCTGTCCTGTAACAGCACATCAACATTGGCATGTACCTGGTGTTCTACTTGTCTAGTAGAGTGCATTTGTCTGAATTGGATCAATTTTAAAGATTCAAAATAGATTACTGGTATACACTTGTACCAGATTTCAGTCTTTACCAAAATTAATTTGAACAGTTAAACAAAAAATGTGTTTGAGCCAAAAATCTTTAATTAGGTCACCTTTAACCGCAGTCTTTAGTAGCCTTTAGCAACATATGGACTCTAATGCTCCTGGTATGAGCTTTCAAGTTCATTTTTACCATCTCCAGTTTTCTCTAGCTTTGGTCTGAGATTGAGTGGACAGCTTTCCTTTCTTCCAACAATGCTGTAACTGATGTTGAAACTTCCTACAACTACGTAAAGAGCGGCAACATTAGACACCTGTATCCCAGGGCTGTTAGTTTTACTGTGTCAGACTGATATCATTATGATGCTGGCTTTTCTCCTGACCAAGTGCATACAGGAAAAAGAGGTTGTTAATGCACATGAAAGCCTGTGCTCATCTTTATCTGTCTCCGAAAGAAAGATCTTGTTTTGTATTCCTTTTGTCAGGTGTCCTATAACCTCTCAATGAATAACGCTTTGTTAATAATTATACTAGTTTTAATAAGATCTGTGTGTGTCATCAGAGCTAGGAGCAGTTAGACTGTGCACTCAGTTGCATTTGTGAGCTGGTAGTGAGACACTCTCTCAGTGAATGAAACTACCATGCTCTTTAATCGCTTTCCTTTTTATTTGTAGCCAGTCAATCCATTAGGCGTCCTAGGCAGCCACTTAATGTGCCTTCATCAGAGGGGAACCATTTATAAAAGTTAAGGGGTGCTTGCTTCGGGCACTGAGGGGCACCCAAAGGTTGTTGGACTCTAATAATACTGAATGGGTGCTGTTACCCATTGGGTGGACGCTCTGTACACCACGGGGCACATGCTTATTAAAGTCTGTGATGTATGTGTGTGTGTATATATAACACACACACTGGGCGCATGCTGGGAATCTCGCATGTTGAAGTCTAATAATACAGAATGTACACTATGGAAAATGAGGGGTGACATCTGTACATCTTGCCTGGGGCTTCGAACCTCACTGCCACAGCCCCTATGGTTCAGCTTAATTTATGGTCCTTTATGTAAAAGGGCTTCCAGTATCCTAAGAATAATTAATTAGCCTTTGGCTCTTTATTTAACTGAATCATAAAAGGGGTATACTAAATAGAGTAGTAGTGGTTCACTAAACTGGGGCAGCATTGTGGCACAGCCTCTCCTATTGCTGTCTTATAGACCCAGAATTCTGTGCCCATTTTTAAGTTTAATTTGTGGCTCTTAATTAAACCTATTGTATGTGTATATGTCCTGCAATAGACTGACTTGCTGTCTAAGGTTGGTTTTGGCCTTATGACCATGATGGTCAGTCAGCTGACCTGGATAAACATGTTAGACATTGAGTAGAAGGTTTTCCAAATACTACACTAAAGTGAGGTGCGTGGAATTGAAACCAAATCTGTCTTCACACAATTGCTGGTTAGGGTTACTGGGTGGGCATTTAAAAAAAGTGTTCATTTTGTAAGTCTAGTTGGTACCCCTTCCATTTTGTAAGGTTTCCATTTCTTCCAAGAAAGGTTTAAATAAAAGCCAAATTAGAGAGTGTGGTAGTTAATTGTGCCAGCAAAGCTTTTTACAACTCTTTAGCTTGGACTTTTATTTTCTATGTGGCCTCTAGCTTTTCAGGGCCCATTTTTTGTCTCCGTGTGTCCCTGAGCAGGTCAGTTAATGCACATCATTAGCACACTGTAATTCTGTGCTTGTATATCACCCTGGGATACTGTTCACTGTACACAATAGATGTTTGGCAAGTCACCCTTAGGTTTCATAATGGTATTGATAGTGTCACAGAACGACGGAGGGGGGTATCCTGTCTTTCATGGCTCTGTCATATTTGTTTAGTGTTTTTGGTGAGTAAAGTCCATCTGAACATGATACAGAATCAGCTTCCTTATTTCAATACCCGGCGCTGCTTCTAGTTTATTTGGCTGCCTTTCTGTCTTTGGCATTAATTTGTGTCTCAAACCACAAAAATGGTGGCATCATGTGAATGGCTACATTGTATTTAAAAAGGGGGAAAAAAATCTACATTTAAATATGCCTAATATATTCTGAATAGGTTATATCTTTTTGTTTTGTAATACCATTCTCTGATAAAAGAGCAAATGAGGATGTGTGTCTGAAGCAGAATGAGTGTTCTTTCCTTCTATTTAACAAATACATTTGCATACATATCATTTTTTTTTGTTTCTACTCTCTGCTGGTTTTATCACATCCAAAGACATGAATGTGGTGAGAAGGTTGTCTTCTTCACACTTCATGATTGAGGGGATTCAGTGTCTGGGTTTCCATGTGCCTTTGGCTTGTTTTCATTAGCACCTTTTGCTACAGCACAGAACTTGTTCAGTTTGGCTTGAAGAGTGGGATGCTGTCATTACTAGAATTTGAATCCTATCAATAATTGCATGCAGCAATGTTTAAAAAGCCTCCTTTTTTAATATATATACCTATCATTCCACTGAGTCGATCTTTCTGTTATCCCATCTTTTTAATTTCTTTTCACGTTCTACTGTATATTTTCACTTGTTACAACCATACATTCTTTGTCTCTCATGTTCCTGTTGATGAAATGGTTAATTGCAAAACCAGCTGAGTCCTGGATATTTGTCTTCTCTGCAAAGGGCAGTGTGTCACCCTGGCTCCCAGAAGGGAGAAAAAGTAAAATGATTTGAAACCAGACTGCGGCAAGCATTGAGGGGATGGGGTGGGGGGGGATGGGGTGGGAGTTAGTGGCAGGCTGGTCTGTATGCATTGGCACTGCTCTCTTAGATTAAGGTCACAGAGGTCTAAAAACGGCAGGGAGGGAGACCTGTCTGCACTTTAACATTTAGTTTTAAATGAGAGCAGTCAGACCTGCTAAGTGGAGTAATGTGAACAATTGGTAATAAGTGTACTCAAGCACGTTTCTGGCCTTGCAGTTGCCTGTCTGGAAATTTAAAGCAGCCAAGGACTTTTTAGTTCAAAGGATGTTCTTCTTTTGAAATGACATTTTGTTTAAGAGTCTTTTATAAAAATGTATAGTAAGTCATATCCTAAAAACATGACGCTGAAGTGCATGGTTTAGTGTTGAAATACCAGAGTCATTTTAATTATTAATTCTTCTCATATATTCTAATGTTTTTAGTAGTGAGTCATTCATAAAGTGGGCTGACAAGATGTCCTCCATCCTCGATGTAAGTGTTCTGTCACTTAGTGTCCCTGATAGGCTCCTGCTCTTTAACAGCTACATCACCCTCTACAGTCATCATAAAGCCTCACCCATACTCAATTCTGTAAGCCTCACAACATTAATTATGGCATCAGGCAGGGTTGTGAATGTGCTTTCCTGAAGTCGGAGTCCTGGTTAATGTGCAAATATTCAAGGTTCTGGCCCTGGGCCCTCTGTATTCTTGTGATCATCTTGTTTTACATCAATCTTCACCATTTTATTTATATACTAGCGACTGGGAGCTCGATCGAATCGGGCTCCAAATTCTACGTTTGTGAAATCCATACTTACTCTGCAAAGAATTATTTGTTTTTTTAAGTCCTTGAAATGATTTTGTTATCATGGCACTGGTTTGTGCTTAAAATAGACCTTTTCGGCCGATGTAATGAAGAGCTTCCTGTTTAAATGGGGCTGCGAGACGTGAACTCAGCTCTTTGGCACACCTCATTTGATTTTTTTTCCGGCAAACAAATTTTCAAAAAAAATGTATTTTATGACTAATCAATATCTGAGTAATAATTATGTTGCCGTGGTCATTTTAGATCTGAGATTAGCTAAAATTTAAACAATGACTGTTGTTAATACCCAGCCTCATTACTCAGTTTGCCAATAGATGTCAGAAGGAAGGATGCCAAAACCAAACTGCCCAAAGATAGATTTCAACGAACCAAGCAAATGGCGATACATTCTAAATTACTTACGGTTCCGGAGCTCTCAAAGGGTTTAAGTCAGTCGACGATGTTAGTCCTGGAAAGTACGCCACACCAAACCAACGTTCCAAAAACCAACCAAACTTACTCTTATCTGCTCGAACCAACACCAACTTGCTATACTCGGCTATCCAGTGGCTTCACTGAAGCATTTGAACATTCTTAGCCAATCATGCAATACTGCGTCCGCGTTTGCCACGTTATGTTCTAACTACAGAGGCAGAGTCCCATTGCATGTTTCTAACTTGTATTGACACGAACACCATACATATGGGGTATTGACGCGAACACCATACATACGGATAGTATCAAATTATATATAAGGATTCCGTGGGTCAGGATTACCGCATGGACGCCAGTGGGGCATGCTCGGACCTGTAATTCTAAGGGGCAGCCCTGTTGGTTTACATGGGGGGCCACTGGGGGAGCTGCAAGGATTAATGATCCCTTCTTTGTGGGGCTTTCAGTTGACCCTGAAGTGCTTACAATGGGCTGTGTTTTAGCACTGGAAGTACTCCTGGGTCCAAGATGAAAGAAGCATGTGAGTGGTATTTGCATTAATAAAACATATTTGCACTCGGGGCTTGTGTTTGTGAGGTTGTGTCTGGGGTTTGCAACCCCCTCTAGTTGTCACTTCTATATAATAGTTTCACATTAAGTAATTATGGTATGGTTAAAAAGTTATTATGGAGTGTGGACATCCCTTCCATTTGGTAAGGTTTGTGTCGTACTCTGATAGAACAGTACAGTTATTAGGTTTGGGTGTAATGTTAGTTTAATGTTAGTAGAAGCTTAAAAAAATACTCCAGTAGACTTTATCCTGCAGAGAATTTATTTTTGCACAGGTTGGCCTGCAGTGTGTTACTGTTAATGCACAACTTTGCAGTTGGTCTGTGCTGTGTAGAATTACTACTGTATGTTTGGTTTCAGAACTGGTTGCAGCTTCTGTGACAGAGGCACTGGGCCTCATTTCAGTTGAGCGCAATCTATTTCTAAAAAAAGTGTTGGTATTCATTAACATGGATATGACTGTCCTATGTGACCAAATCCCAAGGCAACTCTGAGGTTGGCACATCTAACATTTTGTCAACAAGAAGTGTATTCTAGCCCAATAATTTGAAACTGTGCATTAGAAAAGCTTTAATGCAGATAATATTGGGGAATGAATGTGTGTCCAGTTATCATAGATTTATCAGGGTTAGAGCTGCCGTGAAATCCAAGCAAAATGTCTTCTAATTAAATTGAACTAGTGTAAGCAGACTTTTGTTGGTAATGTTGGATTAATAGAAAACTTTAAACCGGCTCTGAATTACTGAGTGTGGGTCTGTCCATGGGAGTGCCGTGCGGTCTTGCACATCTTTCTGTGTTGTTTCTTCCTTCTATAATATGTTCAGGTTCATCAGAATTCTATAGTTGGATTTATTATTTTTATAATGTTCTTGTGAATGGATGGTCATATCTGGAGATGCAAGGAATTGGTACCTTAAACCCTGAGCCATTTATGAGAGTCAAAGTACTATTCGTGGGTTTAAGTGTACGTCTGTGTAATGAGAAATTTGAGAATTGAAACCGAATGTTTTATTTGCATGCTATGAAAGGAACTTAATGAAATAAATGTTGTTCAGTAACTGTAAAATTTTAACATTTTCAAACATGCTCCATCTAGTTTATTGTCCCTGCAACCTTGTGTGCAAGGTAGGAATCAAGCAGACTTTGACGGGGTGCCAGTCTGTTTGTACAGGGACAATATTCAACATTCTCATTGTATTTGTATTTTCTTTATTGCTTTGTGAAAGATGATTTCCTGCCTTTCATTTACCTGTAATGCCCAATTATGTTGGTTGATTTGCAACCTCTTACTATATATGTATATAAAAAGTATTAGAATTGTAAATTTTATAGTTTGATATTTCCTTTTAAAGTGTTTTTTTTGTTTTTCCCCAAACAACTTTATTGTAATAAAGATGCTATTTTTTGATGTACTTTATTTTTGAAAACCTGAACATTATGTACAAAGGCATGCTACTCTTGAACACAAATAACAGATAAAACCATTAATTTCAAAATCAATACAGAAAGATGGAAAAATTAAAAATACAAAGGCAACAGACAATATATGATTCAACCCCAACCCATAAAAAGACATTTTTGATGTGATATGGTGACACTATGGCAAATGATTAGGCAGTTTTTCATAGTATTTGTATCCTTTTGGTCCTTTTGGGATGAGACATTGAAATGGGATTCTATGGTTCTGAGAGTCTTCTCTGACAAGCTTCTGTATCTGTTTGCCTTGGTGCAGATTAGGATGCCCCCACATCATTTTATCTTCAGACTTCAGCACAGTAAAAGTAGTAAGCCATATCTTCTGTGGTGCGATGGGTATTTTGCAATGTAATACCTTTAGTGCTGTGATTCTCAGCTGGAGATTTACATTATGCAATGATAGCAAAAATTAACACCACCAGCAACACCAGTATGCATAAAGAGAAGTTTTCGTAGATTTGCTTTACTTTACAAGTTGGCTTTGAAGACACTGCATGATGTTTACAACACTTTCAAGTTATTTGTTTGGAACAATTGGATTAGGTAAGCCTCCTCATTTTACATAAGTTTAACCAGATTTAAAATTTTATATATATTCAGTTTTCCCATTACGACTTGACCTTTTCTAAAATACAAATTTGCAAAGTCATTAACCGGTGCCCCAAAAGTTTGTAGTCCCTCTCGAACATGGCAGTCACTGTTTTAACCAATGCCTGCTGAAGACTAACTACTTGAGTGGCCAAGCAACCCCTGGCGTATCAATGAATTAATGCGGTGAGGCTAGCCTCCATCCCTGATTCAGACATCCGGTGTTTGTTGGGTTGTAGAGTGTAAGTTGGCAGATGTGGGTTTGTTAAATGTGATTATTAAAGTCTAGGAAGTTGGACACACAGTTGCATGCACATCTGACTTGTGACTATATTGTAAAACCATGACTTCTAAAAGTTTAATTTTTTTTTTTTTTTAACATATCCAAGAAAAGAGTAATGCTGTCTATTTAAATGGCTGCTTTATTTCCATAACCTTTTTTTGAAAGGTCTAGCAGCCAACTATGTTATTTCACTGTGCAGTTTCATCATGTTGTGTACATGGAAGCTCAGTAAACTGTGGTCAAAGTGCAGACAGCTTGGGCTAATTGTAGTGTTTTTTGTTTGTAATGTAAAAAAAAAGCCAGCAACCAGGCTGTTAACCATTTTTGGATTCTGGTGATTCTTGGTGTTCATAAAAAATCATAAATTTCATCCTGAAGGTCTAGTTTTTGATGACTTGGCTTTTTTTTTTTTTTTTGGCTCATAGCCATGTCTCGGACTGGAAGAATGAGTGACCTACCTGCATATAGTGAAGTTGAGGAAGACCTTCTGGAGCATGTGTGGCTGAGATCAGTGTTCAGTACTATGGGCAATGCTGTCACTGTGCTGTGATAGGCTTTCTCATCAAACAGTCTTGCATTCATCCAGTTAATAAATTCTGTCAAAATTATATTGATAGTTAAACTGAACAGCGCAAATACTAGATTTGACCAAATGTAATTTTCAGTTCTAGGAAAATCTATAATGGTGAGTTCATAATGTGTAAATATTTGATATTTATGACAGCTGCCTACTTAATTTCACCTGCCTTTGCATCTTTTGTTGAAAATGGTTTGATTACGTGATCAGTTTTTCAGTGAGACCACCTGTATTTATATATCATGTACTTATCAACCTTTGAATAGTGAGGGTGTTTAGATACAAACTCTGCTTTTCAAAACCTAGGATTAACTTATGTGAAAGTCACATATTAATAGTGACTTAATGGTTCATGACCTGAAAAAATACAAAACGGTGTGGTTTTTTTTTTTTTTTTTTCTTCTAAAATGTGGCTGAGATCTGCTGCAGCTGTGTTTTAGATGAGTCACGGATATGTTGGCTGTGGTGCCCTAGTGGGATAAAGCAAAGATCCACAGCTCTAAGGCCAAGCTCTGTATGTAATGTATTGCTTAAAAGTATTTTGTAAAGAGGTGAACAGATGGCATATCCACCCTTGGCATGCGACAGACATCTGTGTATAGCTGAGAAGAGGACACTTTACCATCTTTTGTTACTGAGTGGTTTTGTTCAGGGCAGAGTGGTCAGTCGGTGCACTGTAAGGGATCCTTTGTTGTTTGTGCCAAGTACAGACATGAAGGCTATAATTAAAGTGGCAAAACAAAGGGAGTGCCTAATATATTTTTGCATTGATTCCACTCCATCTGTGTAGCACTAGCATGCCAACTAACTGTGCTCAAAATAAAATATCACATTATTGGACCCAAACACTATAAGATGATAGCCTTGAACATCTGTAATGCCACTCTACCTCTCTCTGGTTTATATGTTTATTGTTTTTATCTGAAAACAGATCGGTTTAAATGATCAGTTGTGGGGAATGTGGGCAAGGTTGACATTTTTAAGTGCTTACTGTATTTATATATATTTTTCCCCCATCTAATGTTGACTTGACCCAATTATATCTCCCTTCTTGATCTGAGACAGATGAGGAATACCTTCAGGGCTGTAAGCATGCTAGGTTGCTGGTGTAGATCATTTTTCCTTATCTGTTTCATCAGCAATGGGGTGGAGTATGAATCGTTGAGGCATGGAATTGGTAAGCTTTTTGTAGCTTATGTGAGTCAGTCAAATAATCAATGCATTTTTGTAGTTCAGGTCACAGTTAAATGAACATGTCCATGACTGTCACGACCAAAGACATTTAGGATTGTAGCATTCCACACTCCAGCGACAATCTGTTTATATTTTGTATTGTAGATTCATTCTTGTTTGGCATTATCACATCTTGTAATTTACTTGTCACAGCAGACACTTGAATCCTATACACTGATGAATTTCCAGATTCTCTTTCTGTGCAGCAATTTCTATTATTTGCCCACATTACTTTTATTGTTTTCTCTTGAGCTTCTTGTGTAACTTTTTTTTCTTTCCAGCTCAGCCTACTAGTTTTATTTATCCTGATACGTTTTCAAATGTACAGACTTTCTTGTTTTGCTGCTTTAGGAGAACAGTTAATCTTTTCTTAAGCAGCAATAACTTGGATGATAATACTCTTGACTATGTTCCATGCAGTAAGTGATGGAATTGAACATTGTGCACAGTGATAAATATTGTATCCAGTGCTGGGTAGGAGCTGACTCCCAGGAAAGTAAAGAATCGTTCAGTTAGATTAAACAGAAAACAGAAGACAAAAATCCCCAATAAGGAAAGCATGACACACAAATTCTCTACTTTTCCTGTACCATGTTTGCTGATATTGATACTTATTTATTTTTTTCAGCATTTTATTTAAATACATATTGCAAACAATTTTCTGTTTAAACAGACGACTTAAACACTTAGTGTTTAGAATAAGGTGAACATTTAAATTTGCCAGTTAGCTTACCTTCAGGAACGCAAGGAAAAGTAATGTACCATAACAAGTTTTGTTATTTTGATTTGCTTTAAATGAAAATGTTTTGTTACTCAGCCATGCTCATCAGAGTAATACAAAGTGCTTTCCAGCTGTTCTGGTTGAATATTTTAACTTTCTTAAATAATAGCTCAGATGACAGAGGAGAGGCATTCTGAAGTGCGGGCAATACACGTTACTGTCCCCACCACCTTTTAGCTCTGTGTGAGGCGTCATATTTTCCAGATGTCGATTTTTAGATTACTTGCTGCACCAGCAGTGCATTGTTTGAGATTTCAGCCACAAATATGTAGACTTTGCAACTTAATGTACATTATTTGTGAGTTCAGATTATACTGGAACCACCATCTTGCTTCAAGTTGTTGTCTTCCATAATTTTGGAAGCAATGGCCTTTGAAATCTCCACATCCCACTGGATGAACATGACAGGTCACACATTTGTATCTTGAGAGCTATATTTTCATACATACTGCTAGGCTGAATCAATGTAAAGTTTTATATATATTATATATATAATGTAATACAGTAATCCCTCCTCGATCGCGGGGGTTGCGTTCCAGACCCCTCCGCGATAGGTGAAAATCCGCGAAGTAGAAACCATATGTTTGTATGGTTATTTTTATATATTTTAAGCCCTTATAAACTCTCCCACACTGTTTATAAATATTCCCCGCAGAGTTATACAGCATAATCCCTTTGTATTATCTTAGATATTAGGTAAGATTCATTGAAATTATGTATATAAACACACTGTTTATATACAGTAAAACCTAAATATTATTTTAAAGATATTGAGTGTCTCCGATATCACATATGTTACAGCCATTACGATAGACAGGCCACCAACAATAAATACGTACAATGCAAGAAAAATAGTATACAGTAAATGTGTTTACAGTAACACTAAACGTACGTACATGTACTAAGCACTGTAAGAAAAAAATTAATTATGGTTACTCCCCAACAATGACACGATGACTTGTCCGATAACAATGAGTTTAATTTTACTGCACAACAAAGGAGAGCGTTACAGCCCTTGTAAAGGAGCCACTTCAGGCGATTGTGTAGCACTGCCGTTGTTCTTCTTCTGGCAGTCTTCAGTCCAAATCCCTAAAGCAGATTCCATCCAGACTACTGCCTTATTACATCCACTTACAACTCGTTTTGCACCCTGGTTAAAAGGACACTGCGGCCGTAGATCTTATATTTCTTTCCTACTTTTTAAATAAAAAGAATCGTAGCCTTCAACAAATCCAAAACGTTTACCTTTTCGGCAATCGTTATCATCTTCTTCTTGCGCTTGGGCACGGCCCCTGAAGCAGTAGCAGATTGTTTTGGAGCCATAATGAAGGGCTTGACTATGCACAAAGATGAGCACAACTCTTTACACAGCGAAACACGTTGATGCTGAATGAGCGAGATGAGACTTCCTGGTTAACACTGCATTCAGCATGCAGGAACTCAACTGCGTGCTCTGATTGGTTAGCTTCTCAGTCATCTGCCAATAGCGTCCCTTGTATGAAATCAACTGGGCAAACCAACTGAGGAAGCATGTACAGGAAGTAAAAAGACACATTGTCCGCAGAACCCGCAAAGCGCATTATATATTTAGTTATGCTTTCATATAAAATCCACGATAGAGTGAAGCCGCGAAAGTCAAAGCGCGATTATATATATATATAATATAATAGTTTCATGGCATTCGTAGTCTGAATCATAATCTGAGTGAGTGTGTACGCCTGATGAGCCCAGAATTAGGGTGAAACACGTGTCGCATACTCTTTGCATTATTTGACAGTAAAACTATGCAACATATACAGTGGAACCTTGGGTCACAACCATAATTTGTTCCAAAACTCTGGTCGTGACCCGAAGTAATTTCCCCCATAGGATTGTATGTAAATACAATTAATCCATTCCGGACTGTACAAGCTGTATGTAAATATATATTTTTTAAAGATTTTTAAGCACAAAAATAGTTAATTATACCATAGAATGCCCAGTGTAATAGTAAACTAAATGTAAAAGCATTGAATAACACTGAGAAAACCTTGAACAGACAAAACTAACATTGCAAGAATTCACGCTATAGCCTTACGAACCACTCTCTGTAAACACTTTTTTTAATGAGTTTTAAGCACAGGGAAAAAATTAACATTTGAAAAATCCGTAATTTATACAAAAACTAACTATAAACAACCAAGAAAACTAACTTTGCATGAGTTGAGTTCTGGCATGAAGAAAGTGAGGAGGAACTGGGTGGAGAGGAGATTACAGTTTTAAGGTAAAGTCTGTGACAATGTGGGTTCGCTGCATGCTCCCATCTTGCTTCTGGGAGCCCTTAAACCCGTCACTGTCAGTAATGTTACCAATGAGCTCAACAAAACAACAATCAAAAACAAAGTCCAAATTAAATAAAGTGCAGTGCTTTCAAAATCCTTCAATAAATAAATGATCCCATAAAAACAGAAGTGAAGTGGAGGTTAAAATCCAATAGAAAAAAGTCTTCATTAAATACAATGAGATTAAAACAATGCTCGAAGCAGTCTCTTTAAAAACAAGCCCGGTGCATTCTTTAACTTCCTTCTCGGCCTTACTGCCTTCTTTAACTGCCTTCTCTCGCGCACGCTCTCTCTCGCTCGCTCGCTGCACAGGGAAAGACTGAACACGTGTGGAAATCATCGGCGTGTACGAACCAGAAAGGGAATTGGCTTGTTCGTCACCTGAGTGTGTGGTCGTGAAAAGATGCAAAAGATTGGCGAACTTTTGGTCATAACCCGATTTGTACGTGGTCCAAGACGTTCGTGACCCTAGGTTCCACTATCTCTCTCTATCTCTTAACCTACTGTATTTCTCTACTAATGCAGTCATGTTCCTAAGCCAGATATCGGCACATGAATAAGCTTGGAGAGGGTATAGTTGAAATCTATGGTCTATCTGGCATGAATTAAAATGTGATGACTAAAATGTCATGCTAGCGGTGTACTGGAATATTTATTAGCTGGATGTGGCCCAGTTTGGATTTAGCTGTATTCATGTGCTATGGGAGTTTCTAGAGTTCTTACTTATGGATCTCCCCTTACCTCTTTGTTCTGTTCTTGTGAAATTCAGGTAGAGAAGCGATGTTACTTCTGATTGTTGTACTTGGTCTACATGAAAATCATTTTAAACTTAATTTTTACATGAATAACTCTTGCATAGTAAGCACATTACAAGTGTATTGCCTTGCTTAGAATATAAACTAACCACAAAATCCCCTGTCTGGCTGAAAGTTTTTCATTTTTTATATTATTGGCTGCGGTGAAAGTTATTAAAGCATTATATCAAAACTAGAAGATATGCATAGCATTATTTTTTCTGAAATGTTTAACTCTTGAGGTTGGCCTTGAGTTTACGGAGGTTGAGAATTTGCCATGGCAGCCAATTAGGTTAGAGGCAGTTGGGAGTTTAAACGGTAATGCTGATATGAAAGCAAGAGTTTTGCCCAAGGACTTCACCATCTACCCTCCACTCCTCACAATGGATGTGAGTTTAGGTTGTGGCTGAAAGAATGAAATTGGTGGAACAGTTGGTTGAAATGAATTTCCTGCATACAATAGCTGGTCTTACTTTATTTAATCATTTGTAAGGACCTTTTGAAGAGACTGAGAAGAGCAGTTTATAGGAATGTTTAAGATACCCCTTGGATTCCTCAAATGAACTGGTGAAATAATCCTTTGGAGTCTCCAGCTATTTTCCTTTAGATTGACGCATATTTTTCTTACTCTCCATTACAATAAACGCTTCAAATATTTTTCTCCTGTGGTCACTTTGGTTACTTGGCTCAATGGTAGCATAAACTGAAATTGCAACTGCATGTGGAGTTTGCAGCAGTGCCGGGTCTCTTGCTAGGACTGCTTGGTAGATTTATTAAAATAAAGTATTTTTTTTAATACACTGAACAAGAATACATTTTCACAGGGGAGTATGGTGAATGATTGTAATGAAGTTTACACCGTAATAAGAAAAAAGAGAACTTGTTTAGGAAGGAGGCAAATTTATAACAGAATCCTCTGACTACATGAGGATAATTTAATTACATGGGGAGCTAACTGATCATATCACATTTAATATGCTGCCCTGGTAACATTGCATTAATCATTTCTTTGTGCTGATCCAATAGCAATTAAATGAACTCTGGAACATTTGAAAGCCCACAGGCATTAGAAGTTTGATGTTTGTAATTCGGGTATCAGCAGAAATGGTTGTACTCAGAGGTCTTAAAGCAGATTTGGTGAAACTTTTTTGTCCTCTGCCAACACTGTTAAAGTAAAATGCAACGCTATTTATAACTATTAAGGAGGCCTTTTTTTGTTTTTCATAAAATGTAGAACTAAAGAAAAATGGTTGTAATCTTGTGTATACTGTTTAATGTCAGTGTTTAGCAAAGTGTACTTACAGTAGTGGGGTATGTCTTGGTTAGATGGGGTTATTTTGATGCTAGCTCTTTCATTTCCCCGACCTTGTTAATTTAAGTTTATATGCATCTTGGAACAGTTGAGCAGGATTAAGGTTTACAAGTGACCTTTACTGGTAGCTAGCGAAGCAGATGCCTCTTACTGAGTTTACTGCAGTCTTTAATGCATGGTGATAAGGATGTGGATGGTGACTTCATTCTCCTGTTGCAAACCCATCTGATTTGTTACAACATAGAAAGGGTAGCAGCTCAGAAGAATTTGGAAAGTTAGACGTTGTTTTCTCTGACTTTTTGAAAGGCAAATTGAATAGAAGCCCATACATTAATTTTGGTATGTACATTGTTCAGTTCTGGGTCACATTGAAATTCAAAACAGGAAAATTCATGCAGACTGTTTGGTGTCAATGACTGTCACCAATGTTGCTTTGGGGAGTTAAAAGGATACACATACATATTTACATCTACATGTAAATATTTACATGTAGTTGAAAATATGTTCTTGTAATGTGTCTGCTATAACCTTTGTCCAGATACTTCAGTTTTTCTCCAACATTCTAAAGATTTGAAGAGTAGACTGATTTGACAACTCTAATTTGGATCCTGTAGTGGATCAACAACCCATTCAAGTTTTGGTTCTTGACTTTTGTCTAGTTTTGTTTATATAAGATCTGTCTTTCCTTGACCTTGAATTGTGTTAAATAGGTTTGAGAATGTTTCAATGAGTGATGTACAATTGAAAATCTTACTGTATTTAACATATTGTAACTTTTTTTTTTTTTTTTGATAGGTTTATGTAGGTCTATAGATAAGAAGGAAACAAGGTCGTGGATGTGCATGTCTGCTGTTCATCTAACTGGTTTTCTCTAGAGTTGTTTACTTTGTGGATCTTTCACAGAGATTTCCACTTCTGTTGCTCTGACTGAATGTTATGTGTATGATGGTATGTCAGGCTCTCCAAGTCTGTAATGTAAAGTATATAAAAGCGCTGTCCTGGGAACTGTGCCCTCAGAGTTGGTGTCCTGCATGCAGACATCTATTCCTCTTTGTTTCACAGATCTGTGACCATGAACACATGACAAAACAGTAAAAATGAATGCACATGCTTTTTTACTGTTGTAAAAATGATTTACTAATTTTTGTTGCACATAGCCAGCTGGTAAATATCAACAAGCTGGAATGGTCTCCAGTAAAGCCAAAACATTGAACCATTAAGGACATTGAATTTGTGGCTAGTAGCTGGCAATAACAAGAAATGTTAGCTTTACGTTTGCATTTCTGTTATCAAGCTGACAGTTAACAGTGAGGTACTGTTCTAAGTAGCATCCGTTTTCTAACCTGCCTATATCCAGTTCAGGGTTATTGGAGTTGCACTTAACTTTTTTACATCCAGCATGGTTTTAAAGCTGTAAACAACCATGGAAAGGGGCTCCCGTCCATTGCAGGGCCCAATTGCAAGCCCTTCAGCGCTGGGGCAATTTGGATTTGCATGTTATCCGTAATACATCTGTATTAGGTTATGAGTGGAAAAGTAGAGTATTGACAGAAAAATCCAAACAGACATAATGAAATCTGCAGACTCCATGCAGCCAGTGCCCAGGCTGGGATTCAAACACAGCATGAGTGGTTTTCAGCTAACAGCATTATACACTTGTGTGTTGCTCTCTGCTGCCTTCTGATGGTATATGGGAAATCAGCTTGCCTTCAGCCCATCCTCGTGACTGGCAGCTCTAATGCTCGGAGAGTAATTTTCGGAATACTCCTGAAATACAAACAGCATGTATTATCTAGCCCTGTGGGCCACTTACCCACACTGTCTTTTACAGAGGATCTTTGTGGAAATCTCTTCTAAATAAATAAAGTTTACTTGCACGCTTTTTACTTTGGCTACAAAGTAGGCAGTAAAGAGTAAATGAGAGGGGATGGTGGTACTGGTTTTGTGCATCTGAAATGGTAAAGAACTGATTCCACACATTTGGCAGGGCTACACAACAGGCTGGGATCATGTTTACTGGTCATTGTGTGGTACTTTTTAGCTACATGATGCCATACCCCCCTTCCCCCAAGAGAGTACAGAAAAATCAAATTATATGTTAAAACAGGCTAACCATTATCAGCTATACCATGCCAACCTGAAATTGTAGCTTAATAGCCCTGGATCAAGTGCTTCTTTTTTGGGGGTGAAATCCTTTCGTGTTTGTGAAATTTAGCCACATGAAGAATGAAAGGGGAAACTTTTTTTTTTATTTGTGATCGGTATTCCTATGTGGGACTTGGACCTGCTGTGAAACATACAGTTTAAAAATGCTTTTCCAAAAACCAGAAATGCGAAGATTTATTTGCAGTCTAAACATGTTCATTGGAACAGTGTAGACCTTCATGAAAGCCTTTAGCTCACTACATTATGCTACCTGTGGCACACTTGTCAATGCTGTCACTCCCGTGGGTCTTGGAAGAAAGCAAAACTTGTGGTAATTAATCTGAAGTTTGGCCTAAAAGGATATTTTTGTGTTCATATTTGACTCCTGCCTATGCAAACAAGAAGAGGTAGTGGTTACTATTTGTTATTTGGTACCCTGAATGCATTAGGGCCATTGTGGCAATTGGTAGTCTAAAATAGATCCTAGAATATTTCAAGTTTTATGCATAGACTGTTTCTAGGCGTGATGGCTCAGCTTTTAACATCCACTGAACCTTTCATTCTTAACATGAGGCTCATTGATCACTATAGGACCCTCATGACAAGCCTTCACCTATGTTTCCTCATAGATAAATATTGAGCATGGCTGTCTTTTCTTTGTTTGGTGTTGTGTTGCTAAATAAGTGTAGTTCAGTAGCTTGACATCCAATGTAAAACATGTTAAGTGGATATTATATTTACAAGGGGAGCAGAAAGGTTGGTCATATGTCAAGGGTAACACAACTTAATTTTTTTTTTCTTTCTTTCTTTTACAGGTGTCCATATTTGGCAGTTCACCTCTCTCCTGCCATCCCAGTCTTTGCTATTGTACTTTTCTTCTTTGTGATGGCTATGCTGCTACGGACAAGTTTCAGTGACCCTGGTGTGCTACCCAGAGCCCAGCCGGATGAGGCAATGTATATTGAGATGGAGATTGGTAAGAACATTTTTTTTAGTTTTGATATGATTAGCTTGGGGGAAAAAACCAGTGCATGCAGGAAAGAGTCATATGATTGACTTGATTCGTGCCTTTTACCACATGCTCTGGGATAGGGTTCCAGTCTCTATCCCTTAAACGACCGAGTCTCTTGTCCCAATCCCAATGATTGCTTAATGTGATATGAGCTTTTTTTGATAGGCCCCAGTGCCCCACAACAGTTAAGTGTTTTAAAAGTTTGTATTTCATATGACTTAGATATTGAATTGACTACTGTTCTCAAGGAAGAAATTTCATTAGCAATGTATACAGTACATAGCTATTGCATTCAGGAGTTTTCACTATTAAACAGAAAAATTTAAATACTGAAAGGTTTTAAGTAGCTACTTGCATCACTTTCTTTCCCTGTTCTCTACTGAAGCTCTGGCAGTTTTTAAACTTGCATAATAATCTGTGAATCTTCTCATTGGCAAGCTCAAGCACTCTTCAGCAGCAATGTGTCCATGTATTTGCTTGCAGGGCTGAATCCCCGGTGGAATGCAGGGACCTAACTTAAGTATGATGCCTTGCCATTGCAGGCTATACTTTTCCATCAAACCACATTTACTCTTATCAGGTCATTTTTTAATCCCCCTTCAAATTAACTTGTTCACTGGGGACACAGGGGAAAGTGTTAACTATTCATAGAAACAAGGTTGGCACTTGAACCTAGGGCCCCAGATCAATGAATTGACAATGTTCAATTTTGTATTAAAGTGCTCTTCAGAATTCAAATATGCCCAGCTTCATTCGGATTTACTTTGTGTGGAAGTATTCTCTCGCAATTCAGAAAAGAAAAAATGTTCCTTAAAGATTTGTATGTTTGGTTAATTAGCAGTGCCACATTGGCTGTGTGCGAGTGGACTCTGTGATGAGTAGGCATGCCATGCATTGTTGGTTGTTGCTGACTTAATCTGGAATTGGAGTAAACTTGTTTGAGTATGTGTTATTAAATACATTCTTAATGTTACACTAGTAGAGAGAAGACTTAATACAGTTGGTTGAGATAATACTGTCCTGGCATAATTTGTCCAACAGCTGTGCTTAGTATTTGTGTCCATCATCCTTTACTTTATCCACCTAGCAGACAAATACAAGATGCTAAAGACACTGAGTTGATCAGCAGATTGCTAAAAGCTTGATTTCTAGTGGAAGTATTAATATTTCTGTGTGGTACTTCCTCAAATGGTAATTTTTTTTTTTTTTTTTTGGAACAGATCAGTTTTGTAATTTATGTCTATTTAATTATGTGGTAAAACTTGCTGTCTTTCAAAACTATAGAAAAGATTGACTTCACTTTCCTCCATACCAAGTATTTTTTATTCTTCTAAGAGGAAGTTCAAGCAAAGTTCAACTTTTACATTGCTCATAAAGTTTACTTTCATATCAGCATACCACTTACAGTGGTATTTTAGGTTATTATCTAGTTAACAAGGTCCATAACCCAGAGTGTGATTGTAAAATGAGGTAATTTAGGCTTATAAAGCAAAATCAAGTAAAATGGAATAACTGCTGTGCTGTGTTTTTGTACATTTTTTGAAAGATGTTTGATTTATTTTATAGAGGAGGATTGTGTTTTGTCTTCCAAACTCCTTCGTTTTCTGACTTGCTATTTTTTTTTTTTTTTTTTTTGTGGTTATATAGTAACTGATTGCATTCCTCAACTTGTGGAAAGAAAAGAGATGCAATTTTTCATGAATGTAGATATTGCAAATAACAAAATAAATAGTAATCCTTCTTTTAAACACAATTTTCAAACTTGCTGTACTCTCCAGTTCAGTGTTGTGTGGAAGCTAAAACTTTGTCCTGGCAGCATTTGATACAGGGCAACAAATGTGAGCGTGGGCCCAGGCGATTTTAGGGCTCACACTCGCATAAAGACCTTTCGAAATTACCAGTTAATGTGCTATGCACATCGTTGGTGATTTAGGAGGATGTTTTAAGTGCCACATGATGATGGTCAGACTTGGAACTGAACTCTGTGTACTGAATCTGTTTGACAGCAGTGCTAACTACTGCACTCTCAGTATTTTAAACATTAAAGACTTCCAAAACAGTTGGCATAACACTTATTAAGGATCTGTTTACTGGGTGGCATTATGGCACAGCAGTTAGCATTGTTGTGTCCCTTAGCTAGTGTCCCGGATTTGATTTCAATGACCGGCTATTGCCTCTGTGTGGATTTTTCTCTAGCTGACACTGTTTATAGTAATTAGTTCATTTAAATTCTCTACAGTAAGTCTCTGTTCGTTTTGTGTATTCATTTCACAGAACTGTCTAAACTTAAGAAACTTTATCCTCATCTTCACCTATCTGGCATGGAATTTCAGCCTTTGAACAAACATACAGTATGTGCAAGCTTATAGTACATATGTAACTATAATGTTGTTATAAATTTAGATTTCTGGCTCACAATCAAGAGTAATACATTTTAATAATGTAAGCATTTATCTGAGCAAAGGATACCCTAAAACACATGAGTTCTGGTTTTGAATCTTGGCCTGTCTGTTGTTTGTGCATAAATTGCATGTTATCCCTATTTATATGACAGTAATCCCCTGTGATGGACTGGCGCCCTGTTTAGGCTTAGTTCCTACCATGTGCACAGTGTTGTCAGGATTAGCTATGACACCATGTGGACTTAAATTGAATTATGTAGTTTTGATAATGGATAGGTGACTAACAGTGGAAGGCACAATGGTATAGCTGGACAGCATTGTATGCAGCTATTCAGTACTAGTTCAGTTGCTGTCTTCTGTTTGGAATCTGCATATTTTCCCTATATTCATGTGGCTTTTCTAAGGGATCTACAGTCTAAGGTTATGCTGTTAAGTTGGCCTAGTGTAAAGGTGTCTCATGATGGACTGATTCTGTATCATGAAGGGCTGATTGCTCCCTTGTGACTAATGATGGGAGGATAGAATTGAACATATCAAAAGACTGGGAAAGATAATAGAAGGATGACAATTTTTTTTGCCTAGTTCTCTGCCCTTTATTACGTGACAAACAAGGTTTTTTTTAATTTTTATTAGCCATACAAACACACAGATCTACAAGCTCTATATATTGGGAAAAGCCCTTAACTAGTATGCCAAAGCCCCATATGATCATTTACAAAATTAAAATGTTCTCTTATGGGTAACATTTGTTCTATGCATGACGTAGAGCATAGTACAACTACTTAGCAGAGTGTGTGACTTGCTTTGAGTCACACAGTGAGCATGTAGCAAAGATTGAATGTGTGTCCTTGTCAGTTGAAGTCCAATGCTTACCTGTAAGTTCACACTACCTCTTGCACTATGTTAGCACTCTTCTCACCCATCTAGTTCTTGCCATCTCATACGTGACATCCTTTCAATGTTGATTTCATGGCATGTAAAAGTTACTGGTGGCTATACATTGATGAAGATTAGAGAAGGGATGGGCTATTGCCTATACTAGGCACAAAGTGGATGTCAGTACATGTAATGAACTTTTCAGGTCTTTTTTTTGGCATGGCCATATTTTAGGCTCCAGTCACAGCAATTGGGTTACCTCCTCTTTCAATAGTACATTTATTCCATGGCGGTGAAGAGTTACTCCAATAAGAACTGGCTCTTTTATTACAAAAGAATCATTGGATACTAGGGGGCACATGATTTAGTCCATGGTTCTGCATTCAATACTTCCCTGCTGTCTTTAACAGAAATGAATGTTGAATGATGTGGCCATACAACTTCAGAGGAAAGGCAAACATCTAGCCTCTTTTATATTTCTTTATTAGAATCAGTATTACAATTTTTTTTCAATGCTTTAAATTTTTACTGCTTTTTGCATTGTGTAATCGGATCATACAAAGAGAAAGCTTCCTGCACAGCTTCTGCTGATGAAATATTTTAAATGGAGCACCTTTTGCAGATCTGTCTACTCTGGCATATTTGCAGTCCATAGCAGTACGGGTTTTAATGCTTGCATTAAATTAATGGTACCAGAGATGTAGTAAGGTGTTGGTTTTCTCATAGGTCTTTCAGCATAATTGATTCTATGTACCCTATTATTTAGAGACGTAGTTAATGTGTTTTTTTTTTGTTTTTTTTTTTTAAATCATTGAGTCCCTTTAGAGACTCTCTATTAAATGTGTAACATGATAAAGCAAATTTATAGTTTCACTGAATTGTGCACATTCCACTATATGAACTTTCCTCCAGATGTCCTAAAAATATACAGAGTGTGTGTGGTAACTTTTACCATTCCTTTCCTTTGTTTCACTATTAAAAGACTATTATACAAATTTAGTATTTCTACAGAGGTACAAGTCTCTTGAGTGGCGCGTTGTCCAGGGTTGGTCCCTGTTTTGAGGTCATTGCTGCTACTCTGCCCCATGAACCTAATATTGGAGGTTATTTAAAAAATGCGAATGGAATTAACTTTGAATACATAAGGGTTTTTTTTTGTTTACCCCTCCTTTTAAGGTGCCCTACGTCAAAACCTTTGACTTGTCTCACTTCATTTCTAACAGAAGCAGCAAATGGAAACGTCCCATCAGGCCAACGGCCTCCACCTCGGATTCGCAATGTCCAGATCAACAACCAGATTGTAAAGCTCAAGTACTGTTACACATGCAAGATCTTTCGACCTCCAAGAGCTTCACATTGTGGAATCTGTGATAACTGTGTGGGTGAGTAATAAATAGATGTTTAGTAGGAATGTGAAAGCTTAGTCTGGAGGAGCTGTACAAATTGAGCCATTCACCCTCTACAGATTCCTCTAAATGTCAAAGGAGATGGTAAGAACAAAATGCTGCTCACCCCTGAATCGTAGAATCATCTTAAACACTGGTCTGTGGAGCATTTTGGTCATCAGTATTATCTGTAAAACAAAATGGTATCCCCTGTTGCTGCAAAAATAGATAAGGCATGAAAGGTTGTTACTTTCTCAGCCTCAGTTAAGGTTTCTCTTAATTGTGTTTTTTGTATATCTGTTCTTTTCCTCAGAGCGCTTTGATCATCACTGCCCATGGGTGGGAAACTGTGTGGGGAAGAGAAACTACCGCTACTTCTACCTCTTCACACTGTCCCTGTCACTTCTTACTATATACATCTTTACCTTTGATATTGTCCATGTGGTCCTCCGTAAGTATCTTATTCTGCATTCTCCCTATTGTCTAGTCCTTTGTCAGTATGGCCTCAATTTTTAAAGGTTCTTAAGATGATCCATTTCAGAATCTTACCATTGTTTATTATATTGATTTGATTGTATTTTATTTATCATGTTTGATTAAATATTATTTTTACCTACTGGTTCTGAATGGGATTAAAGGTGGCAAAATTTTGGAGACCCTTTAAGTGATGATAAAAAAATGTGTTTACACTTTGACACCTTCAGACTGACCCTTGCGCAGATGAGCGAGGGAATGCTATTCTGCAGAGGCATGCATATATATACTAGCGACTGGGAGCCCGATCAAATTGGGCTACAAATTCTACGTTTGTGAAATCCATACTTTCTCTGCAAAGAATTGTTTTTTTAGGTCTTTGAAATGATTTTGTTATCATGGCACTGATTTGTGCTTAAAATAGACCTTTTCGGCCGATGTAATGAAGAGCTTCTTGTTTAAACGGGACAGCGAGACGTGAACTCCGCTCTTCTGCGCACCTCATTTGATTTTTTTCTGGCAAACAAATTTTCAAAACAAACCGTATTTTACGACTGTAGTCGGAGTCGGTGTAATAATTATGTTGGCGTGGTCATTTTAGATCTGAGATCGGCTAAAATTTAAACAATGACCGTTGTTAATACCCAGCTGTCATTACTCAGTTTGCCAATAGATGTCAGAAGGATGGATGCCAAAACCGAACTGCCCAAAGATGGATTTCGACGTACCAAGCAAATGGCGATACGTTCTAAATTACTTACAGTTCCAGAGTTGTCAAAGGGTTTAAGTCAGTCTACGATGTTAGTCCTGGAAAGTACGCCCAACCAAACCAACGTTCCAAAAACCAACCGAACTTACTGTTATCTGCTCGAACCAACACCGACTTACTATACTCTGCCGTCCAGCTGCGCCACTGAAGCATTCGAACATTCTTAGCCAATCATGTAATACTGCGTCCGCGTTTGCCACGTTATGTTCTAACTACAGAGGCAGAGTCCCATTGCATGGTTCTAACTTGTATTGAGTCGCGGTATTGACGCGAACACCATACATACGAGGTATTGACGTGAACACCATACATATGGATAGTATCAAATTATATATAAGGATGAATAAAAATTTTCTTAGGCTGATGCACTGTTGTAGGGTAAGTAGAATGAATTTTAATATTTGGAGGAAATAATTAAACTGCTGGAAACAAACTTATTTATGACCCATGGTATCTGATTTATCTCACAATTTTGGTATACCTTAATTACTATTGCTACTTTTATTCTAATAACTTTTGAACAAAACTGTACATCAAAGGGTATTTATTAAAGCCATTGATGTCTAATCATTTTTCATTTATAATTCTATTGGGCTGATAATATGTTTGTAGAGAAGAATGTCTGAGTGGGTCAAGTTTTTAGGAAACGAAAGGGAAGACCTTTGAGTAGAGCATAGGGATTGCATGTTCACCTTGGGAAATTAATCATCTCAGGAAAAGTTAATATACACATTGACCTTGTTTGGAACTTGTTTGAGCAGATGCTGAGTTGGCATTCTGTGCCTATGTTGCTTTGTGGCTTCTTTTTTATAGGACAGTGGAAATAATGAAATGAGAAGTAAAGTTTTAAGATAAAAACAATCTGACCTTCAGTACATGCAAAATTCTTATGTTATTTAGGTGACTTCCAGGAGGACATTATTGTGATGATAGAGACTCATATTATTCAACATTTTATGTTTTGATGAATACAATAAACCTTTCTTGAGGTGGAAAAAAGACATGCATAAAATAAAATGAAACAGTGAGACAACTGAAAATTTTATTCCATCCGTTTTATGTAATCCTTCAATTCTTGGAAAGGTCCTGGAGTGCCGTGGCCGTATTTTTATTTTTTTTTAAATTTCATCCATTCCGGGTCACAGACAGCAAAAGGCTATCTTGGCACCGTCAAACGCAAAGCTTGAGTCAATGCTAGCTAGAATGCCATCTTACCACAGAGTGGACTCATGTATGCAGCCACACTCACAAGGCAAATGTTGAGACATAACATAATAATCTCAAAGCTGCTTAATCCAATCCAGGGTTATTTGAGGTGGAATGGCGCCACTTGTTTTATGCCTGGCACATAAAGTCAAGACAGCTCTGTAGTATTGTAGTCCTTATTCCTCCAACTAATATGAAGGGTTCAAAAGATATATATATATTTTTTTGGTAATTTAGTAATCAACTTTTGCTAAAATTAAAATAACTAACCTGGTTGGACAATGGTTAACTGCTTCACAGCCCTATGAATTTGGGTTCATATTGCAGCCTGGTCACGGTTTATGTTGAGGTGAAGAGTTTTGCTTGCATGGGGATTCCTTCTCACATTCCATAGCCATATGTGTAAACTTAATTGGAAACTGCAAATTGTGTGTGGTGTCTTTGGTGGACTGGCACCCCACTCGCCATACTTTGAGCTCCTCCTTTCTCCCAGTGGCCCTATGGTTCAGTTAAGCATGTTTCAAAAATAAGAGGATGAGAGTAATAAGCCTTAAATTATAGGATGTCATGGTGGTGCCACTACTGTCTGACAGCTTCAGAAACCCAGTTTCAATTTTCCCTCTGATCACTCTGTGTGGAGTGTAGAGATTTTATGGGTGTTCATCACATTCTGAATGTGTTAATTTACGACTCTTAACTATCCTAACACACATGTCTATCTGTTCATGCACACACCCTATAATTTGCTTTTGTTTAGTTCAGAATTGATCACCTTTCTGCCCACCTGGACTCTTTGTTATATGTGACACTGAAAAGTGGAGGTAGGGTTCTGAAAATGGACTGATAAAACATGAAAATGCAAAATTCAGAGGTTAAAACAACACAATTGAACCTCACAATTTGTTTGAAAAATATAAACGCAGCAAATATGAAAACAAATGAGCAGTTTATTATTCCACTAATGTGTACACTTCAGTAGAATGAATAGTAAAGTACATTATAAAATGTAAGTGATTTGCTAGTAAAACTGAAAATTAGATTCCTATTTTTTTTTTAACTTTCTCAGGCTTAGTTATTTTTTTTCTAATAAGCATTTTACTATTCTTCGCAATGCTGGCTAATTTACTTTTAGAAAGCTGCTTTCCTTTTAATCTAAATAATGAAAATGGAGGGGTGGACTTTTGCATCGCCTGTGATTTTTGTGTTCTGTTTTTAGATCTGCTAATTTAGAGAGAAACTCTTCCCTGCATTCATTTTACCATATAATTTGCATACATCACTGGGATCTGTAAAATGGCAAGAATAGATGGCACAGTAACTAAAAATGTGAAACTGAATTAATTGGTGCCTTGGTTTCTTTTTCAGGCTCTGTGAGTGATGGGTTTGTACAGACACTCAAAGAAACCCCTGGAACATATCCTTTTATTGTAACAATTTTATGTTTTGGGAACCACATTGCCTGCAGTTCTGTGTGACCTACCCAGTAAAATTTTTCTGCAGATCACACTGAAGAAAAAAAGTCTGACTAACCTCTTCCTTCTTTGACAGTTGTTTGGAATGAATGACTATTTAAAGGCATAATGAATAAGTGCTAATCATTAAAACTGTGAAGACAGGCAGTCTTTTTAGTGAATGTTCAAATTTTGCATATCTAACCTAGTTTATTAGACTTGTAAAGCAGTGAATGTTTATGTAACATTTAGCAGTTCATAGCTGACCTTTACATGATTACATACTTTATTTCTTAGTGTAGTGATGTAGTTTCAAAATGATGCATTGATTCCTAAACAAAGCGAATGCATTACGAAACAAAATATAATTGCTATCCTGAAGTTCAGATGACATTCTGAATGTGGCATTCTGTTTGGTTTATGCACTGCGTTGTATTGCTTTCATGTACTTTAGAACTCTTAAGTATGCAAGTAGCTATAGTCTGCCATAAGAGAGAAATTTTGCCCTATAGTGCGTATTCTGACTACATTTTGAGTATCTGTGAGGTCTCCTGCCGTGACACCCAATTTATGCTGGTAACTTAAGTAAAATGTGTGCTGGGAGTGTAATCATTTGTCCCCAAGCTGGAATTACAGACATAAATAACAATCAAGAAGTTTGTAAAACAATCATTGAAGTGTTCGTGATGTTTATCTTCGCTTGATACTGTATACATGCAGATTCACTCAGGCAGCATTTGTTATAGTTTTTTGCTTATATTTAACAATAGGCAATAGGGGAACTACCAGTGGAATGAAATAAATAAAAACAAGCAATATTTGCTGATTATACCTAAACTAAAATACTCCTATATTGTTACAGCACTGAAAGTTAGTTTTAAATGCATTTGTTCCATTAAGTACAACCATGTTGATGTCATTATTGCTACATTTACATCTTGGGATGAATATGGGAAAAAAAACAAACAAACCAAGTAATAATATTCAGATCTAGTTTTTCTGACAGTAACTTGTCGTCTTCTAGAACTGATTTTTTTAAATTATTTTTATTTTTTAATGTCCTATTTGTATTTACTATTTTCAAGTACTTCTTTTAAGTAATCCAAGTATTTACAATGCACCACATTGCCTCATTATCGTATTATACAGATAAGTGGTGTATTCAGTGCCAGGGGTGCTCAAAATAGACTGATTTTTCTGCCAGTGATAACTTGGTATTTCTATTGCATGAGAGTGGGGGCAGCCATTACCCTTCCCTGCTCAAGTATATGCAAGCTAGGAGAATAAGACAGGATAGTCTTGCATTAAGGAGTCCAGTGCAGGGTAAACACTCAATTGTTAAGAGCTCACTGACAGCATAAATTGGACTTTGAATGATATTGGCTTTTCTCATCCATGCATTACAAAATTGGGGAGAATTTTTTTTTTAGTATTTAATTATTTTACAAGTGTTTACTTAAAAATAAAAATAAGGCTCAAAAACTGATTAACCACCTGTGTAGGCTTTATGTGTTTTCTGTGTTAGGTTGTTTTAGCTATATTTGGACAAAGCTTGTCCTCCTATTAAGTGTGTTTACAGGATAGTTGAATTCTGAATAAGTAGTACCTAATAAAAAAAAAAAAAAAAAATGTTTACAATATAACCTGATTTGATATCGTGTGGACTGTTGAGCATTTACTGTAATACTTTGGCATTAGCTAGACAGAGTTCAAATCTGATCTGATGTAAATTTATTTTATTGAAGACTATTACCTTTTGGACCCATTCAGACTTAAGCGTTTTTCTAGCATTTAAGCGCTAGACCAGAACTCTCCTAAACTGCTTGAAACAACATTATTTACACCTAAGCCTTTTAACAGTGAGTAGTATAGTTTAGAAAACACATGCATGCAGTAGTTTTCAAGTGTTTTCCCCCCAAATGCTCGTTCCATTGAAATGAATGGTAATATTTATAAAACAATGGTAAAAGAAAACAAAACTGCATTTTGAAAGCAGTTTTACAGAAAGTTGCTACCTATTCCTGGATGAAGCAGCTCATTGAAACATAGAAAGAAAAAAAAAAAAAAAACACTGGCATTGTTGCGCATGCGTGTGCATCAGTCTCTTCTAGTGACAGCTATTGAAGGAAAAAGAATAAAGTATATAGCTTGTTATAAGAATTCAAGAAAAATGCGGCGATTATTGGCTACCTGAGACCTTAAGCTGGCAGATTAAATTTACCCCTCAGCCTATGCAGAGTTAAATGTATATGAATACAGCGTATGTTCAGTTCTTCTGAATTGATTACAGCTGTGCACGATAACCCCTTCCCTACTAGCTGTTACTAGAGAGCAAGTTCATGGACTTGCATGAAGTTGCACAAGCAGCAACAGGCAATTTTTATGTGATATTTATGCAAAGATTTTTTCAAAATTTACATATCACTGCTTACTGCAGTGGGCTGGTGCCCTGTGTGGGGTTTGTTTCCTGCCTTGCTCCATATGTTGGCTGGGATTGGCTCCAGCAGACTTCCGTGACCTTATAGTTAGGATATAGCGGGTTGGATAATGGATGGATATCACTGCTTATGTGCTTATGGACCCCCATATGTAATCCTAGAATTTTTCAGGATAGCTGCCTGAATTGTCCTCTCAACTTCGTTTTCTGCAGAACAGGGTTCACCCAATATGAGTGCTTATGTCATTGATGTCAACTGCTCTTCAGTAGTGTGATTGCTAGGATTAAAAGCACTCAAGTCATTCATGACATTCTAGAAACAAAACAATCGCTTAACAACTATAAAATGAAAATGATGTCAACCATCTTTTCCTTGCAAAATGCTGCTTTGAAAATGCTGGAAAAATACCAGGCTTGGACTCCCACAAGACCTCTGCAGAAATCAGTCAAGTTTAAAATAACAAGTATTAGCCACAGAGCTCATACATTTATCTAGAGTTTCAGTAGTTTTAGCTTTCAGTCTTTGGGTTAAATAATCCAAAAAACTCTAAAGCCAGGAAGAGTATGTAGCAAGCTTAAGAAAGGAATAATCTGTTCTGACAAATATGGAAGTGAGCATATAATTCATAAATAAAGGTCCAAATAGCATTCATGGTTAATGCTGTGTAATTGGAAGTTATTTAACTTTATTTGTGTAGTGGTAAGTTGAGAAATGTTGCCATTTTGTGCTGAGTGACAGCAATGTTTCAGGTGGATCTTAGGGTGTGATTTGTTTACACTGCAACACAAAACTGAAGAAAATACTGCCATGCAAGACTATACTTATTACATCACAGGAAGGAACTCCTAGTCCTGATCACAAGTATTGTATACTATAAAACTACAGGTAACTTCTTAGTGAGGTCAAAGATCGCACTGTAAATGTACCATTTAGGTAGACAAAGTCCAGATTCAGTCCAGACTAAATTTATTCCAGTCCTGGAAGTTTTTAGACTTGTGGAAAAGTGGCTTTAGGATGGACATCTAAAAGGTGGATTTAGTATAATACAAACTGTAGCTATAAGTAAGTGTATTTTACATGGCTATAAGGTATTCTGTCTCTTTTTTCCCTTAACTTTTCTCTCACGGTCCTGGAAGTTCTAGTCTGCTTCTTCACGCTGTGGTCTGTAGTCGGGCTGACAGGCTTTCACACATACTTGGTCCTTCTCAATCAAACCACCAATGAAGATGTGAGTACTGAGGATTTTTTTTTTGCTGTTTTTTTGTGTGTGTGTGTGTGTGTGTATTCCCTCCGCTAACTACCAAATGTTGTTCTCCTTCCATCTCTTGAGCATCTCTTCATGATGTATGTTGTATTTTTTTGTAATCAAATTTTTAGTAACAGGATTTTAATGACTGCATGGGTGGTGTTTGGGCATGCAAGTTGTTGCTTGTTAAATTGCTTTAGGTCTGGTCTGTGTATTTGGGATCAACGTTTCCATTGTGTGTGGAAATTCAAGCGCACATGCTTACGTAACTTCTACTTACTATGGTTGTTGTCAGGAAAATTTCTGTTGCTTACCAACCACTGGTGGGAAGTAATTAGAAATAATAAAAGCACAGCCTGCATGGATTTTGCTCCCTGTCAGTAAGTGTTTGCTCAGCTCTTACACCCAGCCAACCATCGTTATTAATAGCTGAATCAATAACTGTACATATTAGTTCATTTGACTAGCACTGTGTGGTTCTACTGATAAGACAGGAGTAAGGGCACCTTCACTTTAAAAATAAAAACTTGTTCAGTTCTGTCAGTGTTACTAAATGTAAATCAGCTTTACATTTCAATCACTTTTTCCTGGTTTAAGGTCCATTCCTTCTTTAATATGTTTTATTTTGCTATTGTGATCGGGCTGTATCATATCCACCCTATAGGGGTTTATTTTAATTCACTTTCAGTTGTAGCATGCACATGAACACATTATTCCTGGCTACAGGATAGCAGTGATAGTCTGGTAAATGGCCAGAGAAGGAAAAAATTTTAGGTATTGTTATATTTTTTGAGCTTCATGGACCTGTATGTTGGGAGAATTTGTGAGGAAAGAATGATCAAAATAGAAGATGCTGATTAAACCCAAGATGTGGGTGCATTTGACACAGGTTGTCTCTTTCTTTGGCATCTTTGAATCAAAGCAAAAGTATGCAAGCAGGGAGGTCAGTATGGTGGTGTTTAGGAAAGTTGGCTAGCCACTTTTCTGAGTTTACTGAGGAAATTACATAGAATTTGCTAAAAGTAAATGAGATTACTGGACACCTCACCCCAAAGTCCAGAGGGTTCAAATGTAATATTCTGTTGCTTTTAAGGATAAGCATTGGGTAATTTTACAATAAGTTATTTGTTGAATCGACGAAACAAAAACTGCACCACAAATTTTTTTTATGAATGAAATAATCAACAGTACAAGTATGCAGGTGGATTTGGAAGAAGGTTTTTCATGCTACATTTAGATAAATATGGTCTTAGTCACGTTCAGCCAGTAGCTCTGAATATGACTCAATAGGAATAACTGCCAGTAAAGGACTAGTAGTTCGTCTTGATGGTTTTGTTGTAGAATGTTTAAATACTGCACTTCTATTGGGATCTGAGTAACTATTGAAAGAGAGTATTTCTTCTACATGTTGGAAGGAGTTCTAAATTAAACAACCAAGTGGGTTTACAGGACATAAATATTTTATATCTTTAATGGCCAACACCCAAACTATTACTGTAAGTATACATTAGCGTTAAATATCCAGATAGAGAAGTAGAATCTGATGAAGTGGATAAAATGTTCTTGTGGCTGGCATAATTATTGCAGAGCTAGGGAACAAAAACACCTAACAGTGGAAAGAAAACTTGTCAAACTATTAATCTTGTGCCTTTTCTAGTAATAATGGAGACTCTAATGACTTTGTTATAAAATACCCAGTAACAAGGAAAGGTTGTAATTTGGAATACCAGATAGTCTCAGTCTGTACAGTTGCTTGCATTCTGTAGGGGTTGTTATTAGTGATAACTGCAGTGCAAGGTTTTACACTCAAAGAGATATTACATATACCAATCTGAAATATTTGAAGAAAGGTTTCCCCAAAGGTGTCCTTCCTGGCTGGCATTTGCAGAAATTAATTTATAAAAAAGTAAGTAAATTGTTTGTTTGATTCAAGAGAGTAACTGTAGTCTAGGCACATGCACTAGTGTTGCTCCATCAATACCTTTTTGACTTTGTAAATTTCCGCTTCACTCTTAATAGGTCTTTGGGTTGTGTGCTGCCTGGAAATCCTAAGAACAGATGGGAGTCCTACTCCTGTTCCCAAGGAGAGTAAAATTGTCAGCCCAATGACTGTTCTACTTTACTCCTCCTAAAGCTGTAAAAATAACCCCGCAATCTCAAATCCGTGTAATCAAATTCAGGATCATGTGCTGCTTGAGCCTACCCTGGCAATAATGTGTGAGAAATAGCAACCACTACTGGACAGGGTTCCAGTCCATTGCAAAGCCCATGATACCACAAATGGTAAAAGTAACACCGCATACAAACGTGTACCAGCATCTAGTGCCATTAGTCCTATTAAAGAAAAAGAACCTTTGGAAAGGAAAATTCAACTTTTTTTTTTTTATGCCAGTTGAAACAAAAATGAGAATATCTGGGACTCTTTCACATTATTTCATATTGATATTTGCTCTGCATTGATGATTAGATGGCACAGAAAATTGGCGTGAAGATTCCAAAGAGCCTACTTTTAGCTCAAGTAGTGAATTTATTTTTGAAATTTCAAACTACTGCCAAATTAACCAAGCCAGCTATCAGATTAAAATTGTAATAAAATGTTTTAGAGTTGTTAAGGAAATGGACCTTAGTGAGAATCTTCTCATTCAAGTCTACTTGCTGTTTTGTGTGTGTGTGTGTGTGTGTGTGTGTGTGTGTGTACTGCTGAATAGACTGATGTAGATGTCTTGATATGACATTTGTTTGTCATGTCAGTGAATTACTGTTGTCTTTACCTTTCATAGCAAGTGCCATCACGGGAGAAATATTATGATTTATAGTACATGATAAATCAATTGATGACTTGCTTGAATGCCTACGTAGATAGAGACAATGAAATCTGTGATCTGAAGTAAGTCCAAGGTCCCAGCAAGATGAGAAATAACAAAAGGGAAAAGGTACATTCAGTGCCCCAAGTGCCTTAACAATGTTTGAAATCTAAGAAATGAAAATAGTGGGGAATTTATTTATTTATTTATTTTTTTCATAAGAGAGAATTATTTGTTTTGTGTTTTAAGACTTGTTCTTTTATTATGTTGATTTTTTTAAAAGTATTTTTTCTCTTTAGATTAAAGGCTCATGGTCAGGAAAGAACAGGGTACAGAATCCATATAGTCACAGGAATATTGTGAAGAATTGCTGTGAAGTATTATGTGGACCAGTGTATCCCAGGTATGTCCATCACCTCCACTCCAGCTTTGCTGATAGTTGCATACAGTAAGATGCTGTGTCATTGAGCAGAGTTTGCATGCCCCCTTTGTCCATGTGGGTTTCTCTAGGGTAGTCTCTCTCTCTCTCTCTCCTCCACCTGTATAAATTGTGAATGTGCACTGGCTGTATCATTAGAGATAAGGTACATTTATATGTTTAGATATCTAGAATAATCACAAACTTGGTAGGCCTGGGCTTTAAAGTTAAATTTTAAAGAGGGGTCCAAAAACTATTCTTGGTGGCTAGCTGAAACATATTTTCTTTTGTTGTTGCTAATACAAGAGGGGGGGAAGCACTACATATTGTGGATAGAAAAACAGTAACTAAAAATACATTTGTATCTATCAATATAAAATAGTTTTCAAATATCTGGCTGGCTTTTTTTAGACCTAGGAAAACAAGAATTGGGGATTTCTGTTACTATTTATAGTTGTAATTGTATAGTATACACACAAACTATTTAAATGAATGTGGCACACTTATTATGTGTGTTGGATTACAGAGTAGGGATTAGAAATATTACCCAATTCTCAAAGGATTTTGTTAGAAGTTAAAGATTACAGGATTGCCCATGATGATGATGAGCAATACATGCTTGGTTAATAGAAGAAAGTTTAACAAGTAGTAGTAAAATCGTTTTATTTCTCCTTATTTTATATCCTTACTGTAATCTTGCAAGGTATTTTTCTACTTCCTGCCTGGTACTGTGCCCTCTGCTGTCCATTTCTGGAATGGAAACTTCTGTTAGTATAACAACTATGTCAATGATGTTGTGTTTTTTTTGTTTTTTTTTTTATTTCGCCTTATACAATTTCTTGTATTAGGAATTTATTAGTTTTCGTATACCCCTTGGGGTCAGAGCGCAGGGTCAGCCATTGTACAGCACCCCTGGAGCAATTGAAGGTTAAGGGCCTTGCTCAAGGGCCCAGCAGAGTAGGATCTCGTTTGGCAGTGACAGGGATTTGAACCAGCAGCCTTCGGGATACCAGTGCAGAAATTTCACTACATCAGTATATTCTTGCCTAAAATATCTGAGGTTTCTATTCTTATGGCTTATGTACTTTGTGCAAACTGTGTCTAAAATATCATAGTCAACAAGCAATGGTGCTCATTGACCCTGCTTTTTTTTTTTTTTTTTTTTAAAGTTTCAGACTGTTCACTCTGTGACAAGTTTCTGTTCATCCCTCAAGCTTGATTAATCAACTTCAGACGAGAGCATTGAATAGAAACGCTGTAAAGCCCGTGTCACATTAGATGACTTTTCCAGAGTTTTTTAGTCTTAGACGTCATTTACATAATCCTATCCAATCGGAGGCAGTTGACAACACACTCCTGTGAAGGCAGTTTTCTTAGGTGACATACCTAACAACTGAGACCTGCTAATCTGTGACTGGCTACGATAAATTCAAACAGTTGGAGGGGCAGACTGAGTGCAGGAGAACTGACAACCAAATGAACCGATGAGTGCTCATCCGGAAGTACAGTGCATAGAATGTAGTGATGAGGAATAAAGAGTATGCATGTTTTGAAACTGACAAACAGAAAAGAAGCTTGTCTGATAGATAGATAGATACTTTATTAATCCCAAGGGGAAATTCACATAATCCAGCAGCAGTATACTGATACAAAGAAACAATATTAAATTAAATAGTAATAAAAATGAAAAAAAAAAATAAAATAAAAAATGTTAGCATTTACTCCCCCGGGTGGAATTGAAGAGTCGCATAGTGTGGGGGAGGAACGATCTCCTCAGTCTGTGAGTGGAGCAGGACAGTGACAAAAGTCTGTCACTAAAGCTACTCCTCTGCCTGGAGATGACACTGTTCAGTGGATGCAGTGGATTATTCATGATTGACAGGAGTTTGCTTAATGCCCGTCGCTCTGCCACAGATGTTAAACTGTCCAACTTTACTCTTACAATAGAGCCTGCCTTCTTAACAAGTTTGTCCAGGCGTGAGGCGTCTTTCATCTTTATGCTGCCACCCCAACACACCACCGCGTAGAAGAGGGCACTCGCCACAACCGCCTGGTAGAACATCTGCAGCATCTTACTGCAGATGTTGAAGGATGCCAACCTTCTCAGAAAGTATAGTCTGCTCTGATCTTTCTTACATAGAGCATCAGTATTGGCAGTCCAGTCCAATTTGTCATCCAGCTGCACTCCCAGGTATTTATAGGTCTGCACCCTCTGCACACAGTCACCTCTGATGATCACAGGGTCCATGAGGGGCCTGGGCCTCCTAAAATCCACCACCAGTTCCTTGGTTTTGCTGGTGTTAAGATGTAAGTGGTTTGAGTCGCACCATTTAGCAAAGTCTTTGATTAGCTTCCTGTACTCCTCCTCCTGCCCACTCCTGATGCAGCCCACAATAGCAATGTCATCAGCGAACTTTTGCACGTGACGTCTGTGTGGTGGCTCATGTTTTATGTGCTAAAATAGAATGGAAAAAGGGCAGAGGATGCGGCTGAAGGCATCATAGCTATTAACCCTTTGCACGGCACCAGTATAAAACTAGCTGTGTCGGGCTTCACAAGGGTGCGGACCTCACAAACAGAATAGAAGCTCATCTGTCCAATGTCTTGTATTTAACATACTATAAGAGAATGGGGGGGGGGTGATTTAAAGGACAAAAATTGCTTCTGATCTTGCTGTGGCTGTTAATCCTTTGTTATAACACCACTTTATCATGCAACACATTATTGGCTGTCAGATAAAGGGGCAAGCACGACTGCACTCAAAGTTTGGTGCTTAGTTGGCAATTGTGACATGGCCTGAGATTTTCAGTTGTGTAATTTGACATGGTGTTGTGACAAGACTAGCGACTGTGATCAGTAAACCTGACATGACCCACAAGCCAAGTCACACAATGCGACATCGGCTTAAACCGATTAGTTTCTCAGACACTTCAAATCTTGTTGCAGCAGCACAGTTACCAGTTTCTTTCAGCACTTCATCAACGTTAAAACCAGCTTCATATTTTCTTCTGATCGAAAACTCCATTGTAATTAAGGGATGCTCTTGCAATAAAGGTGTATGAGGGTGTGAGATACAAAAAACGCAAATCGGTGCAAATATTGCTTTGGAATAGTTTGGGTATTACCGTGTGGTCACATAAGCACAATAGAGAGAGGGAGGTTAGGAGCACGCGTGGATACAGCGCATTGCCGCACCCACATGGGTAGAAAAAGGCAGTGTGCTCCATGGTTACTCTCTCAAGTTGGCGTTAACATGTCATAATCCCTTGTACCAATGACATAAGTTTTCCGCATTCAACATATATGAGCGACATTCTAGAATATCAGAAATTATATTGTAAAATCAAGTCCTGACTTATCCGCGGGAGAACTTATCCATGAGTATATGCGGTAGTTACCACAAAATACAAGTGCCACACATTTTAGTTCAGTTGCTTTATTACCATATGGCAAATGATATTACTCTTTTTGTTCGTGCTACTCCTCAGTGGAATTTGCAGATACAGTTAAAAGCTTATTATGACTTGCATTTTAGAACTCAAAAACAAATACAGTATAAAATACACTACACTACACTACAGTAATTCATTATATGATATTCAGCAGTATTTTTGTTCTGACTTTGATGTTACTGGCCAGCCCAGAAATGGAGCTCATGCTTAGATGTAATGGCTTGGTTCTTGGAGCTCATTTAACAACGAGTCCATGTTGATGTGTTTTTGTGTAGCATGAACCACATTATTAAGATATCACATTTCACTGCCTTCTTTACCCAAGGTCAACCACAGGAAGCAGTAAATCCAAAATATGTCACAGCTCCACACCTGTCTGCTTGGTTTTTACTCCTGGCTCACTCATACACCGCTGCTAGTGATCTAGATAGTTTCTGATTTTAAACCGGGGGAATGTTTTATTTGAAAACTTCCTAGTTTTTAGTCATTCCAATTTTCTTGTTATAATAACCAGTTTTACAGCAGTTTTCTGAGTTTACTCGCGTTACTTGTTTGTTCCACAAATTGTCTCTTATCGACGTTCCACAGTCCTTGGCATCCTTTGGAATGAAACCTGTTCATTTAATATCATGATATACCACATCCAGCTTCTTTACGACACCCTTGGCCTCATCGCATCTACCTCCATCTTAGTACACCTGTTCACCCAGTTATTCTTCATTTTTTCGCTTCATGTGTCCAAATCATGGTAGTTTGTTTCTCCTTAGCACACCCCATCACCTCTAGACTAAACCTTTGTGTTGGTTCTGCATTCATCTCTCCTTCACTCCATGACTCGCCACACATCCATCTGGTCATTTTTATACTTGTTCTTTCAAGCTTTTCCCCATGTCCTGCTTCTATTGGCCATGTCTCATTCTTACAGAGAATACTATTCCAAAAACCTTTGTCATAAACTTTACCCTTCAAAGCCAAAGAGACTCCTTTAGAAGTCTAAAATCAATATTTAAATAAAGTGTAAGGTTTAGAAATGGAACATACACTTATATTGTGTCACCTTTTACAAATGCAGGTATAGTCTCCATTTCATACCTCTGGCATTATCATTAACTTTATTCATGCACTAAAATGATCACATATGTTATAAGAGATAAACTGTTAATGCTTATGTAAATTCATTCATACTATTTTTTTTTAGCCTAATTAATCAATTTTAGGGACACTGGAATCGGTCTGTCCTGGCAGCACTGAGAACGAGCCTAGAACCAACTGGGCACTACTTCAGCGCAGGTCACACTTGCTAATACAGAGTTGAGTTAGAGTCCATCAGAATTAATCTTCCATTCATGGAGTTCTGTTTATAGTCCATTAAATTTTAAATGAAAGTGTATTTTGCTTAGTCTCCTATAGACCAGGGTAAACCTGTGAAATTTGAACACTGCTTACTGAAATGAACTTTAGATTTACTGTTAAACAATGTGCGAGCCATTAAACTCAGTTACTATAAACATACTGCCAGTTGTTTTCCCAATACCTAGTCCTCTTCCTTTTTATGAGGTGATAACATTTATATAATAACATTAAACTGCCCAATGGATATTGTGAAATATTTGGAAAGAAATCACTGTAGAGTTTCAGTCATGGACTTCACTCCCAAATCTCTACAACAGTTGGTTAACAAAAATGTGGTTTGCTTCTTTTGGCAATAGTGAAACGCATTTTGGACTTTGCTAGGAAATAATTTTTTTTTGTTTAGATTTACAGTACCAATAATGTTTTGTTTTTATTTTTGAAAGTGTCCTGGACAGACGAGGCTTGATGGCAGAGTTATCGTCTTCCCCTGTCATGATTTCAAATGCAAAAAACTACATCCCAGACCTTCAAACCACAGTAAGTGCCGTGCTTGTTAATTTTGTGGTAACTTTTGCTTTGTAGAACAAACCAAATTATAAGGAATTAGACTAGTGTTTCATCAGCTCTATGAGAGCAAAGGTTTTATTTTGCTTATATTTTGACAGACAATTTCTTTTTTTATTCTAGTGTGCAAATTACTTTTTAGTTTGCCTGTTTTCCCATTTGGGCAGTCAACCTTGGTAGTGAATGGTTGGGTTTGTCTCTTCCCCACAGAACAGAGGGCATGGCTTTAGTTGAAGCCTTATTACACAGCCCCAAACCAGTGTGCTTGATGGGATCGCCTTTTTTCATAGTAGAGGTATCTCCACTATGTGTCTATAATGGGTAAGGCATTTTCTAACTTGACATCTGCAGCTAACTACTGCAGTGTACAGTATGGCTAATAACTGTGAAGCTGCAATGAGCAAAGTTCCTCATTATTCTGTGCAGCACCTATAATTAAAAAAAAAAACAAACAAACAAACAAACTCCAGAGACCCTTTTCAGCTCTTAGTGTAGTGTTGGAAACTTATTTTTCATCTCATTTGAGTGGCTTGTAGTTGAGTTTTATATATCTATATGTTCTTGATAAAGCTGTTTCAATAAAATGGGAGGATTAGCATTTAGTGATTTCAAGCTGAACTCCAGCAGACATGTGAAGTGCACATTCACACTGGTGATTATATTGTAGAATCAGAAAAGTATGCGTAAATGCTGTGCAATTTGGTGATCAGGGGAGGTGTGAATCATGAATAACTACAGCTTGTAGAAAGCATCATTATTTTGCATTGCTTTTATTATAGGTGTATGTGCGTGTGTGTGCACATGGTACATGCAATGAATTCGGAAAGTATTCAGATCCCTTCTAGTAGATTTAATTTTACTTGAATATCTTTGCCATTTTTTCCCATCAATTTCAATAACCTATAATGGCAAAGTGAAACCATTCTAAGAAAGATTTGCAGATTTTTATGAAAAATCAAAAATTGAAAAATGTGAAATTTTATCAGTTTAAAATTGAATCTAAAACACAATGTGTGCAGAAACTAAAGGGAATAGAATACTTTCTGAATTCACTGTATTTTTGTAAGATGTGTATTGTTACACTTAATGTGCCTGTGCATGTGTATTTATTTATTTTTATATAATAATATAAAATAATAACTTGGTGACTCAGAGTGTGGCTTTTTTTCTGGAATTGGTTCCTGCTGGGTGTCGGATTTTGCTGGTACAGGCATGGGCTTTCCACAACCCTGAGCTGGATAAACAGGATCTAAAGTGTCTATATTTGTCTGTGTATGCATTATGAACAAAGATCCATTTTAAAGATGTTTTATCTTTAGCAGTTATAGTGGAGTTCTGCCTTCATTGAGATCTTGCTTCTGATTTTATGGGGAAGTAGTGATGTCCTACTCTTCTAGTTGACATTCAGGGTAAATTCCCTTTTACTTTTAGGGACTTTCCTGAGCATAACTTTAAGTGACTTCTAGTCTTGTCCTGAAGAAGAAAACAAAAACGTGCTTTGGGGTATCTTAAGTTTATGTCTTGAGTCCGCTAACTCTTTGCTGGTGTGACCTTTTTATAAGGACTTTCCCAATGGGTGCTGTAAAGATGAGGTCAAGGTTCTTCTTCATATCAACATGCTGCTCCATGACTAAGCAAAACTGATCAACAAGCTGACACTATAAAACTTCTCTCTCTCCATTAGCTTTGTGGCTTGTTAAGTGCTTTAGTCACCAAATACTTCTGTCATCAAAATTAAGCCCAAGCCAGATATCACATATCCTGTGTAGTACTGAGAATTCTACCTCTGAGCCACCATTGTGTGATTCACTAGATGAAATTAACTGTCATTTATGTCTCACAGAAAACTACAGCACCTCTTATTCCCAATGAGCAGACTCCAGAAGAAGCAAAGCCACCATTGCAGTATCGGACAGAAGAAGCCACTGAGCCGAAGCAGTCCCCCACAGTCCAGGAGCTGCCTGCTGTTGATATACCACCAGCATCTCTGACTGACACGGCCCCAGCAGAGGAGCAGGTGTTTTAGTTGGCTGCTACATCTTGATGGAGCATTAAAACTGAAATGGTCAGAAATGGTCAGGATTTGTCTTCAGTATTAATTTTGGTTCCTGTGTTTTTGAGTTCACAAATCTCCAGTTGGAAAAAACTCCTTAGAGTCTTAATATTTTACTTCCTCCTTGGAATCTTCAGCCCTGCTATCTTGTGTATGAATAAAATCGTGGAGACCTGACTATGATAACTTTATTACTAAAATGGGCCTGGCACTTCCTGTTTAAGGATTTCATAGAAAATGCGTGTTTGTAAATGTGGAATGTTTGAAACTTCTGTGAAGGAATGGCACACACCGGGGGAAAAAAAAAACTGAAAATGACCCTGGAAGTGATGGGAAGCAAAGCCAACGTGTGCTCATTAACCGAAACTGAAATATTATTAAACCTCATGTATTTATTATTTTTTTATATATGTGTATAAAATGACATATGGATAGGGAATAAATTTGCCAATCAAACTCTTTTTGCTTAACTTATAAGCCCAATGTCTCTGCTCCACACACTGAGGAGTGTCTGAAATCCAGTGACCTTCAACCTGTTCAAAAAAATAAGGAGAGGTGAACTGTTGTAGTGCTGTTTTTAAATGAAGGGATTCATTTCTAGAGCTTGTTCTCGCACTGTTCATATTTATTTAAATATTAAACCTGTAAATAACTGATGTTTAAGTAAGATGTTTAAAAAGCACCTATTGAAGCACCTCTAGCCTTGGTGGCATAGCATTATGGCATCATGAAGCAGACTTTTTTAAGTGAACACGTCGTCAAAGCTGTGCAGTGGTTGTGATTAAGTTTGGCTATTGGTTGAACTTCTTAGCCTCATTTCTTTCTTTTTGTTTTTTTCTTGTATCTTACAAATGTTCCTTTTGGCTTCTGTGGTTCTCTCCACCTCTCGGTGTCCTCTTTCCCCAGCAGTCACCTTGTGCTGATTTGTTGTTTATGCTTCAGGGGGTAGCAGTCTCATTTCTGTTTTGTTACAGGCTTGTACTGATTTAAAAATGATTTTCTCTCCTCAGTCTTATTTGTGTGAATCTTAAACTTTTCCAGTGCCTTAATTTAAACTGCACTGTCCCCATTTCCTTGTACCTACTTTACGTCACATAAGGCCTATGCACTTCTTTGGTGGGTAGCATGGAAAGCCCTACACAGGTAGCCTTTAGGTGCTTTCTACCTTTTTTTTTTTTTTTAATTTTTTTTATTTAGTTTATTTTAGAGCATGTATGTACAACATGTTTATCCCATATTCAATAAATTGCTTTCTCAGTTTTAAAAAAATAACCAACAAAATAACAAAGCACTTCATCTTGGTTTTTATAATTCATATAATAAAGCAAGATGGCTGAGAAGAGGATGAAGGGTCTCCCCGAGTATGAAGGTATTTAGTGCTGTCACTTTAAAAACCAATTTCATTGCACTGGATTGCTCCACGTCCAACACCAGACTTGAAATTAATATGGGGCTATTCATTTCTATTTTCTGTTCTCTCTTGAACTCTCCTTTCTGTATATAAAGAGATAAATAGACACATACATCTCAAGATATCTATAAGTGGGAGTATAGTTACAGTACATAAAAAGAATGATGTGGTAGTCGGATTGGAAAGTCCATCTTCATTTGGCCTGGTGCTTTGTAGTGAAGTAAGCTGGCTGGAAAGAAAAGGGGAAGTGTTTTTATTTATTATTTTTTTATAAATGCTCTATGCTTGTTTCAGTGATGTTGGGTGCTAAAATGAGGCTCAGCTATTGGAATATATCAGCTTCTGTTACAGTAAGCCCCACTTATGATAAAGCACCTCAGCCAAGCACAAGGAGGTGGATTTTCTAGTTTGACTATGACACGCAATATACGCACACATACACACTCGTGCTGAATTATATGAACTCTGTGTATGTGTAGAAACTGTATAATATACAGTATGTATGAAAAGATATATCGAAATATATCTAGAGGTTTATCAATAAATATATATGGTGTAATTTACAGTTCATGCGTGTCTATATATGCGTGTGCATATATAATAAATATATATAAAATGGTATGTATATTTGGAGAGAGATCTTTATATAATTGTCAGCGTCCGCTTATACATAAAATGTAAGAATAACATGTAAAATTTTATGTCTGTGACAAATGCAAAACTCCTGCTCTAGTTTGTTTTTTCATCTACTACAGTTGTCATTTTTCATTTTCCAATGTGTAATGTCTGTTTTATGGAGTGGAGCCTTTTTTTTTTTTTTTTTTTTTTTTTTGTGTGCTAACTCTGTGATTTATTGAGGGAACAGAAGTTCAGAGAGTATCATCTGTTGTTTCCAGTGTTTACAAAGAAACCGCTGCAGCTCCTGTTTCAAATATGCCAATATGTTAAAATGCTCAGATTGCAAGCTGATTTAGCGCTGAACAAAAGGAAGAAGGTAGCAGAGGCAAAATGAAAACTGGCACGAATATCTTGGTTTTCCCCTGGTCATGCTTTGTTGCTAGTTCTGATCTGCCACCCGTCTTTCTTGCTCCAGATGTCTCACATGTTTATGCTTGATTGACTATTTTTGCCGTCTGCACCTCTTTGTCTGCCATTTAAGATGCTGATCTGACAAATGATTTTATTTTTGGTATGAGAGTCAGAAATTTTTATTGGTGGTATTTTTTCATTTTTATTACTTTTATAAGGGGGAAAAACGAGTAGACCTGGCTAAAAATATCTTAAGTTTTGGCACTGATGTATTTTTGCAATTCGTTCCTTTCCCCTGGCCAGCCTAAGAGTGAGTGATGACCACAAACCCAGACCAGGATCAGTGTTTTGAATGTTTTTGTTTTTGTCAACAGAGGAAGACCATGCTGCTGAGCAATGCCGATAAGGTTAGGAGACGTAGAGGAGGTGACAGTAGCCATGCCTGTCATCTGGAATTCCATGCTGGTCTTACTCTGATGGACACCACAGTGCTGTGCTATTAACTTGCTAGAGCAACATTCATGCTTTTCACTGAAGCTTTGTTTTAAGCTTAACTGTATTTTATACTTTTAACTAAGCCATAATTGTTTCTGCTAGGCATCAAGGAACAGTGTAACGTTCAAAACAGAAGTATTATCTCTCTAATACGCTCAGTGAATTTTTTTGTTCGCATTTAGGTTACTAATGTGTTGGAAAGGAAAGTCTAATAAAAAGCTTCATAGCCTTCCTGTTCTGACTGACCTCTGGTGTTGTGGACCCTTGAAACCTATGGGGGGGGGGGGGGGGGCGGGGCCTCGGGGGCTTTGTTTGTTCTGGATTTAGATTACTTGTGCTAGTGACCAAAATCTAAATGTACAGTAAGTGTGTGAGACTCTTAATGCAAACTACAAATGGATTTGTAATTTTTATGTTATTTATAATTAATAGTTTATGAAAGCAAGCAAATGTGTGTGAGGGGTAGAGTAATCTATCACTCCCAGTAATTTAACTTACCTTCACTTTGCTTTGTAATAACACTGTGATTATGTATATTTAATTTTGTATTTACTGTTCACTATTTTTGTTTGTTTTTTAAATGAAGGAATGATGTGTCTAAATTAAAGAACTCTTGTCTTACTTGCATTTTGCCTTTGTGTGTGTGTCTCTTTTCAAATCTCCTCAACTATGTTGTCATTGGTGTTACTGCTTGTGTTTAAGTTGAATTTAGTGGCCTTTTCTGGGGCCTTCAGTCTGAGACCCCCTGCTGACTTAAGGGGAATCTATTTTCACTTTGTGGTGTTGACACTTTGATGCCTCTGTATGTGTTTTGCGTTGCATGGTTTGCTGTCATTGTGGAAGCCAGGGTGACCATTTCGTTTGCTGCATTTTTAGTATGTGTTTTTTTTTTTTTCTTCTGTATATTGTTCTCAATCCCTCACATTCAGACCGTAAATCTCTCACAACTGAGAATGCAGATGTGTGACACTTCTGACCTATGTCGTATATCGTGGAAGTGGCTTTCCTCTAGCTGTCCCCAGCCCTGCTCCCCATTTTGGTCTTGGGTTGATACTGCCATTGCAGTCCTGCTACTTAAGTGTGAGTAACATTTAGTGTGGGGCTGTGTACAAACCCATGAGCCTGGTAGGTGAAATTTTCATGGTTAGTATTTGTTAGTGTTAAGTTTTTTTATTTTGCACCTTTTCATCGTTGTTCATAATGTAAAAATACTAATGAAGCTATTTGCTAATTGTGTAGAGCTGTCTGTTTTACAGGATGTGTCTCCATTTTTGTCTACTCAAAACAGATGTTTTTGTTGGTGGCTTTAGAATAACGGAGCTCAACAGAGTGCTCCAAAAGCAGTTTACATTATGGAAGGTGAGATTACTCTGCCAGTCTATTTCAGAACCACTTCTGTATGGTAAGTATTGTTCTATACAAATTCAAATCAGTTTTTCTGCTTTTATTTGAAGGATATAATTCATATTGCAGGTTCACTTACACCTTAACCTCCTATATTCACGCGATATTAAACACTTGACTTGACTTCCAGTCTCATTCTAGCTTGCGTTTCTCCTGAAGGCAAGTTAAAAAGATTGATCGTGACTTGTATACAGGCAGTCCATACGTCCATCCATATAACCCACTTAATCCATTTTAGTATCGCAGGGACTGTAGCCTATCTGGTGCAAGGTAGGAACCAACCTGCCAACTGTGAGGCACATTTGCTCGCTGACACTAGGTCTAGGCATACAGTCATCTTGAAATAATCAAAGACATTGTCCTTGGCATGTGAGAAGAAAGCTCACACAAACATGGGGGGGACATGCAGATTTGTGTTGACTCCTCTTCTCAATATTTCATTGAGATTAATTCAGTAGTGGTGCAAATATTTTTGTTTTTGTGTTGTTTCTTTCAAGAGCTATTCAATGTGACTGAACTGATGCTGCCATTTTGTTTCCCTGTGCATGTGTTGACCTTCACCAGGCACTTGGGTTTCCTCCAACACAAGAGTTCCCAAAGTGGTCGATATCGACCCCCTGAGGTCGATTTGAACTTTCTAGAGGTCAATAGTTTCAATAAACAATTTGGGGGTCGACGACAGCAAAAATAGACCCCCTTACTACTGCTATTTGTTTGTTACTTCAAAATATCTATGATTCCAATAGGTACCTAATTAGAAGTAAAATAAAAAAAAAAAAAAAACACTTTTTTTTGATAAAAACACATTACATACCAAACTTCCGAACGAAAAGGTAAAATATGTCATTAAAAGAGTCACACGTAAAAATGCATGAAAATACATGTAGCACAAACATGTCTGTGCATTGTCTTATCGAACGTATCAAAGCAAGTGTGGACATGAAAAACCGTTGCATGTCCGCACTTTCTCACAGTGGGACGAAACGACTGATATTCAATATTAGCAGAATCTCAGTCTTGTACGGTCATGCTTTCATAAAACACTATAAATTGGTTTGTTTGTGACATGTATTTATTTGTGATTTGAACTTTGAATATAATTTATTGAGGAGCAGTACTACGAAAAAGAAAATCCGAGGATACAGTTTATTTATTCGAGTTTGAACAAAAATCTTCTGTTTCAAGTAAGTACATACTTTATTGTTTTTTTTTTTTGTTTGCTTTTATCACAGGGGCTGTTGAAATTGTTTGTCAATAAGTTTTTATTTCTTCAGATAATATGACTGAACCAAAAAAGAAATGCAGACAGTGCAGCTTGGACTATTTGTACTTATTTTGAATTTGCATATTTATTTCATAAATGTCAAAAATGTAAAAAAAAAAACTCTGCTCGTATTTTTTTTGCTTTAATTTTCGTTCGTTATTAAATGTTGCACAAGATAATGCCATATTCTGTAGTCCCTTTACCTTTTTCAATCATTAATTACATGTGATTAAAATGAAAAGTTTGATATCTAGTGAAATATTTAATATCGAGTACTGTACACATTTTATTAATTTGAGTAAGTAAATGACTAGGGGTCAACAGTTTTAGAAGTTTTTGGTAAAGGGGTCTGCAGCCAAAAAATGTTTGGGAACTCTTGCTCCAACATACCAAATTGCTTATTTTTAATGAAGGGATGAGTTGAATTTGACCTGAGTAGGAGGAAGTATAGCCTGTGATGGCCTGGTGTGAGCAGGCTGACCCGGGAGATTAAAGCAGTGGTGTCCATAGTTCATTAAGCATTATTAATCCTTTCATTCATTTTTCTGAACTAACCCAAGTCTACCCTAGTGTAAGAAGGATAGGGCATTTCTTTGGATCATATCAGTGGGTGCCCTAATGCAGTGTAGTACAAAAGAAAAGAAGATTCTGGCAGTTGGGATAAATTGTTCACCTCCCAGCTACAAAGGATGGGGCATGGAGCCCAGAAGACGCTGTCAGACAATCATACTGTAGATGTGCTTTTCTAAACAAAAAAAGGTTTTGTTAGAATACTTTTTGCATATATGAGGGACAGAATAAATCTCGGACGGGAACACAAGTCTGTGAGGCTTACCACTGACTATCCCTTTGAGTTCCCTGTAAGTGGCTTTTCAAAACTATAGAGACTTCTACTTTAAAGCCTAGGACTGACTTGCCTTCATTTTTAGCATCTGTGCTTCTAGTTTTTTGATGTTTCACGCTGGCACCATCCCTTCCACCCACACTTACTTGTGATAGTTCCAGTGAACATAATGTGCATGTCTGTGGGAGGAAACTCATTGAAATGGAGAGAATGTGAAAACCTAGTGGAACTGGCAGTGGCTAGGCTGGAACTGGGAGGCAGCGGTGCTATCCACCACACCACACCACTCCAATCTGTTATTTTCTTACTTATCCGCTTCATGTTGTAGGGTTGGATCCTCTTCTGAGAGCACTGTGTGCAGGGTCAGAAACAACTTTGGATGAGACACCAGACTTTTGTAATACACAATGACTTCCTCCAGGCCATCCTAGAATCTTTGAGAAGCCGAAAACAATAACATTCTCAAACCTGCTTAAACTGGTTTACGGTCTGGAGGTCAGAGCCTTCTCTGAAAGAATTAGGTACAAAATGGAAACCAACCATGGCTGGTAAGGCCATTCATAGCAGGCCACCTTCACACATCACCAGTTCAGCTAACACGCTGCGATGGACTGGCCCGCTGTCCAGTGTTGATTCTACCTTATGCCTGATTGCTGGGATTGGCTCCAGTTGCCCTGTGACCTCCCCAAAAACACACACTCCTTTTGGGGTGTGGTGGCGAAACCACATAGATGTTTCAAGTTTTATTGCCATATACAGATAACAATGGAACATCATTACCAGTAATGAAATTATTGGACTCGGAGTCTCCTCAAATTGCACTGTAAAATAACACTTGACAGTAATAAAAAAGCAAAAATAATAAAAGTAAGGATAAAATAGTAAGGTGCATAGAAAAATATTCAATATCTGTAGAGGAAGGGAGTAGTGCATGTAGATGTATGTTCGAGTTTGGTCTTTTCTGATTGGAAGTGCTTTGAGTAGTGAGAAAAGCGCTATATAAATGTAAAAAATTATTATTACAGTAGGCAAATCTAAAAGTGACTATTTTTAAAGTGACTGTTATCAAAGTGATCAGTATTCAGCAGTTCAGTAGCCTCTTGGCTTGTGGATAGAAACTGTCTCTGAACCTGCTGGTGCGGGTCTGGATGTTCCTGTACTACTTTCGAGATGGCAGGAGCATGAAGAATCTGTGACTGGGTTGGCTGAGAGCAGAGAGGATCCACTGTGTCTTCCTCCTGCAGCTCTGTCGGTAGAGGTCCTGGATGACTGGCAGCGGTGATGCAATGTGCCAATCTGACTACCCCGTGAAGAGCTTTGTGGTCCACCACATTACAACTGCCATACCATGTTGTGATACAACCAGAAATAATGCTTTCAATGTTACATCGGTAAAAACTGGTGAGCATTCGTTCTGGAGTCTGTGCCAGACCTCCCCAGCTGCTATAGAAAGAAGAGATGCTGTCTTGCTGCTTTCGTTATTGCACCTATATGGTGTGACCAGCTTAGATTCTCATGAATATTGATCCTCAGGAATTTGAAATAGCTTATTTTCTCTGTCTTTGTTCCCTCTATGTAAATGGAGGGGTGTCCACCACCCTGCAATCTCCTATAGACCATGTCTTGCTGGTATTGAGCAGTAGGTTGTCCCAACAACATGATGTCTGGGCTCACCCCTCTGCTCTTTAAGCAGACTTGCCTTCATCTTGATATGCAGCCGATAATGGTCGTGTTGTCTGCAAATTTAACGATGGTACAGGAACTTTGTGTGGCTGTATAGTAGTGGGTATACAATGGGGGCTGAACACACATCCTTGGGGGACAGCGGTGTTGTGTGAAGGACGTCACATTGCCAATACTTGCAACTTGTGGTCTGCCTGTCAGAAGTCCAGGATCCAGTTGCAGAGAGATGCACTGATGTGCAGATCACAGATTTCATAACCAAGCTGGATGGAATTATGGAGTTGAAAGTGGAGCTGTAATCGCTGAACATTATCTGCATGTACAGATTTTTCTGGTCCAGGTTGGAGAGGGCAGTATCTAGTGCAAATGCTATTGCATCATCTGTGAATATCTTTGACCTATAGGAGAACAGGAGTGGATCAAGTGTAGAGGGTAGTAGGGATATAATGTCATCTTTAACCATACGCTCAAAGCCCTTCATGATAATGGAGGTGATTGCTACTATGCAATAGTCATTAAGACAGTTCACATTTGGTTTCTTTGGGACAGGGAGGATGGTGGTCCTCTTAAAAAATGTGGGGACTACGGACAGGAGAAGGGAAAGGTTAAGGATATCTGCCAGAGCGTGGGTGCATGCTTTGAGTGCCTATCCTCAAAGCGGTCACCTTCCCTATATTGCAGCTCTTTCTGTTGTAGACTTGGGTGGTCTTTAGCCCACTCCATATGTGCTTGGTGTTTGAGCCACTGTAACAGGATTCCAACTTTTGCCTATATTATCCCTTAGCTGTTTTTACAGCTTTAAGTGTGTACCAGGATTTTCTGTACACGCATGGATTTCCGGTTCTAAAGGCTGTCCGCGCTCTAAGAGCCATGTGGACCTATCCATTAAATCACAGCTGCTGGTTGGAATAAGTCCATCCAGTAACCCATGGTATGACATCATTGATACATTTGTTTATGTATCCCGTTATATAGTGAGTGTAGTCACTGATATTATTGTCTGCAGCAATCTGTTAAGTTTCCCAGTCCGTAAAGCAGAAGCAGTGACGAAAGACAATGCCTGAATGGTTCGTCCAACAGTGAACTGATCGAGTCAATGGCTACTCACATTTCAGCCTCTGCCTATAGGCTGGCAGCAGCAGGACCGAGAAGTGATCTGATTTGCTGAAGGACCGAGAAGTGATCTGATTTGACGAAGGCTGGTCAAAGGTGGGCTTTGTAGGCATGTGTAGTGTAAACATGATCCAGGATGTTATGGTGTTGTGTTGGAAAGTTTACATGCTGGTGATATTTAAGCAAAACCTTCAGATTGTTGCCAGCCACAATATAAGCAGCCTTTGAGTGTAATTGTTCCTGCCAATTGATGATACCGTAGTTTGTTCAGTACCCTTGTGATGTCTGTATGGTAGAGTGGGTGGGGCGTATAATCAGCAGGACAAACTACCGCTGTGAAGTCTCTAGGCAGATAAGGTCTGCATTTGATCATAAGGTGCTCAAGATCAGGAGAGTATCCCGACGAGATTATCTGTACATTTGTACACCACCGTTTGTTGGTCATTATGCACACACCACCTCCGACTCCCTTGTTCTGTCCTGGCGATTAATGGAGAAACCCTGGGGTACAATGGCCGAGTCAGGGACTGAGGGATCCAGCCATGAATCTGTAAAGACAAAAACATTGTAGCTCACAATGGCCTGATGGAAACTCAGACTGGCTCTTAATTCATCCATTTTATTTTCCAACGATTGGACATTCGCTAGAAGAACACTGGGAAGTGGGGAATGGTGTTGTCTATTTCGTTGCCTGACCAGGATTCCAGCTCTTCTCCCCCTTTTTCTCTGTCGGTGTTTCTGTCAAAGTAGCCCAGGTCAGACACCTCCATTCATAGAAAAGTCCACTGGTATAGTTCCAGATCGCAAATTTTCTTGGATGTCCGTAAGTGTCTGTCTGTCGTATGTAATCAATTTGTTACAAGTTCCAAGAAAAGTGCAAAGTTGAGGAGGATGCCGAGTAACGGAAGGCATCCTCACCGGTGCCATCTTCATCAGCAGATGCAAGATTTTAACGCAGGACTTGGGAAGCATGAGGTGATAGTGCTATCCACCGTGCCACATTAACACATTTTATCATGTAACAATTTAAGCTAATGTAAAAAGAACATGGAACAAAATACTATTTCCACAAAATTTCTTTGACAATTTTATTTTACAACTAAGACATTTTCACTTTTTTGTACATTCAAAAACAAAAAAAATTCAACAAACTAGAAACAAGAGCAAACTAATAATCATGTCAATTTCTCTCAGAAAATAGGCAAAAATATACATTCAAAATAAACAATAATAAAAAGTAACTGCAAATATAATATTTCAAAATACTTTGTACAGCAGACTAAATATACTGTGCATAATTGCCATGATACTCATTCCAGTGGTTCATACAGTGAAGGTACGCACTCTGAAGCAAATCTTACAGTTCCCATAGTGAAGTACTGCAACATGTTACTTTTTAGATCCTTGCAGTCGCATCACAGTTACCGATTTAACTAGGATTTCTTACTTGCGTTACATAAGTTTCTAAGTAAATAATATTTAAACATCATTAATGTCTTGAAGGGCAGGCATTCCATTTAACACACAATGTTGGAAGAGACAAGTGTGGCTGTCTGGTCCGAGTCCCCTGGTCGATTTTTGCATTTGTTTCATACAGGCACATATTGAATTTTCTGATGCTTCCAGATCTGTATCAGAGATGTGCATTGTGACATTACCAGTAGCGGCGTACTGCACGATAACGTGCAGTGAATACACTTGACTTGAGCATTCCTAGTTTTCATAATCTTTCTTTCTCTGTACGTTTTAACATTTGTTTGCTCAGAGGTTGATGCGCTTGCTGCTTCCTGAGCAGTTCTTTTTTTCTCCACCCTAGCAGCCCGCTGCTTCTCTTCTTTCGTCGGCATCTTTTTGCGTTAAAACTGATTTGTTAGTTTTTGTGTTGCAATTACTTAGTATGTTTTCTTTTAATTTTTCACTTAAGTGCCTTCAATCTGCCTCAAGAATTATTAGCGAAGGTGGTAGGGAGTGAGAACGGTGCCCATACGCATGCACCGCACGGCGGTCCTGCCGCGCGCTGCCGAGAGTTGATTCTACAATAAAATAAAAATAAAAAGAGTAATACAAATCATCACCCCGAAAGCCGATAGTAGACGTCAGATAGTATATGTGTACCAAATTTCAAGTCAATAGGTGAAGCGGTTTGCGAGCTACAGGTGATTTAAAATCCTGGACAGACGAACAGCCACGGTAGCGTATTATATAAGAAGATATGGTAAAGTTGATGTTACTTTACTAATAAACATTAAAGTATAAAATCACTTTTACAATGCATTGAAAGAATATAATTCAAATTCTTTTTCTTAAGGAAAACTTAGTTAAGCTAATTGCAGCGTCTATCTGGGAACTTTACATTTAAATGTGCAATATTAGCTAAATTAGCCTTTTTGTTCCTTGTGCTGTAGAGTCTTTTGATAAAAGCATGTGAAGGATTAGAAAACAATCTTTGATACTTAAATGAAAATGCTCAAGTTTCTTGAGTCTTTAAAAATGTAGCACTTTATTCTGATAGTTGTTTTTTTTTTTTTTTGTCCCATCTCTTCAATGCTCCTATGAAAATTGAGAAAACTGTGAACAAATAAGGTTGATTTACCTTAATTGTTAATGAATGTAAGACAGATGGATAATAACAAAATGTGAATTTCTTTTTCATCTTCACATGCCCTCTTGATACTGTAAAGACCAGTGAGATGGGAGACAGAGCCATGGTTCTTGGGTAAACTGGAGGCCACTGGCCCAGTCAGTCAGTATGTGCACTCATCTGCTGGGCTACTTGCCACTTACCAACTCCCTGGGTGCAAGAATTTGGGCAGTTAAGTCAGTTTTATTTATTGTGAACTAAAGACCTCTGCTGCCTGGTCCATATGTTTGAAGTGGCACAGCTCCGATTTAAGTCATGAAGTTTATTTGTTGAACTGATGAATGCATGCTCACTGTTATTATTATTTCCTCCACACAAAAAGACTGAATAATTGATAAAAACTACATAAATCGATAAAGAGGAGATAATGAGTCATCCTGGCACTTTCTAATAGGTGCATACTGCATTTTTAGGGATCTACAGAGTACCATAATGTAATTGGTAATGCAGTTACTTTTACCAAAAAGTAATAATGTAAAGTTATATTAATAATGATGATAATATATAGTTAATTTGAGAAGATTAATCAGTGATTTGTAAAGGAGTACTTTCAGTGAGTAACTACTCCAACTCTGATTGTGATACCGCTTCATTTTTTTGTGCAACCTCCTTAAAGCCTGAAAAATAAAATTTCTTGCATACTGCATAAAAAATTCTTTTTATAGTTTCACATTCTTGAACAAATCAGAATACAAAAGAAATGCTGGCAAAAGAATATAATAAAAATAAATTCCAATGATAAAACTCATCAGAAACGTTATGAATGAATAAAAATTAAACCATTTTAAAAGAAAAACATTTAATGAATAAAAACCATGTGATCAACAAACAAGCCCAAAGCTTTAAATGACCATACTAATACTGAATATAGATAAGAGTGCTACTTGACAACAGGCATGTGTATTGGACACAAATGGACTTTAAGTGGACTGTACATATGGATGATCTGTTATTCACAGCTATTCTAATTTAATTAAGATCTCAAAAATCCTATCCGTGCACTAATTGCCTTACAACTCCAGAATATTTTACCCGTGACACAACCCTCAGGACCATCCTCACAAGCACAGGTTTGGGAACCACTGGTTTAACTACTGAAACATGAAGCTGGACTGGTTTGTACCTTTGTTTTTGAGATAAGGTTTCAGCTCCTGTATAGTTTGTAACACAATGTCTACGAATATAAAAGTAGCTGTAGCTGTGCCAGTGCTCACTTCACTCTGTCACCTGTTTTACATGCCCATTCATTCCATTGAAACTAATTTTAATATTTCAAAGGCACAACTGCTGCACTGTGCAATCTGGCACAACAGTCCTCCATCTCATCATGTGCATTTGTTCCAAGTTTGATCAAGTCTTCTGCAATTTCACTTTTAATTAAAAAAGCAAAGGTGGTTGGAACCAGAAAGGGGTTTTTGAACTCTTATTTTTTTCATTACTATTTATTGCTCTTTAGACTTGCCAATATCCTTCCTCATGGTTGGCATTCAGTGGGTTAATTTTTCCAAGTGTCATCATGTTGTGCCCTTTAAAGTTCTATTATATTTTGTAAGAAAAATATGCCTTTTTGTAATATTATTTACAATAAATTATTTTCAAAGTGAATGTATGGATTTCTTGAAGTAAAACGGAGGTTTTCGCTGGAAAAAGTCCTTTCTGGGCCGTTTCTTTTAGAAGTGTTTGCCAGATAGTTTAGATGCAAAGTAAGTCTTTTTAATCCAAGGCTCATGGTGAGGTAAATCACAAACCAGTACATACCATTTTTTTTTTCTCTTTTCTCAATTGCATCTTAAATCAAAATAAAAAGAAGATAATTAAACCTCGGGGATTCATTTGGACTGTCTCTCCATTTCCACTTCATCTGTTTTTTCGTTGGAGGGACGGTTTCTTTGGCTTCTTCGTTCTACCTTCAGGAAGCGTCGTCCACCTCCAGTTCCTGCAGCTGCTCAGTTATGCCACTGAGTCCGTTCTCCAGATTCTCAGAGCTTTCAAAGCAGCCCGAGTCACGAGGGATGTCCGCTTTCTGCTCAGAGTCCTGGGAGTCATTTTCCTCACCCGCCTCATCACTTTCACTTTCACCTATAAAAATATATATTTTTTTTCCTTAGATGAAATTTCCCAAAACAACATTATCTATTTTTTTTTCTTCCTTAAGTAAACAAAATGTGTACTGCCATTTTTCTATTGTATGTATGTATGTATGTATGTATGTATGTACTCAATGAACAAATCAAATTCATGCTTTTCTCCATATTAAATAATCTTCATGTTAATCAGGAAAAGTCATGAGCACAGAATCATGGGCATAGTGTGAAGGTAAGCATCAAACAAAAGTGATTACTTTATAGAACTACTGCAAGTAAGAACCAAGATTGACCACTATACTGTATGTCCATTGAGGACTGTATCTACCTGCAGTCCCTGTGCTCAGTACACATTGCCAACCTGGCACCATTATATCCTGGTATGGATCTGGTTCTCAGGTTGGTTTGCTCTGGTGATCTAACAATTTACCCTGCAGTTTCTGTTTTTCACCTTCCTTTAAATATTTTTACATAGGTTAAATCCTGTTATAGTGAATACAGTACTGAAGGAACAAAATTTTTCAGAATATTGAATACTTTTTGTGGGCCTGGACGAATATTCACTCAATTTTGTCAACACATATCATTTTAACAAAATGTAAATTTCAGTATAACAAATGTTTTTTAATCTGAAGATCATAATGAGATGCAAAAAATATTTTAAGGCTGTGCCCACACTTTTTGCCAAGTCTCAAGAAGTCTGCAACAGGCTGTCTCTTTCCTGTTAGACCAAACAAAGTGAGTCTGTGGCGAAATTTCCAGTCTCGGGACATCATACAGGTAAAACTGGATTCTGTACTCCACCCTAGCGTCTGCATGGTTAGTTGTGTCATCTGTGGATACTGTACTTGACTGTATTCATACCTGTATTTCTATACAAAAAGTTACATCTAATGTCTCATTTTCAAATAAAATAAAATGCAGGTACTTTATTACTTTATAGAGAAGGCAGGTACAGTCTCAAGACTTCATTCAAAATAGGGGCTGTGACACGGGCAATCATCCTGCTTTAATTCCCATCTTTAGATTAGAATAACACCAGGGGCTTGGAATCACTGTTGTGGTAGAGCAGGAGTATGGAAGGAAGGAAGAGCAGGTCAAAGCCTGGTGTTAAATGTTCTAAACATCATGCGACATGCATGTTGCACGGTAAGCCCAATCCTGAAGAGGGCAGCCAGTTGCTTTGCCCTTGGTTAACTGTTTACCAGACGCAGCAGAGCAGCTCCAGAGCTGTCCTTGTGCTGCTGCCATTAGAGATGGCGAATCACTGGCAACCTTGGTCACAACATTATACATATTTTTCCCCATATTTGTTATAATGAAATTTCTGTTCAAACAAATTTTTTATGGTCACATAAATTCTGATTACAATTGGATTTTACCTGTATATAATTGGTCTTTTATTGTTGAGTATCTGTTTGTACATCATGTACTTTAGAGTGTGCACCAAATAACTTTCAAATGTCATCTTTCCACAATTGTGTGCTTCATTCTGACATCAGTATAAGTTGGTGACTATTAACCACTAACATAAACAGGCAATTGTGTCCCTAAAAATTTGCCTCTCTAGAGAAAATTTGGAAGTTGTAGACCACTTTTCATATCTCAGCAACAATGTGTCCCAAAAGGCAAACACCGCAGAGGAGGTTCAAAACTGTCAGCACCTTTATCAGGGAATTGTTCTGGTGGGTCTTTGCAAACAATGCGTTCAATTAGAAAACCAAGCCAAACATCTGCAATGCTATTTGCATCACTATTCTCCTGTAGCATAGTGAGATTTGGGTTACCTTCTCTCCTCGTTTTAATACTCCCAGGAGATTTCGTGAATGAAACCTAAAGAAGTTTTTTATATCACTCGAGATGATCACTGTACCATTTCTAATGTCCTCTCCAAGGCAAATAAGAGCCAGCATTTAGGCCATGATAGTGCCGAACCAACTCTGCTGGAATGCTTGAATCCCAGCTTTGTGGATAAATCTAAAGTAAATGGGAGGTTCAGTGAAACCGTGAAAGTCTCCCTTTCAAAAGTTGGATCAACATCACTAGCCAGGACTCATTCTATGGAACTTTCTACTATGGCACTGCATTATCCATAAAACCAGTGCTCATTCTGAGACTGACTAGGTTTTTGATGAAGCAGAGAAAAGATGGTGTTATGGGGAACCATTCCCAAGTAGAACCATGTACCATTCACTAGCAACACGGTTTCAAGATTTGTGCTCTGAAGAGTGGACTCCTGAGCCATTTATGGACACACTGAAAGCTGTGACAGATGCCAGATCTTGTTTCTTTTCTAAAAGAAATATCAGAGGAAGCATAATGACTATGGGATTTTTATAGTCCGAGGTTAAAGTGTCTTGTCTTTTTAACAGGCAGAGCCTGAACACTTGGAACCCATGATGATCTGGATGACAATCAAGTAAATGACGCTGATAGATAGTATTAAACAAAATCATTTTCCAAATGAATGTGTTACCTCCGATTACATCAACAACACAAGAACAGCCTGTGGAAACAATAAGCTTGCAGTTGGAGCACATCCTGGATGAGTCACCAGTCCAGAACACAATAAAATCTTTAAATGGCTAACATCCTAAGGTATTTAAAGTCTATGAAATACATACTGTCATATTCCAGGAGATGCTCAGCTGCTGTCAGCAATTTAGACCGGTGTTCTGGATCTGTGATATTGAGCTCATTCAGATGGGACTCTCTCAGCTCTTTAAAATCTTCCAGACTCTCAAAACCATGCATTGAAAGAAGGGGGATAACCTCCTGTAAGATGCAAAAGTTGACAATGTCACACGAATGACAGAAAAATAAAAAGTAGATCTCATCAGAGCTTGGTTAAGATTTGATGTGTTCATTTTTCATTCAAAGTCAGACAGTAAGACAAAAGACTTCTTTTTGAAAGACGTTTCATTTAACAAGCATTTGCTGCATATAAAGACTACAACTGAACACTAAATTGCATGTTTTGTTTCTGTTGTCTTTTTAAAATGCTTCAACCTTAAAAAAAGCCAACCTAAATAGAGCAGGCACAGTCTTTCCATTATACAGTAAATATGGTACATTTATATAGCGCCTTGGTATAGTCAGCACCACTCTCAAAATGTTTACACAACTACACTACATTTGGTAACATTTTTTAACATCTAGTGCATATTTGGTTGGATTATGAATATTGAAATGGCAGCCTTGTGGTTTATAGTCCATCTCCTCATTAACTAGACCACACTGCCTAGTAATAATGACATTACCGTCAGATTGATATTCTCAAGGACCTCGTCCAACGTTTTTGGCTTAAGCTTCTTGTTTTTGCTGTGGCATCTCTTTCGCCTAGGAGGGGTGGATTCCTCCGGCAAAATGTCAACATAGATAAACTTGAAAGATCCAACTTTGTTGTTCAGCATGCCAGTCCAGGTTCCAACCGGGGGCTTCTCAATTATCTTAATTATGTCTCCTTTCTGTATGAGGGGAAGAACAGAGGCAGGCATGCTATCATAAAGGCATCACGGATTAGAGATACATCTGCCATAAACATCATTCAAGATAGCATAAGATAACATCATGAAATATGCTTTATTCCTCTTCAGAGTTTTGGGGGGACTATAAGGTTTAAGGAAGAAACCAATCCAAAGTGCCAGTCAACTGCTGGATATACTCACACTCCACTAATTTGGAATCTCCACTTAACAGAATACTCACATTTTTGAGATATTGGAGGAAATCCAGAATGCCTGGAGAGAAAAACATGAAAGCACCCAGGTAGTAACTGGGTACAGAATTTGACCTGAGGATTCTGACCACTGTGCCACCCATCCTCCAAGATGACACAGTGAATTGCTTGTTTCCAACACAAAGATGCCTCAGGTAGACTGAGATGACGTGATCATAAGGAAACAATTAAGGTTATGGTGTGTTCAAGAAATTGTATAGGCCATCATAAGCTTTACTAAAGGCCCACAATAATATGATGTTTAACATGAGAACACTCACCAAAAAAGGGGAATATAGGCCATCGTGATCATTAAGTGAAGTTGAATCATACAAGAGGGAAATTAGCCATAAGAACCTGAGCCACAGATATAGTACACAGACACAGATAAAAAATACTCATATTCTACATTACTGCATACAGTATTTTGACAGTGAGCATTACAAACACAAGCCTAATATTAAATAAAACATACCATTTAGTGAAGAAATAACAAAGACCACTGATGCTTATTTCATTTATTAATTAAAGTTATACAATACCCAGGGTCTCTGTTTAAAAGGCAAATTCCTCCTTGGACTCAAGAATTGGTTACATGCACTTTAAACAACATTAACAGCAGCCAGAGGTTTCTTGAAGTGACTGATCAATCTCAATGGCTGTGGCACTTTTTGAGCTTTATCTACCTCTTTCTGGTCCTGACCCAGCATCTTGCAAGGAATGGGTTCTAAACATTTACTCGGCCATTCCAGCACTCTCCTCAAATGCAGACCTGTTTTTAGGTGGTTGATCATTGTCTTGGTGAATGACCTTGGTGTGATTTGACCAAGCTTGAGGATGGATGGCCTGACATTCTCAGAGGGACTCCTCTGATACAGGGCACAATTCATAGATCCTTCAATGATGGGAATTCATTAAATTCCGGGAGTGGCACATAAGACCCAAGCTGTGATTTTACTGTTGCCATGAATGAGTGGTGTCATCTACTGCATGGTTAATTACTGGCTTGTGAAAGTTGAGAATGAACAAGAGAATTCATCTTAACATTTATCAGTGACCGCAGATCACTTTGTGGCTTATTCTTTATGTACAGTGTTTATTGCTGCCAGAAAAGTCACTAATGTTCTATGCTCCTGTTCAGAAAACAGATGGATGAATGGATGTAATGCTAAAATTTTTATTTAGAACTTAACCACATTACTGGTGATCTTCTTGTATTTGTAAAACACAAAGACAGTAATTTTAATCACTGGTGTAGCTAGTACACTGCCCCACCACCAAATAATATTAAGGAAAAGAAATGTAAAGACTTCAGGGGAAAAAAAAGGTTAATTTTTTTTTTTATATTTAACTGAATATAGATTTTATTTGAAATATATATATTTTGTAAGTCTAATTTTTATGTAAGAAACATGAATAGGTCACTTAACACTAAAGTACTGGGTAAAATATTTGAAGGTTAATTATTTATTTAATTGAACAGACATTTATTGAGAGTAATTTAAAACTACTGTTGCATTGATTTTTTTTATTGTTTATGCACCTTAGGAGAATATGCTATTTTAATGACAGAAAGCATTTATTAGATTGTATTATATCAGGTCAATTTATTTTCAATGTTTTACATAGTATGATTTACAGTTTATAAAATTGTTGTAATCTACTCTGTATATATAAAATCCTAAGCCTAAAAGTGCAACGGTGATGTTTTTATGTTTTTTGTCATGCTTTAAATCGGGCCTATTTTAAAACCTAAATACATATGCTTGGTATCATTCTTTTCAGAATTTATTGAACTTTAATGTGATGTTGTTAGATTTTCAGATTATTATTCTGTTTTTAAATTATAAACTAAAAAATATCAAGAACTCGCGTCCCGCGAGACGAGACTTTGTGCCAAAAGATTTAACCACGCCCGGGGCAGGAAATAAAACACAAAGAGTAGGACAGCTGCTGTACAGACTTTTAAATGTTTGAAGCACCGCACGAGATGCGGATCACGCAGCATGGCAGCAGCAACAAGCCAGCAGCTAATCGAGCAAAGAGGAGGTAAAAAAAAAACTATTTGTTTCCCATTGTATCACGAATTAAGAGGGGCTTTCGGAGGAGTGATTGCATCTCCTTGGGGTGCGTTCAGCCCTCCTCTTCACAACGTGAGCAGCAGAGACGCAAAGTGGCTGGCGAGCAAAGCGAGCAGCGGGGAAACTCCTAGTATCACACAAATAATCTAGAAAATCCTTGTTAATCGCATTCTCATGTTAATGCTCACAACTGATAACTTGAATATTACAAAACTAGAAAATTGTTCTCATAAATGCTAGTCATATAGGAAAATTAATTTTATTGTCATTAGATATATTTTTTTTTGGACAATTTCCTTCAGGAGACATCTTATGTTTATTTTTGTGGCTCTTTTCTTTTTCAACAGAGAGAATTGCCAAGCTTAATATTCTCATTTGTGACATAGTTGATCTCAAATAGTCAATCTCAGTTTGCCAGAAAGATCTTTCAGCTGTTGCTGTTATGTTTACTGTCAAAAACAAAGCACATGTAGCACACATATTGTACCTTGTATATACAGCTTCAGTTACTAGAAGCAATACACTCATACAAACTTACCCATAGGTTCACCCCAATCTGAGCTTTGCTAAATTATTCCAACAATACACATGGATCCAGCTTGTTCAGAACTGGAATTGCTTCTAACACTACTATTATGTTCTATGAAAGCACATCCCATAACACCTTTTTCAAGTGCTAGGTAACAAATACAAGGCTGCTTCTGCTGCTCCCCTTCGTCTTTTCAGGATAAGACTGTGACCTGTGATTTCAAAGCATACAGTTTCAAATTGTCATTTGCAATCCTGATCACATGCACTTGCTGCATGTATTGGTAAACATTTGACTTTTTAGGGAAAAAGGTACTGAGTGCTTAGGGGCCCTGTGGGATTTCTCTCCCACTCCACGCCATTGCTACGCATCTGGCCCCTTTCCATTTGGTATAAAAACGTGTAATCTCACAATTAGGTTATTAAACATGCTGGTTTTTTGAGAGTTTTCAAAAGTATGCAATATTTAAACTTGGATATTTTTTTAGCACGATTAAGGTTTAGATAATCAAAACATGTCCAAACATACCCTCAAGTAAAATCAACTTTTAGTACTTTCTTGCCTTTACAACAACACTGTGAATTTTTCCGTCAAGAATATTTTTAATGTGTTGTTAAGCTTAAAAAGGAAACATTAACAATGAGAAGGATAAAATAAACTAACACAAAATCAGAGTCCTGTTTGATCCTTGCCGAAAATAAGGTTTGAGGCTGGTTCATTAAAAATGTCGATCTATTCTCGGAAGGGAACCAACAGTAGCACATCCCGCTGTACTCACATGCATTTCATGCACTTTTATCGTGATGATTTCAATCTGACAATTAACACGAAAACTGTCCTTCGAGAAAAATCTGGGGGAATGTGCAAACTTCAGACATTCAAACCCTAACGCGGGAGCAGCACTAAGTACAACGTCAGCTTCCTACTTTTGTGCCACCCACCATATAAATGCCTTTGGCCTCAGCTTTGGCATTGTATATCTAATTCCTGCATGAAACCATTTTCAGTTGCTGTACAGTATTTCATCCCTCAGTTGAACTGTTGACATTCTGCCTTTGCATACTTTTGGTTATATGCATGATTGCCAGGTATCATTTGCAATTATTGCCCAAAATCACCTAAAAACAGCCCAACCATAAGTATCCCATCTGAATTGAACAGGAGAGTATTTGAGTACAATATCCAAATGCGCAGATGCTCGAGCGACACCCGAGAACTTTTTGCATTGGCGGGGCTGAGGTTGCCATCTTTACATACACTTCTACACTGTACTGTGTACAGGAGACAATGAAAACACATCTTCTTTCGGCTGCTCCCATTAGGGGTTGCCACAGCAGATCATCTTTTTCCATATCTTTGCATCTTGTTCTGTTATACCTGTCACCTGCATGTCCTCTCTCACCACATCCATAAACCTTCTCTTAGGCCTTCGTCTTTCCTGGCAGCTCTATCCAATATCCAATTGTTTACAAGAACAATATTAAATTAGGGAGTAATAAAAATGCAGGTAAAAACAGACAATAACTTTGAATAATGTTAACGTTTATATCCCCAGGTGGAACTGAAGAGTCACATAATGTGGGGGAGGAACGATCTCCTCAGTCTGTCAGTGGATCAGGACAGTGACAGCAGTCTGTCACTGAAGCTGCTCCTCTGTCTGGAGGTGACACTGTTTAGTGGATGCAGTGGATTCTCCATAATTGATAGGAGCCTGCCTCCCAATATACCCAGCATCTCTCCTCTGTACATGTCCAAACCAACGCAATCTCGCCTCTCTGACTTTGTCTCCCAACTGTCCAACTAGAGCTGACCCTCTAATGTACTCATTTCTAATCTTATCCATCCTCGTCACACCCAATGCAAATCTTAGCATCTTTAACTCTGCCACCTCCAGCTCTGTCTCCTGCTTTCTGGTCAGTGCCACCGTCTCCAACCCATATAACATAGCTGGTCTCAATACCATCCTGTAGACCTTCCCTTTCACTCTTGCTGATACCCATCTGTCACAAATCACTCCTGACACTCTTCTCCACCCATTCCACCCTGCCTGCACTCTCTTCTTCCCTTCTCTTCCACGATCCCCATTACTCTGTACTGTTGATACCAAGTATTTAAACTCATCCACCTTCACCAACTCTACTCCCTGCATCCTCACCATTCATTTACACAAATTACCATATATGACAAGCATTTTTTTTCATTTTTATTACTATTTAATTTAATATTGTTTCTTTGTATCAGTATACTGCTGCTGGATTATGTGAATTTCCCCTTGGGATTAATAAAGTATCTATCTATCTATCTATCTATCTATCTATCTATCTATCTATCTATCTATCTATCTATCTATCTATCATTTTAACATGTCGGCAGTTTTATTTTTCAATTAAAAGGGAAGATTTTTCTGTAAAGTTTTTTCGCTTTTCCAGTCCTTGCAGAATCTTTTCTGAGTAGTCCTTGCAGAGAGGTGTGTTGCCCCAACAAAACGTTTTTTTCCTTCTTTTTCAAGAACTGATTGTTTTCCTACTTTGTCAGTTAATCGTGCTATTGAAAGTTTTGGTTATTTTAAGAGTCATTTATTATCTATCATGCTCACTCCTTCTGATCTTTACCTTGCAAGTTGGAACAACTGGCCTGTGCCCCGCTACATGCAGCCTCAATGTTACTTGGAGTAACGTTTAGATGTCTGTAGCTTGCCTGTTTAGGTTAAGGACCCAAATCCCCACACCACAGAGATGTGCTGACACTGATTATGCAGACTAGGCTTAACAAAGCTGTAACAAGGTTTTATTTTTGCTTCTAAAAACTGCCCAGAACATCACCTTGTTTTTTTTCCATAAAAAATAAATAAATAAATAAAAACACCAAAAACCGAAACCCGCGAAAGCCCTTTTTGATAACTGGAGAAACCAATCAAAAATAGTCAAATTCAGCTGGAAAACAGTGATTAAAAAGTCTGAGTGCTCATCAAATTTGAGCCTGTTGCTGGATAGGTCTGATTGACACATAGTCTATCCAATAAGATTTGCACATTATATAGATACTGGGCTGCCATATCTTGTGTCTGCAGTGCGCTAATATTACATGCAAGAAGTGAAAAGGTAACTTATTCAAGGCACTTATTTAGATTTTGACCATCTTTGAACAGTAGACATGCACACTGGTTTATATGTTAGAAGGAACAGGTCTTTATCTGACTCATTGTTGACTGAGAACGTCTTTATTTTTATATTGGTTAGATGTTGGTGCTGTTCCAGAGGCTTAGGATTATTTTTAAATTTTCTGTGTGAAGTTTGGCAGCTGGTGAGGGGGCTGCACTAAAAAAGGGGCGATACATTTTAAATAACAGAATTAGTATACAGTGGTAGGTAGCAGCGAGTCATGTTCGTGATTTAACAAGCCGCTTGTAGAAAGAGAAGGAAAAATAAAAAAGTAAAGAATGCGGAAATCTCACAGTGACAGTCAGTGCCCAAAGAATCAAACCAATGCCTTCGACTGTGAGGCCGCACCACCCACCATAACATTAAAAATATCTCCTTTAAAAAATATATGGCGAGTTGGTCTGGTCCATTGTGGGAAATATATCCATTTAAAACATCCATAGTGTGTTTCTGTGTGGACAAGGCTAAATATTGTAAAGCTCCAGAAAATTGGAGTTGTTGCCAATAAAACAAAAATTTTGATTGGGGGGTAAAAATCAGACATTACAGTGGATCTTTAAACAGAACTGCAATGGGGCTCCGATCCCATCTTTATATAAAAATACATGTCACATTTCTAATGTATAATATACATTTAGTGACTTCACACCAAAATGTTGAAGATATTGTTCCCTATGTCCATACCTGTCTTAAGTGGACAGTGCTAAAGGACTGAGTTACATTTCAAAGAGGTTTGAATCTTGGAAGTCACTAGAGATATTTGGCTACCTCACCCCCTTCCTAGCTGACGTAGGGTCAATGTCACTTTGAGTCTTTCCCCCGAGCTCTTACAGCCTATTTTCAGACTTGCTAATCATTATTGTACATTTTCTAATGAAGTACCTTCCTGCATATTATTTTAGCTTGTTTGTGGTCTGGGCTAAATCCGAGGAAAGATACAGGCAGGATGTCGGGCCTCTCCCTTCTTAACTTTTTAACAGTTGGACCCCTGCTAATAAATGGATTTGGCTGCCAGTTCCAAACACAAGAGTAAGTGCATTTGAGAAGTATTCAAACTAGATGCAAGGAGAGATAACATATAAGCAGATGAATCATTATAGATGGACCTGGACGGACTTGAGACTTCTGCAAACTTGTGGCAAATGAAATTTAATATAAGCAAATGGAAAGCATTATACATACGAAGTAAAATGTTCAACATGAATTCACAATGGGATGTTTGAAACTTCACTTTACATCTTAGCGAGTGACCTAGGTGTCATAGTGAACTCATGTTATTTACATCCGGAGAGTGGTCTGGGAGTGATTAAAAAGGCTATTAAGATGTTAAGTTACACTTTAATAAGTTTATAGTGTAGTGTACGAGTCAAAGAAACTTATGCTTCAGCTGTTTAAAGCAGTGATGTGGCCTTTTGTGGAGTACTGTGTTCAGTTGTGGTCACCATTTTGTAAAAGGGACGTAGCAGCGTTACAGAAAGTCCAGAATATATAGTGACTTGGCTGATTCTAGGAGCTGCGGTGGGCTGGCGCCCTGCCCAGGGTTTGTTTCCTGCCTTGCGCCCTGTGTTGGCTGGGATTGGCTCCAGCAGACCCCCGTGACCCTATAGTTAGGATATAGCGGGTTGGATAATGGATGGATGGATGATTCTAGGAGTGCAAGGTCTGAATTAAGGAGGAAAAATTGATAGAGAGAGAGATTAAGCAACCATACATAAGAAGTGAAATGACTGAATTGTTTAAAATGTGAAAAGAATTAGTACAGTGAATCCAGGCCATGATTTTAAAATGGGTTCCCTACAAGAGAACAGCAACACAAAACTAATGAATATTAGAGTTTTTTTGGACTGAATGGCCTATTCTTGTCAAAATGTTTGTAATTTTCTAATGAAGCAACAGCAAAGTGCAATTGCTTACGTGTCTGTTTATCAGTTTAATGTTTGCTGAATAAAGTTTACGATAAAACAAAGCTCTAAAGGAGAGCAGTAGCAGCCTTACCCTGAGTTTCAGAGAGTCGTTGTCATAGGGGCTGGGTGTGAAATCAGTGTGCACCCGTGCTCTGCCACAGAAAGGCCCAGTATAAGGAGGAGTGGAATCTTCAAGTCGCATGCTGTCCCGGTTGCTATATCCGCTATCCAGACTTTGTCTGTCACCACCTGAAAAGATTCAGAGTACAGTTTGTATACAACTTCACTGTCATTTTTCTCTTTCAGGACAAATGATAGCAATTAAAGAACTAATTGTGTGGGATTGGTAAAAGGAAAAAAACAAAAGTAATAATGAGAAGAATCCATTCAGCCCAACATAGATAATTTCCCACTCCATTAATGTTCCTTAAATATTGATTAGCTAAGACCTGAAGGTGCATCCTTAATGGCTTGTACACTACTGGACTTACATAATCTACGCTACCCGTAGCATCTTTCAGGGGATAGCTTGGTTCCCAATGCACCCCCACACCTTCATCCCATGCACTCCATGCTCAGGGAGTGCCATCTCTTGGTAGCAACCTTTCCAAGATAAATGATGCGAGTTCTCCAGCCTTCCATGTCATCATCTGTCATTGACTTTGGATTCTAATCACTCCTTTTTGTAGGTCACCATTTTAACAACACATACTGTATTCTTGAAGGTTAAATGAAATCACATGAATATAGATGATATCGCATGAGGGGAGGTGTTCCTCATCCACATTCTGAAACTTGTCATCTGGAGAAATTCACCTAACCTTCTAACAAGTCCCCTGCGTTGTAACCTTAATGATTATACATGTAGACTCTGTCTTCATTTCACTATTGGCTTCTATTATATCATAAACTTTTTTTCTTCCTTTACATTCTGCATGAAAACATGAGATTCAAATATTTGGCCATCACTACAAACTACATAGGGAAAGTAATATATAAAAAAATATAATTTTGGGGTGTAAAATTCCTTTAAAGTGGGTAATGGTGTCACTGCAGTAAATACATTTTCTATAAATTAACAGAGTAATTTAGTTAAAATATGAACCAAAAAGGAACTATAATAATATGCTAGTAATTGTATCTCATAACCCATTAGTGTAATAATACAGCAAAGTATTTCGTGAAATAATGGGTTATACACTCTGATGATAACCACATACTTGTAAAACTGTTACCTGGAATTTACTCGCATTGATTGCGTTGTAGTTTTATTCTCACGTTCATCATGTAAGTTACAAGTAAATCAGGGCACAGTGCATTTCAAATGCCTTGCATACCATTCTCCAAACTGCAAAGTCCAAGGCAGGGTTGATGCCTGTCCTGAGAGCACTGGGTACAAAGCAGGGCACTTGTGCACGTGGAGCCCACTCTTGAGCTCTCTTCTATGGGGTCATTTAAAATCACCAGACAATCTAACATGCCTGCCTTTGGGAATGTAAACGGAAAACCAAAGCACCTGGAGACAAATCCTTAGGGAGAGCATGCAAGGCAACAACAACAACAGGGCACATGACTGGAACCAGGATGGTGCAGAATCTCTAAGTAGCAGCATTCACTTCTTTGCCACTCTGCCACAAAACAGCATATGAATATACTGCAGAAGAGCTGCATGAGAAGGCAAGACCTTTGACAAATGAGAGGAGACCATTCAGTCCATCAAGCCTGTTTATTTATCTAATAGCTAAAACATCCCAATATCTCATCCAGATACTCCTTAGAGGTTGTCAAGGTTTCTGTTTCAGCTACATGGCTCAAATAAGCATTTAAATAATGAAGTTAATTGGACAGTCCCTGTTACAATGTAATGGCACTGAGATGCACTAAATTAAAGCTGGTTTAGGTTTCTTGATGCTGCTGCTGTTGTGGTGTTGCCCATTTTTTCTTTTCATCCATCTAAAAACTTGGCAGAATGATTCCATGTTTTGCATAGCATGTGTAGCTCCAGGCAGCTTCTGCACGTTGATTTCATTGAGTGCCTTTTGTTCAGTAAATGTCAACAAATGACAGAAATAATATTTGCCCGGTGACAATAGACCTTTTTCCCCAATGTTCTCCTCTGAACTACTACTAAGGCATTTTAGAGCCCCAGGCTAGGTACAGAGTTGCAAAACCAGTGGTTTATGATGGTCACACTTTAGAGGATTGCAGAATAATTATAAGCAATATACAGCATATATAGTAAATGAACTATGACCCCCCAGTCATGCTATTTCAGGACTTATTGCTAAACTACAGGATTTATCATTGTACAGTCACTGATTGTAACATTTTATTTTGAAGAGGTCCTGCATTTAAATTTTTAAAACATAATACAGCTCAGATTAAGCTTGTTCTGCGGTGGGTTGGCACCCTGCCCGGGATTAGTTTCTGCCTTGCACCCTGTGTTGGCTGGGATTGGCTCCAGCAGACCCCCGTGACCCTGTGTTCGGATTCAGCGGGTTGGATAATGGATGGCTGGATTAAGCCTGTTTGGGCTGAGTTTACTTAGTCCTTTCACCTGTTTGGCATTCTTTAGTTATGAGTGCATATTCTGTACTTTGACAGCCCTTAAAATCGTATTCTATCTATCTAGTGAGGTGAACCCCTTCATGAATGCAGCATACCAAGGAGAGAATGTTGTCCTCTGCCTTATACAGTGTGTGCTTCTATAAAGTTCAGCTAGTAATGGTTTCTGGCTCTGCTACAGGTATCAATTCTTGAAATATCTGTACAGAATAATACATTTGCAGATTGCCTTCAAAAAATGAGATGCTGCCATACACTGTGGACTTCTAAAAAATTGAATGTTAATAAAAGAATATGAAAAACATAAAAAAGGCAAACATGCCAGTCAGTCCTCACAATCCCTGGACATTAAAGATGTCTGCCCTTCCAAGTGATTGAAGTGCTTTCTATACTGCATTTCACTTATATAATGTATTGATATATTTAACATATTCTTTGTCAAAAGTGCTTTTTGATTGAATAACAGTGGCAGTGGGTAAATTATGTAAGAAAGTCAGTGCTGGTTAATAAATGATCTCTTTCAGCCTGATGTTGTTCTTGTTTACCTTTCTCTATTGAGGTTACCTTGTGTGTCTCACTTACATAAAACCCCTCCATTTGCTGTCTTATTTTTTAACAGTTAAGTTTCCATTGGTTTTATTGTGATTTCGGTGACAGTGTCCTGATCTGACATTTTGTCTCTATGTCTTCTGTGTCAATTTCCACTGATAGGATGTACAAGGCCAGCTAACCTCTTTTCCTCTTCCATGTTGGATTGTGACTTTCAGGGTTGTTAGGGCATGTAAAGATTCCCAGTATGATGACATACCATGGCTGCACAAAGGCATTAGCAGATTAAGCCAGCGTTTCTCAACCGTTTTCATAACAGTTTTAATCGCGCCCCCCCTAGCATTTTTTTGAAATGTAGATGCATATTTTATTATAGCTACCTAACTTTTATCGACATTTATCTAACTCTACAGGGTGGGCCATTTATATGGATACACCTTAATAAAATGGGAATGGTTGGTGATATTAACTTCCTGTTTGTGGCACATTAGTATATGTGAGGGGGGAAACTTTTCAAGATGGGTGGTGACCATGGTGGCCATTTTGAAGTCGGCCATTTTGGATCCAACTTTTGTTTTTTCAATAGGAAGAGGGTCATGTGACACATCAAACTTATTGGGAATTTCACAAGAAAAACAATGGTGTGCTTGGTTTTAACGTAACTTTATTCTTTCATGAGTTATTTACAAGTTACTGACCACTTATAAAATGTGTTCAATGTACTGCCCATTGTGTTTGTGTTAAAAAACAAAACCACCGCTATTGGTCTGACACTAACCTACATTGGATAGATCCCTCCAAGACTGTTGGAACAAAAAAATTGATGGTATGGTGTGGTATATTGGGTACAAAGATAGTGGGGCCATTCTTCATCAATGGAAACCTCAAGGCCACTGGATATGTGAAATTGCTACATGATGATGTGTTTCCCTCTTTATGCACTGAAGCTGGCACGTTCCCTGAGTTTTTCCAGCAAGATGGTGCACCACCACATTATGGGTGTCAGGTCCGAGCATTCCTAGATGAACAGTTTCCTGGAAAGTGGATTGGTCGTCGTGGGCCAGTTGAACGGCCCCCAAGGTCTCCCGATCTGACCCCCTTAGACTTTTATCTTTGGGGTCATCTGAAGGCAATTGTCTATGCTGTGAAGATACGAGATGTGCAGCACCTGAAACTACGGATACTGGAAGCCTGTGCTAGCATTTCTCCTGCGGTGTTGCTATCAGTGTGTGAAGAGTGGGAGAAGAGGGTTGCATTGACAATCCAACACAATGGGCAGCACATTGAACACATTTTATAAGTGGTCAGAAACTTGTAAATAACTCATGAAAGAATAAAGTTACGTTAAAACCAAGCACACCATTGTTTTTCTTGTGAAATTCCCAATAAGTTTGATGTGTCACATGACCCTCTTCTTATTGAAAAAACAAAAGTTGGATCCAAAATGGCCGACTTCAAAATGGCCACCATGGTCACCACCCATCTTGAAAAGTTTCCCCCCTCACATATACTAATGTGCCACAAACAGGAAGTTAATATCACCAACCATTCCCATTTTATTAAGGTGTATCCATATAAATGGCCCACCCTGTATATTTATTGTTCTAGTATCAGAATGTAGTTTAAGTTAATTTGTTTTGGTTTCAACAGATTTTTTTTTATATTTTTGATTCTTGTTTTCTTTTTTTCACATCTTTTGCGCCCCCCTTTTTGTTCCTTCGTGCCCCCCTAGGGGGGCCTGCCCCACAGGTTGAGAACCATTGGATTAAGCTATATCTTTTTTAGTATCTCGCACAGCCTCTGCCTTGTCCTGTAGAATTCGCAATCAATAGCCATTAGAGAGCTGAAACTGCCAGACACATTTTGACTGCCGGCTGTAGTAAGAGATAGCCAAGGATCGATGCAGATTATGTAAGCAAAGTCTTTCCAGTTTGGCCCGGAATACTTTAATTACTGGCTTATGTAAAAGCTCCGATTTTAACAGGAACACAGCTATTATTTGCAATGACTGTTGCGGGCATTTAACCAAGTTCCCAAAGAAATAACGCTGGGAATTTTACAGTAATATGCAATACTTCATATGGGATGATAGATCTTTTCCTGCCATTCTGATCCATGGGATCCAGCAATCGCATACTAGTCCTGTTCTGCTAAATTAATAATGTACTATTTTAAATAATTAATGTGATTAATTCACTCATCATTTTGAATTAATTGAATGAAGTTGTGTGAAATGAATATCCTCTCTGAATGCAGGGAAAATCCAAACCAAAGATGCTAACTCTAATATTCTTATGTGTAGTCTGTGATGTCCTCTGATTAATGTGCGGTCATATTGATTTTACCTATGGTGGTCTCTTTTTAGACGATCTCTTAGATCTCATAGATCTTTTTAAACATGTTCAAGCTGGAAGCCATCATACAGAATGACTTTAAACAGATTAGCACAGAGTGAATTGGATGATACAGGCTGAAGTCAGAACCCTGAAATTAAACAAGGAACTGAACTGAAAGCAGTGCTTAGCATCAGGAATAATGAAATGGCTTAATGAAAACCGGCCGCCACATACTGTACTGTGTGAGGGTTCAGGGAATGATTTAAAAATGTCTTTGGATCTTAGAATGTTTTTTGCTTGGATCTATTTAAAATATAAAATGTATAAATTAGCCGCACCTCATAACCATCATTAAGCCAGAGATTTCACTGTCCAAGTAATCTGAAGTCCATTATTTCTAATCTCTATATATAAAAGCCAAATACCACTGACTCACTCATCACGAAATTTCCCGAACCATGAGGACTTGGGACTTGAAATTTGGATTGTAGGTTACCTATAAGTACTCACTAAGAAACGGTTTAAAAAATTTCATGGTCCAAGTGCGAAATTTCTTATAGTTTTTTTAGACCCGTTTGTATGTCTGTCCGCTTTTCACGAGAGAACTACTTAACGGATTTTGATCTTTTTTTTTCTATAATTTGCTTGAACATTCCGTTGATTTTGCGATTTCTCTCATTGTGCTGAGTATCATAGTTCGCTTGCTGGAGCGATATATTCGCACTAATCCAAGAGTGAGGCTGTGGGCCGAGGTGAGGGGGAAGAGTGACGTCAGGAGTAGAGAGCTGGGCCGGGCCCTCCTCACTGTCCTGTTTCACTAATACGTGGGCAAAGCCGTGAGGGGTGGCTAGTATAAATATATATAATAATTCAGGGTAGTGAAGAAGTAAACAGCAAATAACATCCATGTGTCTATTTTAGTGGAGGAGTTGGAGCCTTTCCCAGCAATCATTGGGCGCAAGGTGGGACAGGACGCCGAAAAATGAACACCTGTTCTGAGGGGTTAAAGTGGTCTCCTAGCGTGATTTTCCCTTGCTTATCATCCTATTTATTTTTTCATCTGGCAAGGATCTGGATCTCCAGGTAATTGTTGTTGCTAATTATTAACAGAGAACAAATAGATTTAAATCCTTTTGAGATTTATGCTTAATGATTTTAAACTCCATCATTTTGTTACAGAATTTTTTTTAGGTCTTTTATTTCGTTTTTATGTCTGGGGATAGTCGGTGTCTGTGTGGTAGCCATGATTTTTTTAGAGCTAGGCACATTGTAATTGTTTAAATAAATGAAAAGCTGTAAATCATTTTCTTTAACAGGTACATTATAACAGGTGAAACTGCAAGGTGTAAATGCAGGTGATGTGGCTGTATAGGAAAAAATGTTGCATGTCTGTCACCTCAGAAATAAGTTCATTTTCAACTTGGAAAAGTCTAACTAGCCGAGCAGCAAACTAAACTCATACAAATACAGAAAAAGGCGGTGATACAAAGAGGTTTTGCATGCAGACTCTACCCCACATCATTTTTAATAATTACCACAGAAAATCTGATCTAGCCACAGAATAAAAGGAAAACTTACATCCAGAAAGCTGACGCATCAAAGGGCTGTGAATTTGTTCGTCTGACTCAAAAGAGCACTGAGAAGTCCTCTCTCCAATCCGTCCATCCGGGATATCATCAAAAGACATGGGAGACATGGAGCCATCATCTCCACTGTCCATCTGAAATAAAATGGTTGGGAATAGACACTGAGCATGTCATAAATAGTTTACATGGTACAGCACCTTTGTGATCCCCTTTTGAACAGTGAACATGATAGAGTGGAGGTTCTCACATGCCCTGGGGCTTATTAGTGTGATACGTTCACAGACTTGGTGTTCCTGAGAGCTGTATTGTTGACAGTCTTTAGCAGAACCATTTAAAATGTAGTTATCATATCAAATATTTCATTTGGAAACAGACCTGGGAGTGATGTTCACCTAAGAGTGCCTAGTAATTGTGCATCCCAGATAGGCCAGTTGTTCTCAACTTGTAGGAACCACTTTATGGTTTCAGAGCCTACAAAGTGAAGGTTGGAGAACTGGGTGCTGATTTAGATGAACTAGAACTTTTTTGTTCAAACTTTATCCTTCAGCATAGGACAGAAAAGAGCAGGAGATTGAACATAGTTTCGAAACATTCCTACAGTTACATTATTGTGATGTTACATGGTAGAAAGAACACCAATGGCTGTTATTTATGTATACTGTATGTACCCTAACAAACAAGAGTTTAGCTTTCTTAGTGCTGCCAACATTATTCACTAGCTATAGGAATGGCTTGTACATTTTCTTTAGCTTCCAACATACTATTCTCACCATTCTCTTATCTCTTCTACAGTATCTGCCTGTCTGTCAAGGCCTTCCTGCGAAAAACCTCTTGCCTCAGCCTACATAGGCGTAAGGATCCCTGACAAGAAACTGCCATTTATTCGTTTACTTTCAGACCACCCCTGAAATCATTTTCAGGAATCAGGAAATGGCCTGTACCATTCACTGTGTTTTCTCGCTGCCCCTGGTGTCTCTACATCCCTGATACTTCATATGCAGTTAAAGCCTCCAACACATAGTGCTGCCCCTGGGTGTTGAGTGCTTATGGGAATCCCTGCTGCCATTAAATTTTTTAAGCGCCACAAAAATACACCATTGTATATTGTTCCATATAGACAAAGGAATCTGGCAATTGCCTTGTGGCAGCAGAACCTAGGGGGGCACCTGCACCAAAAAGCCTAAACACAAAACAGTGGACTTGCGCTTCACATACTGTACATCTTTGCTTCTTTGCATACATCTTTGCATGGCCACCTTTGGAATTCATCATTACTGATAATGTGGTCAATTATTGTTGGGAAAGAATGACTTCAGAAATGTACAATCTACCCATAACCTCCAGATGCCGTAAGACAATGACCTAATTGTTCCATCAATGAGTTTATTTGAGGAAACAATGGAAATGTTTTAAAGAGGTCAAGTTGGTTACACTAGAATGAAATACAACAATTGTATCATTCTAAAACATGAAAACTTACTTAATGTGGTCAGATATACAAAATTCTGTTTTTCTTATCTTTTTATTTCAAATATGGATTGATTTTGTAAAGCAAAAACAGGACTTTTAACTTTACTGTCTTTATTTGAGCATTTGCTTAAGAATTATGTGCAGAGAACCAGCTGATTGACTTGTGTGTAAAAGAAATAAAGACTGACCATTTAAGAATATTCTAGTGGAATACAAAACATCCCTTTACTGAAAATCTTAAGACATAAAATATGAACAGTTGTAGGCCTCTGAGGCCACTATACATTGAAAAATTCCTCCATGTTTAAGCTTAAAGCTATGGAGGATGTACAAACCAGTGTGTTTCTTCATGCCAGTCCCAAGCCCCGATAAATGGGGTGGGTTATGTCAGGAAGGGTCTCTGGTGTAAAATTTTGCTAGAAACAACAATACAGATTCACATATTGGATTTGTCGAAGCCCTGGTTTACAATGACTGCCTCCAGTACTGTAAGTCAACAGGGTGCTGGGTGAAATTGGGCTACTACTGTTGGCCGAAGGAGAAGAAGAGGCGGAAAGCATGTCTGGAGGCAGGAGGAGAGGTGGAGGGTTAGGTGAGTGGAACTGAGGGTTGGAACTTTGAATGTTGGCAGTATGACTGGTAAAGGGAGAGGGTTAGCTGATATGATGGAGAGAAGGAAGGGTGATGGATTGTGCGTGCAAGAGACCAGATGGAAGGGAGTAAGGCCAGATGTATCAGAGGCAGGTTCAAATTGTTTTATCATGGCGTGGATGGGAGGAGAAATGGGGTAGGGGTTATCCTGAAGGAACAGTATGTCAAGAGTGTTTTGGAGGTGAAAAGAGTGTCGGACAGAGTAATGATTATAAAGCTGGAAATTGGAGATGTGATGATGAATGTTATTAGTGCATTTGCCTTGCAAGTTGGGTGTGCAATGGGTGAGAAAGAATATTTCTGAAGTGAGTTGGATAAAGTGGTAGAGAGTGCACCCAAGGGGGAGAGAATGGTGATTGGAGTGGATTTCAGTTGACATGTTGGTGAAGGGAACAGAGGGGATGAGGAGGTGATGGGTAGGTATGATGTCAAGGAGAGGGATGAAGAAGGTTAGATGGTAGTGGATTTTGGGAAAAGGATGGACATGGCTGTGGTAAATACATATTTTAAGAAAAGAGAGGGATGCAGGGTGATGTACAAGAGTTGATGAAGATGCACCCAAGTGCATTATATCTTCTGCAGAGGTTCAGTCTGAAGGAGATTGGAGACTGCATAGTGGTGGCAGGGGAAAGCATAGTTAGGCAGCATAGGATGGTGGTCTGTAGGATAACATTGTAGGTCAAGAA
>JANRMT010062790.1:37162391-37187643 GCA_026402145.1 Polypterus bichir lapradei | reverse complement strand
AGGTTGAAAAGAGTCTGATGATGTCTCAATGGCACAAAAAGATCAGGTGTTTTACTGAGCTCTCTGACAGAAACTCTAAAGCACTCACCCCTTCTTCTGCCAGTGCTTTCTGTACCATTTTCCCCATCTTGCGGTTCATTGTCCTGGAGATTACTGCTCTCCACTTCTTTCCCAGCTTTCCACCACTTTTGCCACCCTCTTCAGTTGTTGGGGAATGCCCATCTGCCTCTAGAGCCTGTGGATAACAGAATATAGGGAAAATAAGTGAAGAGCATAAAGTATGCAATTTCCTTGTAACTAGACATAAAACGTAAGCAAGAGAACACCATGCTTGTTACATGGTGATAAGCCAGTGACCAAATGCAATTTGCAGAACTAAAGGCCAGTGACTTTTTTATTTAGCGGTCTCAACCACGTTAACATCCTGTTTTTTCTAATTTCTGTGTTTAACTACAGTAGTATGCCAAAGAGTGCTACATACATGCAGCCAGAAGTGCTTCTACAAAATGTACAGTAATGGGCATGAATGGAATCAGGTCAAAACATTTTAGGCTTCTTTCATAAATAGCCCAATCTTTAAAATTAAACATTTACTTGTCAATTCTTTAACAAGATAAAAAACTTCTTCTTAACAAATATTAAAAATGTAAGACATACAAAAATTGCTACAATTTGACATTTTTGGCAAAAAAAATCTGTTATACTGAAGTGAAAACCAAATTGTGTGGAATCTTAGTCATAAATTAAAAACAAAAAATGACTGATTACATAAGGATTTATCTCCATTTATCCCCATTCAGCACCACACCTAAAAACACTTAAGAGGGGCCTAACAGGAAACTGAACAACATGGTATAGGACAGGAACAATGTGTGGTGGTCCGGGTTGGTTCCATACTTCCTGTTTGCCGCCAGGAGCTTCTTGAACACAGAACTGTTGATAGTTGTAAATCGCGATGAGCCGGGCAAATGAAGATACACACAGTCAACAAAGGGTTGGTGCAAAATGATTCAAGTGCTTTTATCAAAAGTGTTCAAAAATGCAGTTCAAAAACAGATCTTCCATAAATAAATAAGCCATAAAATCAAAGTGTCAAGTGAACAGGCCATGAGTTAAAACCCAATAAATAAACCATGAATTAAATGAGAATAAAACACAGTCATCGGGTCCTTAATCTTTGCCCATTCTTCGACTGAGCCCAGCGCAACTTACACTCTGTCTCCCCAGCTCACCCATAGGTCACTCGGCTGGCAGAGACCCCAGCGGCTGCTGTCCTCCTTACTGACCCCTGTCTTGGCTACCACACCTCTGGCTGTCCCCCAGTCTTCTTTTTTCGCACTCTTGGCTTCCCTCGAATCCACCACCACTGAACTCACTCCTTGAATAAATCAGTGAAGACAATCTGCCCCTAGAGCACTGATCCTTCACTCTTTCGCAGAGCTACCGACCACTTTGCTTCTCTCTTTCTCTTGCTCACTGGTTCTCAGGCACCCAACTCAGTGCTCACTCAGTCTTGTGTTGTTCTGATCTGCTCTAATTTTGATCTGATTTTTCGACCCCTTCCTTCTACTGTGCAGGCTCCTTCTGCCACTCTGAGGTGTGAATGAGACACCTGACTGAACTGCTTGAATTTGCACGTGAATGCGTGATCAACAAAGTACCCCAGTCAACCCTGGCATGGCACCTGCACGCATACACCCGCATCCGTTTGGAGCCTGCATGCTTCAGGGTTCAATTATTTATTTATAAATTGTATTTCGCCATGGATCAATTATCAAAATCCCCCCTACCTCCCCCTTCCCCTTAAGCTGCCATTTGCATGGGAAGGCTCAATACTCCTCCCAACCCAATGTAACTGGTGGCCAAGGTCCGTGGCATGGACCTATCACTGCAATAAAACCATAAAAACACTAAAACAAACCCCTCAATACCACAAAGCCACCATCTTAAAACAGGACATTAAAAGAATAAGAACTTTTAAAATGACTATAAAATCAGCAATTAATACACCATACATTAACAGTTCCAAATTTTAAAAAGTCCTTTTCAGGCTCGAATAGGTGGGTGTGTAAAACAGCTAGGTTCATCCCACTGCTGCCATCATTGGTGATGGTTCTGGGTTCAAAGGCTCCTGGAAGCAACCAGGCAGCGTGAAGCCAAGCCAAACTGTCACACAATGTTTTACAAGGTCCTGACAAACAAGAAAAGTTACCATGCCACTGCAAGTATTTGGATACTACTAGGGGACTACAGTCAGAGACACCATCAAGGTAAGAAACGGGCCACAGGTGGTAGTATGCTATGTTTTCCATGGCTGTAATGGATTGAGAGGGTTGACTGACCCAAAAAATAAACTGATAAAGGCTCATGGGACTGGGGACACTAGCATCTGCTGGAGATACCACTTGGAAAAATTGTGGGGTTGACCCCCAAAAACATTCACAGGTTAGGCCAGACATGTCCACCATAACCAGTAGTTTGGAAGTTGGATTTTGGTATAGATGTCAGCCAGTGCAAGGAAGAGGAGAGGGGAGATTGAGAGTGATTGTGAGAGATACTATGAGGTAGACTAGTAGGTGAGCCCCACTATCTGACAGACAGAGGTTCAATATCCATACAGTCAGGGCCAGACAGACTTAAGGGTTTTGTTTCCTTTTTTCTTATCCTTTTTGTATATTGATCTCTTGTACAAATATTGTGTGTAATAAATCTTTTTATTCTGCATACTCCGGCCTCACTGGTGTAATTTTGGCTGTGAATCCACTATGAGAGTGTTCCCTTTGTTTGGGAGGAATCTGGTGTGAGAAGATATCTCAAAATTGGTTCAATTTGGTCCAGCTATGTGTAGTTCTGGTTAGAGTCACTTATCTCTGGTTATTCTGTCCATTCATCCACATGTCCATTTTCTGAAGCTGTTTATTACAATAAAGGATTAGTCATGGTAGTACATAACAGTGACAATGAAACATTCAACATGAGGGAAGGTTACAGAAATCCCCTAGTCAAGGGAATTGAAGGGAAAATTCACAAAAAGCAAGCTCTTTTCTGACAAATAAAATTGTTTTGGTCTTTATGAAAGTGATTGCCCTCAAGAACCTGATGTCCAGACAAGAAGGGCAGTAGGCATCAAGAGAGAGATTTCCTTCAGTGCTAGAGATGGGAGAAGTTGTGCAATTGACAGAAACTGAGGTTCATGTGAAAGCTGTAAAACCAGAAAGGTTGGTGAGATACTCCGATCACAAATGGGAGCTTCTATCCCAGTTACAAAACATGGTGGTGGTGGCATCCATCGGGATCAAAGATGTACTTTAAAATTGATTTAAATATATGAGAGTAAGACAACACTAATGTTTTTTTTTTCTTTTTGTTTTATTCATCTTTTGCACTCAAACTGACTGTCCATAATGTTATTTAGAGCTGTTCTGGAGGCACCTCTGTCAGGCTGCTTCAACTGGTGTATAATGTCACAGGCACCATTTTGTATGTATATAATAAACATGTAGAAAGGACAGACAAGATGATAATTTAGAGCTAAACAAGAAGAAAAAAAATGTAAAATTTAGGATTAAAAAGAAAGAAAAAAGCGGGTGTTTAAAAGAAAACAAATACAGTGAATTAAAGACAAAAGGATATTATGTGTTTAGAATGGGAAAAAAGAACTGGATGACAGTAAAAGAAAAAAATTGTATTTAACAACATCAAGAGCAAAATGTAGTGTGAGGACTGTGGTGATGTAGTTTGGGGTCCGGGGCAGATTGCAGGTGCACAGTTTGCTCAGACTCTGTGCAGGTGAAGGTGCACATGGTAGTGTGGATAAGTGGCCCAGGGGGGCGTTGATGGGGGAATTAGTGATGGGATGCAGATGGGGGTGGATCAGCCAATGTCGTCATTAATGCTCTAGGGTGTATAATTAGGCACCTGCACCCACTGAAGCATAAAAGAAACCTTAGTGGGACCCGGGGGAAGTGGGGAGAGCGACCAAAGATTATAAAAAGGCAGAATCAGGAGTGCGAGCCAATGTGGTGGTGAGGAGACAGGCGGTCAGTGGCACTACAGGGGAGTGAGAGATACAGCGATACAGTCTGGAAGAGTCTGGACAATTGTGAGGATTCCTAGGGATTGTGTAGACGACAACAAGGGTGTATTGGTAGATGGAGGACTGTCTCTGACCATCCCAGCGAATGCTGAAGCGCAGCATATAGGAAGAGATTCAGAGAAAGGAACCACAGCTGTTGTCATTTCAGCTCAGCTGCAAGACCTGCAGGGTGAGATAGAGAAAGAAAGATGCGCTGGGCTGGCAGGACAGGCAAGAGAAAGGGGTATCACTTTAGATTTAGTGTCCCTACTACATTGTACTTACCAAGTAATTACTTATACAATTACAGAGTAACTAGGTGTTATCCCCTTGTACTTACTGTGTAATACAGTGTAACACTTTAATTAATTACTAAATTGTAATTGTTATTCCACAATTTTTAAAAGTACATATGTAGTGTAGAATAACAATTGCAATTTAGTAATTAATTAAAGTGTTATACTGTATTACACAGTAAGTACAAGGTAATAACACCTAGTTACTCTGTTATTGTACAGGTAATTACATGGTAAGTACAGCATATTAGGACACCAAATCTAAAGTGATACCAAAAAGGGAAGCCTGATGTCTGTATGGTTTTAGTCTAGGATTTTAATGTAATGAAAGAACTTGTTTATTTCTGGTCTTATCTCCACAGATGCACTGGTTTTATGGAGGATCATTTATTTATTCATGGAAAACTTGCACTGCTGTTTGTTTTGAACACCTTTTGTTGGAGTAATAAAAGCCCCTTGCCCATTTGCAACATCCCTTGCTGTGTGTGTGTGAACTCATTGCCCAGTCTATTTTGGTTTCATAACTATCAATGTCCTGGGTTCAAGAGAGTAATGCCATCTGTGGGCAACCGAGTCATCACAAGGAGAAACAAATTAAAGAACATGAATGTAAAGGGGAAAGAAAGTTGAATTTTGGTGGTGTCCTGGTTTTGATGTTTTGTTGTCCTCATTTCATGAGTTTAGGTTCCCCCGTATTTTCTAGGTGTTCTACAGTGGATTGATTGACCAGTTTGAACAATGCCAAAAGAATATGCTCTTCCTAATGTCCGACACTCAACAAATAAAACCAGTGACTGAGTAATTGCAGCATTTTTATACCACTTTAAGGACATTTCCTTTAATCAGGAATTTGTGAGTATTGATGATTTCATTAAAATGGCTCTGTTAAATCTTTTAAATCAATTAAGTGGACAGTATGGGAAAAAATTAAAAACTTTTGTTTTACAAAACTCAGAATTTAACCTGTGGGAGCAAAATAAACACGTGTGGCTGTAATTTTTATCTGGGAGGGGCATCTACAATTGATATTATGACATTTATCTGGATTTTCATTAAAATTCATTTTGAAGGATCTGAGAAATTTTAAATTCACATAGTAGAGTTGTATTGAACAATTTCAGAACATCACAACAAAAAACAAACAAATAAAAGCAAATTACAATTTCATCCAAGCCTCCAATATTTCTTATATTGAAACCTAAGAATGAGCACAAGTCCAAGTGTTTGTACAGAGCAGAGGCCTTACATTTCCTTGGCTGATCATTGAGTGTCACTGAATTATTATAATCACAGAGTGTTACCATAATCTGTGACACGCTACACCATGAAACAGCCTACTGTATGTCAAAAAGCCTTCAGATACAGGTCAGATACAATGTGTTTCAAAAATTTTTCCTTGGTTCTGACCCCTCACGATATACAGTATACGAGGTGTGGCAGAAAAGTAATGAGACTGGCAACACTGCAAGCGATCTGGCAACGCGGCGCTGTTGTCCTTGATAGAGCACGTGTATCAATACCCTCCCATAGCTCAGTGCGAGTTTCAACTCCTTCCATTAACTACGTGATTTTTGTGACTGCTATTAGCGAAGTTGTGTTTTTGGTTGTGCGTCACGCAAAATGGAACAGCGGAATTTGGAGCAACGTTGTGCCATTAAATTGTGTGTTAAGCTTGGAGAATCGGCAAGTGTGATGTTTGAAAAGTTAAAACAGGCCTATGGGGAACATTCTTTATCCCGAGCTCAAGTTTTTCAGGGAGGCCTTCAACTTTGAAAACCAATGAAAACATCGAACGTGTGAACACTCTTGTGAGATCAGACCATCGTTTAACATTAAGAATGTTGAGTGAACAATTAAATTTGAACAGATTTACCATTCATCAAATTTTGACTGAACATTTGCACATGCGAAAGGTCTGTGCAAAAATGGTGCCGAAAAAGCTCACAATTGAGCAGAAGGACAATCGAAAAAACGCATTCCTGTGGTTCCCCAGCCCCCTTATTCACCTGACCTCAGTCTGTGTGACTTTTTCCTTTTTCCTAAACTGAAAAATGCCCTCAAAGGAATTCATTTCGGGACTTTAGAAAACATCCAAAAGAGTGTAACGGACATGCTGAGGACCATACCGGTTGAAGACTTCCAGCGCTGTTACCAACAGTGGGAACAACGTCTCCATCGGTGTGTAGCTGCCCAAGGGAACTACTTTGAAGGGGATAACATTGATGTTTGAAAAAAATAAAAACTTTGGTAAATAAAAAATCAGTCTCATTACTTTTCTGCCATATGTCGTATGTGTTTTATCTGGCTAGCTATATTTTTCTTCTAAACTTATCCTGCACTGTGGGTACAGTATTTTTACAGTGGAATTTAACCTTGAAGATAATTTGAAGGCTGTGTTTTTGAGAACACGAGACGAGTTTCAGGTCTTCAAGGAGTAGCAGTAGTAACAGTTTGTCATGTGTATAGAACACAATGTGTTATCTTATGGATTCAGCACTTTAATGTATGCACATCAACAATGCAGACTATTGACGTTACCCTTGTGAGTCGGTGTTGACTCTCTGTATAATATAGCATGGGGCTGTTTACCCTTAAAATAGGCCTTTTCTCGTGTTTAGCAAGTTAAACAACTAATTAGGGCCCAACAGCCAGTGAAGAGCCCCTGACCCACACAAGGGAGGAGAGCAAAGGGGGGGGATGACCTTAACTGGCTGTCAGACTCAGGTCCTTGAAGTGTGGACCAGAAGCCTTGTGGTATTTGAAATGTGAACTTGTATCTTGGAACATGGACCACAAAGCACAAGCCTAAACATTCCGGGTTCACAACTGCAGAAGGTTTCTTTTTAATAAAGGGACAGCACCTCTTTGTTCCCCACCTTAAACTGACCTGTGCTCCTGCTGATTAAAGGTATGTCATTGTGGTGTAGTGGCTAACAAACTGAACTCTAAGCTGCTGGTTCAGTCCTTATCTTTGAGGCACTGTGTGACTCAGAATACTCACCCTGCTTGTCCTCCAGCAGTACAAAAATAAAATACACAGAAACAGTTGTGTTAACATTGTGCCGTGGGTTTTTTTTTTTTTGGATTATTAAAGAAAGGGCACTGATGCTGCACAATGTACTATAAGTAAATGTGGTGCTTCTGTTTAGATAGTGAGAAATAATAAACAAAAATAAAACAAGAAAACTAAATGTCATTTAAACAAGTAACAGATATAACTAGTACACCTTTAGCAGCATGCAGCTGTTTGTTCAGAAGATTGTTTTTTTGTAACTTCCTCATTTATGTCTGATCTATTTCTGTTTTGAACTGATGCTGAAAACGAGCAGCAGAATTAAAAATGTTAAACCAGATGTTCATTTTTAAAAATGTTAAATGATAAAGCCATTAAAGATTATTGTCATGACTAATTCATTTATTTTAGCTTTTGGTTCAAAAGACCGGTGAAGTAAATGTTTTAAATACGCATTATTGGATTGGACTGAACTCCAGTTGTCAGGACAGAGCAGTCGTTTGTCTACATAGTGATACATTTCAGAATACAGCTGACCACTGACATTTGGACAAGTTTGTGGTCACAGTAGGCCTAAACCTGTCCCAGCAGCCTAGTCCATGAAAGTATAGTACATATGGTTGCCCAGAATATGACACCTTTAAGAAACAAATACACAGAAAGGCAACATGATTATGTCACCATAGTAACATTAAAAAAAATATTGCATGAAATCAAAACAAAAATGAAAAAAAAAAAAAAAAACAGAAGTTCTCTACTCTAACACATTCCTGGTAAAATTCAAGAGACATTTGACATGTCCAGCTCATGTACAAGTATTGCTCACAACGGGCGAGTGTTTCACTGATCCACCTAACATCACTGACAAACCCAACATGACAGCTCGAAAGGCCTGAAGATGCTTAATGTAGATAGGAGGTTTAAGGAAAAAAGGGAATGAAAGAGATTAAAAAAAGGCTATCATACATTGAATGCATACAGTTAGGTCCATAAATATTTAGACAGAGACAACTTTTTTCTAATTTTGGCTCTGTACATTACCACAATGAATTTTGAATGAAACAACTCAGATGCAGTTGAAGTGCAGACTTTCAGCTTTAAAGCATTTTTTTTAACACAATCCCTTCATTTCAGGGGCTCAAAAGTAATTGGACAAATTAAATAACTGGAAATAAAATGTTCATTTCTAATACTTGGTTGAAAACCCTTTGCTGGCAATGACAGCCTGAAGTCTTGAACTCATGGACATCACCAGATGCTGGGTTTTTAATGCTCTGCCAGGCCTTTACTGCAGCAACTTTCCGTTGCTGTTTGTTTGTGGGCCTTTCTGTCTGAAGTGTAGTCTTCAACAAGTGAAATGCATGCTCAATTGGGTTAAGATCAGGTGACTGACTTGGCCATTCAAGAATTTTCCACTTCTTTGCTTTAATAAACTCCTGGCTTGCTTTGGCTGTATGTTTTGGGTCATTGTCCATCTGTATCCTGAAACGCCGCCCAATCAATTTGACTGCATTTAGCTGGATTTGAGCAGACAGCATGTCTCTGAACATCTCAGAATTCATTCGGCTGCTTCTGTCCTGTGTCACATCATCAATAAACACTAGTGTCCCAGTGCCACTGGCAGCTATGCATGCCCAAGCCATCACACTGCCTCCACCGTGTTTTACAGATTATGTGGTATGCTTTGGATAATGAGCTGTTCCACGCCTTCTCCATACTTTTTTCTTGCCATCATTCTGGTAGAGGTTGATCTTGGTTTCATCTGTCCAAAGAACGTTTTTCCACAACTGTGCTGGCTTTTTTAGATGTTCTTTAGCAAAGTCCAATCTAGCCTTTCTATTCTTGAGGCTTATGAGTGGCTTGCACCTTGCAGTGCACCCTCTGTATTTACTTTCATGCAGTCTTCTCTTTATGTTAGACTTGGATGTCGATACGCCTACCCCCTGGAGAGTGTTATTCACTTGGTTGGCTGTTGTGAAGGGGTTTCTCTTCACCATGGAAATGATTCTGCGATCATCCACCACTGTTGTCTTCCGTGGACGTCCAGGTCTTTTTGTGTTGCTGTGTTCACCAGTGCTTACTTTCTTTCTCAGGATGTACCAAACTGTAGATTTTGCCACTCGTAATATTGTAGCAATTTCTCGGATGGGTTTTTTTCTGTTTTCGCAGCTTAAGGATGGCTTCTTTCACCTGCATGGAGAGCTCCTTTGACTGCATGTTGTCTGTTCACAGCAAAATCTTCCACATGCAAGCACCACACCTCAGATCAACTCCAGGCCTTTTATCTGCTTAATTGATAATGACATAATGACGGACTTGCCCACACCTGCCCATGAAATAGCCTTTGAGTCAATTGTCCAATTACTTTTGAGCCCCTGAAATAAAGGGATTGTGTTAAAGAAATGCTTTAGTTCCCTCACATTTTTATGTAATCATTTTGTTCAACCCACTGAATTAAAGCTGAAAGTCTGCACTTCAACTGCATCTGAGTTGTTTCATTTAAAAATTCATTGTGGTAATGTACAGAACCAAAATTAGAAAAAAGTTGTCTCTGTCCAAATATTTATGGACCTAACTGTACCTTCTAATTAAAAAAAATAAATCATATAATTAAGGTTTCATCAGTATTCTGATGCATCTACTCTAAAGATGCTCTGGTTGCCTTTTGAAGTTGTATCCACTATACAGTACATCTGAGTGGCATCAAATGAAATACATTTTCAAAGTATGTCAGTATAGCTCCAAACAAAAATAGTCAAAGCAAGGCAATATAAATGTGACAGGGAGACATAGCACAATGAATTTTAGAATAAAAACTGGGGAAATAAGACAGAGCTGTAAGCTGAGTGTCCGGACAAGGGATACTCAGGGATGATGCCAGGGTGGCAAAAGTATCTTGATGAGAGGTGGTAAAACAGTTTGCTGAAGACATTGATATTATAAGGATAAAGATTACAGTGTGATGATGCCAAAGTCGACCTTTATGGCTTTAGTCCTAAGCACAGTCTTTACGGCAAGTGTCAGTTATAATTTTACTATTATCAAGCCTTTTGATTAAAGCTTTTAATCCATGACCAGTCTTGCCCAGGCTCTTTGTTGTGTGGCTATGTGCAAAACTGGCTATGGCAGCAAGGCACAATAGCAAACAGAGAACCTCCTTGATTTCAGGGTCTTGTTTATCAGTAACCTACAAGGACATGAAGAACGGTTCACTAATCACATACTCCTGTAATTAACTGTGCATTTAAGAAGTGTAATAGGTGTATACAGTATGTAATACACAGATATCAACACAGCAAAGTACAGTGAAGTCTCGAAGGGAAATCCCACTTCTGCCTGCAAGAGACCTGGGGCCTGGAACCTAGATTTCATTAATTTGGTTTAATGTAAGTTTGAACTTATTCATCCCAGTTTGTTCTACTAATGAGGAAAACATGAATTGTTTTATCTGAGGGTGACACAATAATTAGTTCTGCCAAATGAATTTTTTGTAGCCTGGCATCTTTCCTGACTGAGTTGACTACATTATGGAGTTTGGATCTTGTCCTCTTTTTAACATTTGCTGGCTCTGATGATAGCTGTGAGTCTTAACTGCTCCTTGTCACTGTGTGTGAATAGATATATTAGTGTGCTAGGCAATGGACTGGCACCCTGCTGAGGTTGGTATACCGGTTTATATCAGAACTGTTTAAATATGTTTTGTGCCCTACAGGTAGGAGAGAAGGGATTTTAGAAAAGAGAAAGACTTCTGTTCCATATATTTAGCGTGTTTTGTAGCATATTTTAGCATCAGTTTGCACAGTCTCCTCTTTTTCTGTTGGTACTCCACTTTCTTACCACAGTTCAACAACATGTAAATTGGGCTAATGGGCAGCACTAAACTGACCCTGTGTGAGTTTCAGAGAATAAATGTGAAGCTGCCTGGTGATTAACTGTTGTCCAGTTCATAGTTGGCTCTTGCCCTGTACCTCATGCCCCTACCAAAGACTGTAACCCCCTGACCTTAAATTGGAGTCAGTGGGATCTGAAAACGACTAAATGAACAATGCTTAGAGGCTCATTTTATGAAGTTTGCTATAACACGTATAGTTTAGAATGAGCAAAAAACAAGTAAAATTGACATGTTACAATACACAAGTATCTCTGCAAATCTCTTCATGCCTTTGTTATAAATATCCTGCATTCTGAATCCTCTGAGAGGGAAAGACTTCCTAACATCTCTTGAAGGTTAAATACTGTAAATAGCTGAGTAGCACACGCTTGTGTTCAGCCAGCCTATAAGGGTGCTATTTAAAGTTCATGGTACAAATCAAATAATACCATCATTGACCTAACACGATTAGTAAAAATGATCAAGTGCACTAAACTGGGGGTCAAGATTTTGTCAAATATACTAATTTGGAAAGAGGAGTCTTTTAATTTATAATATACATGGACCAGTTGAAGATCAGTTGTAACACTTTCTTTCTGTTATGTGAGTTGTATGAAAATATAGATTACCTTCCATCCATCCATTTTTTTTTTCTTCTCTGGCAGCAATGTGATAAGGCATCCAATCCTGATGGGACTGTACACCTCAAACACACATACAGCAGAGGAAGTCATTTAGAGTCACTAATCAACCTGTCTGGGTGGCTTCAACGTGTACGAGTAAACCAAAGTCCCTGAAAAAAATGATGTGTGCATGGGGTGAATAAGTAAAATCTACATGCAGCCCACCCATAAACCACTGTGTATTCAATGAAGCATTAACAAAACAAAAGATTTATTAATGTATATATAAAAATAGTAGCCAAAGTACCCAGCATTGCTTGGGTATATTTATAGAAAAGGTTAAGGAAAGAAAACAAAGGTTTATTTGTTTTTTAAACTATGACAACTGTCATCCACACTGCCTCTCTATCAATGTCTCTTCTCTCATGAGAATTTGTTCTTTTTGGGTCTGATTGAATTCCAGAATTGCGGTAACTCCTTGCTGGGTTGTATCCATGAAATCATGAATGTTGTCATGTCTGACTTGTGCCTTTAGTTCAAGGTGGACAGTTTGTTACGCTTAAATTATGAAGAAAAGCCAACAAAGTAGAAAGAGTAGAAGTCAGACAACAACTCTTTGGTTTTTCTTTGTGTTAAGGTGCACTTCCACTCTCGATCAAGCCTCCCCGAATACCATTCTGCACAAACACACAGTGCTCCTTTTTCTATTACAGTAGATAGAATCAGCATGTGACATTGCCTAGGTAAGTAATGTTAGTCTCTGGTTGTTTTGTCTGCTAGTCTGGCTTCAGTCTGCTCTGATGTTGCATTTGCTCTGAGCCAGTAGGAGGCACTGGTGTGTAAATTGTACCACATGGAAAAAAAACCACTGGGACCCCTTGGGTCAAAATATTTGGCTCCAAAGAGCGACTATTCCAATTTTGGTTCAGATTGGTCAACGGGTGTAGAATTGTATAATGAACAGACGGACAGACAGACATTCTATTATATAGATATATACAGTATATATACATATTTATAATATAGATTTGGTATATAGAGATTAGAAAAGGTAACGTGGTATAAATGATAATATGTTTGATAGAAAATGCCCTCATTTTCAAAGCTGAGGCCTTTGGGAAAAGTTCAGGTAACACTATATGGTGGCTGGATGTTTCTACTAGATGTTTCACCAAGCAAGTGTGGAAGGAGAAATTTTATATTTCTGCCATTGGATTAATGAAACTTGGCTGGAAAGTCACATCTGTTTTGGGGAGTTACATAAATTTGCTAATTATTTTTTGTGCTTGGAAGTAGAAGCCTGTGTGTTATCTTGTTATTTTTCACTCCTGGTATGATCACAGTGCAGTAGATGCTTTGCTAGAACATTGATTTTCCCTCACATTTCATCACACTCCCAAATTTACTCACACAATGTTGAATCCCGGGCTGCGTGCCGCGGGGATTTGCTCAGCTGGCTGGTTGCTCAAGTTAGCTCTTCTGTGGGGCAGCTTGGAAAGTTCAAGACTGAAACAATCTGCTCCTAAAGGTACACCCTTTATATTTTATATTATTGTTATTATTAAACACAGAAATCAAACATTCATGCGTGCCTGAATGCTGAGTTCGAAGTTTAAGCTTGAATTCAACTCTCATAAATGACGATGATGAGATTCATGTTAATCGTGGTTAGCCCAACAAAAGGGCTTGTAAATTGGTCCCAGTCATATGAAAACTTTGCCTTTCCTTGTGACATTTATCAATAAAAACTTGCTGAGCCATGATATATTTTAAAAAAACAAACTGATTACTGTTGTGGAGAATTTGCGCTAAGCCAACTACAATTGCTTACTATTAAGGTGGCTGTGCAGGTTGTGTGACGTTCCTGCAAATCCATAGTGCAGTCTACACTCTCATGTGCAGTAGTTCTGTCTGAACAGCTCACTCTAGGCCTTTATCTAACAAAGGGCATTATCTTTCCACGGCCATTTTAAAGCTTTTCTTTGTTCACCTCACATGCAGAAAAAACCTATGGCTACCATGAACCAAGCCAAGACCTGCCTATGATAATGTAAAATTTGTTACGCAGGCCTGTCAACGAATTAATGAATGTATGTATTTGTTAAAACGTGGCCTCCATATCTGCCCAACTGCTTGTCATATGATTGCTCTTGGCTGCAAGAAGACTTGTGGTATTTTGATTCATTATTTGTATTCTGAGCAATTGTGAAATACCTGTTAGTAGAAGCATTGTCATGTTTGTCAAGCAGTGTTGCTCTATCTAATTTTGTGTGCAGCTTCACAAAAGGGCAATACAGACAGTTAAAAGTTTAAGAGAGCGTATCGGATATACGGTTTTATCCCAGGCTCAGCTTTTTCATTCACTTAAAGACTTCTTCAGCCTCAAATTGGCAAGAAGAGGATTCTCTACCATGATGATGCACTTGTTCACTGTGCTTCACCTGTTATGGACTCCACGGCCTCTCTATTCACCAGATCCATCAGCATGCGAGGAATCACAGTGCTTTCAAACAACCAAAAAGCTTCCAGACAACAATAGCCTATGCTGAAGGAACTTTCCAAGAATAAAGAAACAAGCTCTTTTGTAGGAGACAAAGTTAAATGTGCTATAAGTACTACTGTTACATTTTCTATAATTTCGGTCTCATTAATGTCACGACAGATCTTGTATTTCTTTCCTTTACTACCAGACTGTGACATTCCACTGCCCAACTTCTTTGCCCTGATGATCATATCGCATGCTTGAAGGAGTGATGGTGTACTCAAAGGCAATTTGACTTCCTGTATTGTCTTTCTGTGGCATGATAAAATTGTGTAAAAACGAGGTGTGAAGCTGCTCTTAGATTATGTTTGCTTTCAGCAGGAAGAGCATTCTTCTTTAAACACTAAAGCCAGCATAGATGGTTAAAAATAAAAGCTGATTTAATTTATGCCTGAAGCAGAAGTGAATCTAAATTGATGTGGTACAGCAGGCATGTGCAATACTCTAATTCTGTACGATTAGGCAAATGATGACAAGATAAACCCTAAAAAAGACACAAATCAATGACACACCTGCAGTAACTGGACAAGAAACAAAACTAATTAATGGCACCAATGTTCGGGTTTTGGTAGGCTGTCCATTCTTTTTTCTGTTCGTACCTGCATTATTCTATTTAGGGTCATGAGGAACTGGAGCTTCTTTGAGCAGCAGTGGGTATATGGTAGAATCTCAACATAGATCTAATTCTTGTTCATTGCAACAATCTACATACTCAAAAACCTGAAATCCAGTACCCTGCATGTGGTGTTTATGCAGCACATATAGGAAACATCACACATGGCCCAGCAAGACGAATAAACCAGACATCCCTGTTCTGGAAGTGATCCATTCCACCTACATACACATGAGTGGAGAAGACCACAATGACACAAATCAGAAAATACATAAAAGAACATATGATTTGTTTAAGAATGCATTAGCTGTGGACAGATCACTTTATCATAAATGCCAATTCATCCATTTTATGAATTGGAATGAACTGTTGTAGGATTTGTCTTGGCAGCACTAATTCTTCCACTACCTAAGCCTATTCATCTAACTGGCCAAGTTAGCTGGGGTAACAGTCCATGAAAATACAGACATTTGTTTTCTTCTAGAACACCATTGGTCATATATAGTGCTGTTTTTGCTCCTGTCATATACTATGATTAAGATAATCAGTTAAACGTTCTGCCATACTTTGTTATCATGTTCTATGTGTCACCCCACTTTGATATGTGAGACTGTGCTGTCCACCTGTCCCATTGAAGTTAAGACAAATAAGAAATTAAATGTTGGATGGCTTTTACAACTTTCAAATATCTTCTTCACATTCGCACAGTGGCTAACACAGTGTACATGTGTCATCCTTCAGATCAAAAGGCTAGTTCATATTGTTTAAGGGTAGACAGACTGAGCAGAGAAAAAAGCTTACAGTGAAGTAGGCAGTTCAGCATGGCGCAGGCTAATCAGTCTAACACATCTGGTCCATTATCTTCACCTAATGTGCCCAAAATCGTCAATATTTGAATGTTCCCTGAGGTCTGATTTCAATTAGATTACTCTGTATCTAGTTACACATATGCTTAAGTGCCAATGTGCTAAATCTTTTATAACATTTGTGTGACATTTACTTATAACCATCTTTCATATGTGGTGTCACACTTTTGTCTCTTCATAATTTTAAACACTTCTATCATGTTACCCCTTGCTTAAACTGAAAAATGAAGCTGTTTCTCTTCCACAGTTCCACAGTTCCAGTATTAGTGCTGCCGTCTAGTGTCTTTATCGTAATATGGAGATCAGAACTGCACACAGTACTCCAGATGTTGCTTCACCAGTGCTCTGTACACATTAATCCTAACTTTTCTTGACGTGTACTCCACATGGTAACTCACCTAGGCTCCTTGGTTAGCTAATTCTCAAGTCCTGTGTCTGGTTCTGAGTACAGGGGGTCCTCGGGTTACAACGTCTCGACATATAAAGTTTTGAGTTTACAACGTTCACTCCCATAAAACTTTAAAAAACTGAGATGTGAGAAGGAATAAAGGTAAGGAGTTTTCTTTACACTCATTTTTTCTGTTACAGTACAGTGTACAGTGCAGTATATTTATGTACTTTTCCTTTTCTGTGGCTTAGTTTTGTTTTTATGTTCTAGATTATGATTTTGCAAATGTGTTAAGGTAGGTAAGTGACTTAGGCTAGGGTGTGTTTCGACTTACACCAAAATTCGGGTTTCATCACTGTTGTAGGAACAGAACTGTGTCGTAACCCGAGGACCCCCTCCCTGTATTGGAAGCTGCAGATATGATATGCTGGATGGAGTACACATGACACACATGAGAAACACAGACAAGTGAGGCTTTTGTGTTCAGTAAGGAAGATTTTAATTTGCTTTACTGAGTTGAACAGCTTTTTCTGCAGCATAGGGATGATGTGATGGTGATCTCAGACCCTGACAGCAGCCTTCTTGACAAGCAGAATCTTACTCAGTGGTTTCTTACTAAAGTTGCAACAATAATTACATGTACGTTTCTGTGTCAGAGAAGAACTGAGACAGCCTTAGGCAGTTGATGTTTCTTAGTTGAGTAAAAGCTGACATTTTAAACTCCATGTTAAAATGAGACTGTGTGGTCCTGGATAACACTGTATTTGATTTGGACAACTGACTAGACTTTGTGAGTTTTACAATCCAGGTATTGATGCTCAAATACAGATGCTATTCCACAGAGACAATGATTAACTTGAGGGTTTTGGTAATGAGCCGCAGTAATAGTGAGAATTATGTTCATGGTGACAGATGATCAGTCCAAGTGAAATTTTGTAGAAAGAAGTCTTGTGGATTTCCAAATTTGAGAAGAATAGTTGGGGCCATTTCAGGACATAAACAAACTACAGTATGTGACCACTCTGGGTTTAATGGTCAGTGAGAGGTCCTTTCAACCTAACATTCTCAAACCTGCTTAATCATGCTTACGGTCACTGGGGCCCATCGCCTGTGTCTGTGATACTGGACACAAGGCAGGACGCCAGTTCTGACCAGGTCCATTTACTGTACATGACTCACTTACACACACGCTTAGTGGCATTAATTTAAAGTCATGAATTAATCTAACCTTCATGTCTTTGGGGTTGGGTGAGGAAAACAGTTAAATCCACACAGACACAGAGAATATGCAATCTCCACATGGATGACAAATGGAATTAAGGTTTAAGTCCAGGACATTACCCCTGTGTTACCATGCTACATGCATTTAATTATTTTGGATATATTTTTATAAATGTATATCATGGGTTCATGCATTTATTTCTAGTAGGATTGACTACTGCAATGCTGTGTTCACTGGATGTTCAAACTGTTCTTTATACAGCTTCCAGTTAATCTAAAAAGCTGCTGCAAGAATTATTACAAGAACAAGAAAATACGAACACATAACTCCAGTTCTTAAATTCTTGCACTGGCTCCCAGTTAGGTTTAGGGCAGATTTCAAAATCATCCTTTTAATATATAAAGCCTTAAATGGCCAAGGACCGGCTTACTTATCTGAAGTTATCATGACTTACAAACCAGAGCGCACATTAAGATCTCAAGATACCGATCTGATAATGATCTCAAGGATTAATAAAGTAACAGCGGGAGGTCAAGCTTTAAGTTACAGGGCCCCTAAACTGTGAAATGGTCTGCCTGCTACTATAAGAGATGCCCCTGCAGCTTTCAAATCCCGGCTGAAGGCTCACTACTTCAGTTTAGCATACCCAGACTAGAGCTGCTGATTACCTTTGGATACTGCATCTCTGTTGTTAGTCATCAGCACTAAAACATAAGTAACAGGAGAGTTATAATTTGTTATAAACCCTCACCAATCCTGTTTCTCTTCTCTATACTCAAATGTGGCACTTGGTGCCACTGCCCTAATGCCAAGTTGTTTGCCTGCCTAAGGAAAAGTCATCTCTGATGGAGGAGCACTGGACTCATCGGGTTGAGGGGTCCTTCCATCAGATTGGCCGGCCCAGCACTGACTCAGCTGTGGAATGACCAGTAGCAGGGAGGCAGCTTGAGTGCTGAGGTCTCCAGGATTATGAACAAATTGGAATCCTATTATGTGATATAATCTGCTCTTGCTTTTTTGCCCTGTACTTGTACTCCTACTATTGTACTATTGTTTTGTATTGAGAATTACTTGTGTTCTCTTCTGTGTATTACATTTACCCCTTTGTTTGACAACCACTGCATACCCAACTCATGTGGAAAGGGGTTTCTCTCTGAATTGCTTTCCCCAAGATTTCTCTCATTTTTTTCCCTACAAGGTTTTTTGGCCATTGTTTGGCCATTTTATCTTGTCTTCTAAGAGGGTCAAGTCTTGGGGGCTGTCAAAATGGCCTTTTAAAGCCCATTGTGGCACAGCTTGTGAGATTTTGGGCTATACAAAAATAAATTGTATAGTATAAGGTTATTATTGTCACGCGTGTAGAGTAAAGTGAAATTCCTACTTGTATGGGCAAGGCCCCAAAACAAGTCAGTCACTTAGCCTGCCAGAAAGCCAAGAAAAGGTGTTGGAAATGGAGTCTGGTTTTGTGTTGTTAATAGAAAGACACTTGTCTCTCTGTCTGTGAGGTAAGGCTTGAACCAAGTTGGCATGGCCTTTCATCACGATTGAGTCATCTTTATTGTCCTTCCACGTTTGAAAAAAATCACAAAGGTCTGCAATTTTGGGTTAACTGTTATGGTACTCAGCATCACAGTGGTATAGGGTCTACCATTATAGAATCAAAGTGCAGACATTACTCCGGCTAACATCTGGGTGGAGTATTAACATTATCATGGTGTTTTTGTTGGGATTTCTCTGTGTACTTTTTATTTTCATCTTCTTTCTGGGGATTAATAGATTACCAGGTGTCTCTAAATTGGCACAGTGAGTGAGTGAGTGACAGTTAGTGTGTGTTAATATGCCCTGCAGTGGACTGGCGCCTCATTCAGTATTGCTGTTGGTATAGGCCCTGACTCCATAGGGTCTGAAGTAAAATGACTGGGTGAAGAAAATAAATGTGGATGAAAAGTTGGCTAAGTGTTTAGAATGGAGCACTCATGATAATATACAGTAAACAGCAACACCACACTCAAGAATATTAAATAGGTTGGGAAGATTAGAGAATGGTTTGTAGCTCTTAGAACTTCCAGGATCCAGTCTGTTTTTTAAAGAAAGTGAGGGCAGCAGTAGTAAGTTCAAGGGTCAGAGTAGTGAGACATTATGAAAGGTGTTAATAGTGTGATGTATACAGTGATTTATAATTGATGACTGATGTTATGTCTAACTTAGATGGGCTATGGCCCACACAGCCCTGAATTAAAGGTTTGACAGCAATCATAAAGGAATACAATGGCTGGAATGAAATAAGATACTTGTGAGGTGTTGCCAGCAAGCTGGCCGTTGAGTTTTTTCAGCTTGAAAGTGTTTAACAAAGAGTATTATATTTTTCATCAGTAATGAGGCATGTTGACAGTTTGTTTAATTGCTACAGCAATGTCATTGATGTTATACAGCTGGATTGGACTGATAAAATTGTGAAGTATATCCTTATGCTGAAGGAGTGTATGTACTGAGTGTCTCGTACCAAATGTAAAACCAAGGGGGACAGGGTCTTTGCAGCTGCTGCCCCTCGCCTGTGGAACTCTCTACCTCATCATATTAAGGAGTCGTCTACAATTGAACTGTTCAAAACAAGATTAAAAACTCACTTCTTTTCACTTGCATTCAGTGACCTTCAGTAATACTGATGTTTTCCTCTTTGTGATCATATAACATTATTTCTATTTATTATCTATCTTATTTTATGTTCATATATTTTATTACTATTTATGTTTTATTGTTTATTGTTTTTTCTTTTATTCTATTATTGTAAAGCACTTTGGCCGCAGCATTACTATGTTGTTTTAAATGTGCTATATAAATAAAGTGACATTGACATTGACATTACTGTTCAGGAAACCTGCACAACTAATTATCCTTACAGCCTTCCCTTTTTTAAACTTACATAATCCAGTATAACGTCATTGTGGACTGATGTCTGCTAGTACACCGGTGTGGTCCATGCTGAGAAAACTTGTGTGCCAGATAAGATCTTCTGGAATCAGCCTTCTTGCCACCCCAGGCCTTACACAGTTGTTCATTTGGTTTTCTTTTGCCCCTTTTCTTCATTATGCTCACCTGGTTCCCATACTACAGCCCAGACTGGTGGCCTTTCTCTTCTCTAATGCTCACCAAAATTGACATTTTTTGTGGCAGTTTAATTAGCATTATTCTTGTTTCTCTGATTTAAATCTGCGATTTTCTGTTGCGCTGAGCTTTCCTTCATTTTAGTCTGCCAAGATATCAAAGGAGTGGCTTCAGGACAACTCTGTGAATGTCCTTGGGTGGCCCAGCCAGAGCCCAGACTTGAATCCGATTGAACATCTCTGGAGAGATCTTAAAATGGCTGTGCACCGACGCCTCCCATCCAACCTGATGGAGCTTGAGAGGTGCTGCAAAGAGGAATGGGCGAAACTGGCCAAGGATAGGTGTGCCAAGCTTGTGGCATCATATTCAAAAAGACTTGAGGCTGTAATTGCTGCCAAAGGTGCATCAACAAAGTATTCAGCAAAGGCTGTGAATACTTATGTACATGTGATTTCTCAGTTTTTATATTTTTAATAAATTTGCAAAAACCTCAAGTAAACTTTTTTCACGTTGTCATTATGGGGTGTTGTGTGTAGAATTCTGAGGAAAAAAATGAATTTAATCCATTTTGGAATAAGGCTGTAACGTAACAAAATGTGGAAAAAGTGATGCGCTGTGAATACTTTCCGGATGCAATGTATATAATATGTATATTTATAAGCTACTTTGTAAGGTATTATATAAACTTAAGCCTGTTTATCAGGGCTGCAAAGACCAGCTGTCATTTGCCTTTCCTATTCTGTTGACTATTCAATTGCTGTTTAGGAGATTTTGAATGTGTTTCATATTCTACTGACAGGTCATTTTATTTTAACGTCTTGTGATAATGGCCAGAATGACAGTACTATGCTGTATTATAACAGAGGGATTGATTGGTTGGTGACATTTAAGGCTCTTTGATTGCATGTAGTGCAGTTGAAGGTTAAAAATTCAATGTCTTACTCATGCATATGCTGTCACAGAATTTCAGGAGACCTTCTAAATGAATGTTTCCAGAATATTTTTTATTCCTCCATTCTTTGGAACACCTTTCTTGAACATCTTTTTTTCATATTGTTAATGTCCACCCACAATCTAAAACATTGAAACAATAAGGGACACAGATACAGATGCAAATAACAATTCAAGAACATTAATGTATCAGTCTACCTATTGGAAAATCTGTGGATTACAAACTCTGAATCTGAAAAAAACGTACAGGTAATGTGCACTACACAACATCCCTAGATTTCAAAAAGAACAATGCAAAATAGGAAAAGGAAAACTTCTGTAAGGCAGAAAGTCTGAATGGTCCTTTATTGATGAGGCTGGTCAGAATGAAAGCCAACAGAGTAAAGTGATGTACGCAGTGCCCAGGTTTATTGCCATATGTTACAGGTGTATAAGTTAGTGCGTTTGTTTTTTTATATATACACAAAATGTACTCACTGATTCTACCAATGTGAATTCTTTGTCGGTCACCACTGGAGACGTTGGCTTCGACTTTATGAAATCCTTGAAGCTGCTTGATCTTTGCAGAGTCAACTGGGAAGAAGAGAAGAGAAGAGAAAGGGAATTATGCTGAGGCTTTCATGGGTTTGCTTATTTAGTGCATAACAAGAAAAATCAGCTATTTAGAAGCAGAGAAGAACAAAATTTTCACTTTGTATTCTTAGTGTCAGTTATCAATGACTTAAGATGCACACAGACTTGTAGATCAGAAGCTTTATTCTCAAGCAAAATGTCAAAGTCCTAAAATCTTAAAGACCTAAATTCTTAAAGAATATCCCAATAAAGCTGATCATCTCTTACAAAATCAACACCTTTCTGCTATTCATAAATGAAACATCCTGTATATTGCTGGCTCAGACTTTATGGCTTTTCAACATCATCTATGTTACAAGGTATTTTAACATGTCCAGAAGATCTGTCCTACAGGACACTGTTATTGTCAAAGCACAGTGTGGAGCTGAACTGAAACCCAACATTTATTATCCTATGTATTAATTTTTGAAATATCACAGGAATGAGGTGAGTTGGAACCTAAAAAGACAGACTGAGTGAAGTGACACTGCATGAGATGCCAGTTTATCATGGGTCATGCACACCTACTAGGGCCAGTTTAGAGAAGCCAGCAAATGTCTGGTGTTTTACAACTAGGGTTAAGTGAAAGTGTTGAACGGGGCTAAAGAAAGAGCCAATGGCGACACATTTTGGCTGTTTGTCTGGTATTTCGTTTAGTTAGCCACACACCCCTTAGAGGTTACATATGGGACAAATCTCTGTGAACTAACATACTTCAATAAGGTATCAAAGAGAGATAATAATTGATAATAATTAGACAAGGCAGTTCAATAAAAGACACACATTAATTGCTGGTTAAGTGTGTGGTTGTCTTTAAAACCTGTGTCTCCTCAGGAGGAAGCTGCCTGGCCCGGAAATAGTGAGTAAAAAAAAATACTGAAGATGATTTTTATCATTAGGTTAACTATATGGTTAGAATATTCATGTATGATTTGTTATTTAATTAATCCGTTCATTCATCCATTACCCAACCCGCTTTATCCTAACTACAGGGTCACGGAGGTCCGCAGGAGCCAATCCCAGCCAACACAGGGCGCAAGGCAGGAAACAAACCCCGGGCAGGGCGCCAGCCCACCACAGGGCGCACACACACACACACCAAGCACACACTAGGGACAATTTAGAGTCGCCAATGCACTTAACCTATGTCTTTGGACTGTGCAGTTGTGAAACATGTGTAAACTCTCAGTTATAGGTTTGATTTTGCAGTAGTTAAAAGTATACTTGGTAACTGTTAAGTACATTAGAATATCACATACAGTAACAGCCACACATATCACATACCATAGAAAAAGAAACCTTATACAGCACTCAACATTTTATTATTTTTAAGCTTAATATTTCCTTTAAAAATTTCCTTTATATTTATAACTATTAGCAAGGTTTAGTAAATTAAGCAAATAAAAATCCAATGGAAAAAACTTTAAACTAAGTGGAACATTACAAGCCACATAGCTTCTCAATGCAATGATGATCTTGAATATTGTGAACACTCTGTATTTGATGTTTATGAGAGCAGGGCTCAAAGTCCATCCATCCATTATCCAACCTGCTATATCCTAACTACAGGGTCATGGGGGTCTGCTGGAGCCAATCCCAGCCAACACAGGGCACAAGGCAGGAAACAAAACCCGGGCAGGGCGCCAGCCCACTGCAGGGCATGCACATACACACACACAGCAAGCACACACTAGGGACAAGTTAGGAACGCCAGTGCACCTAACCTGCATGTCTTTGGACTGTGGGAGGAAACCGGAACACGCGGAGGAAGCCCATGCAAACTCCACACAGGGAGGACCTGGGAAATGAACCCGGGTCTCCTAACTGCAAGGCAGCAGAGCTACCACTGTGCCACCGTGCCACCGTATTTAATTAATTCAATTAAATAATTTAATTAGATATAAATATATGCTCTACAAAGTAACCATGATGAATGTTCCAAGATCAAGTCATAAACATCGTATGTGACTCTCCTAAGTAAGCTATGCTTAGCTGAGCTTTGCCTCAGAATGGAGAACAAGTCAATGAGAGCTAGAGAGCTTTCACTGGTATTTCTGCACAGAAGAGTGCAATTAGGGTGAGAGTTTGAACCGTAAAACGTGGTGAAAGAAGCAGGATGTTTGCATCTGTAGCACCAAAACCACACGGTGATCATTTACACAGGAAGTCGACAGCCTGCTTTTGCATCAGGATGCACAGAACTGAAAAGAAGAACAAGCTAATGCTAACTCATGGCTAGCACAAAGACAGCGTACCTGGGGGAACTCAGTTTTCATTTCGTTTCTGAAAGTACCCTACCTTCATTCTGGTCTTAGTGTAACTTTGCAGAACATCGATTGGTCTGTGATTATGCAGCAGAAGGCTGGGGTCTGTGTAAATTAAGTAGTAGGCAAGCAAGGAAATTTGTGCCATATGCAATGCTGTTCAATGCTTCTGCCTGAGGTCACTTTTTGTAATTGGTATTTCTGTTGGGGTACTTGGGTATCTGCGTGTGGCCAAGAGAGATGGGGGCGATTTGGGGTGCTTGTGCAATGCCATCATTATTTATTGAAACTGCTTTGTAAAAGGGAGATCTTTCCTACACTCATACAATTCCGTTACTTCCATTTTTATTAGAGAATATTTAATGGAATATTAAACATCCATCCATCCGTTATCCAACCTGCTTCACCCTAACTACAGGGTCACGGGGGTCTGCTGGAGCCAATCCCAGCCAACACAGGGCACAAGGCAGGAAACAAACCCCGGGCAGGGTGCCAGCCCACCACAGAATATAAAACATGAAATTGTTTAAAACCAGTGTTGAACATGAATGGAGAAATTACATTTTAACCTGAAAATTTACCCAGACTTCTTAAAGACCTTATTTAAGACTGATGTAGAGTATATCAGTGAACTGCGGTGACAAAAGACAGTTGGATCATAAGAGACTTAAGCAAAGTGGGTCAGGGAAAAATATGGGCAAATTCATCAAAGCCTCACTCTTGGAAGGGCACTGAGTTCTTGCTTGTACTGTACATTTACCCACTCTATCTATCTATCTATCTATCTATCTATCTATCTATCTATCTATCT
>JANRMT010062790.1:37141331-37162381 GCA_026402145.1 Polypterus bichir lapradei | reverse complement strand
TCTATCTATCTATCTATCTATCTATCTATCTATCTATCTATCTATCTATCTATCTATCTATCTATCTATCTATCTATCTATCTAATCTAATCTAATCTAATCTAATCTATCTATCTATGCTTACAGAGAAGAGCCAAGCAAAATGACACCTTTTATTGGCTAACTAAAAAGATTACAATATGCAAGCTTTCGAGGCAACTCAGGCCCCTTCTTCAGGCAAGATGTAACTGTCTATGCTTACTTAATCCAGCTCTATCCATCCATCTTCCACACCTAATTTAGGGCCATATTCCTATAGCATTGAAAGGTAATGTAGGAACATAGCTATGTCTGGTCACACACCTATGATTACTGATGCGGAGTACATTTACAGTAAGCAGTTAGCCTTAGAAATGTCTCTTTGGAAAGTGCTAGGGGAATCCACATAAACAGTGTAGAAGTGCAAACACATGAAGACTCCACTCAAACTTAGTCTGAAGTTCTGAGGCAGCAGTAAAGTTTCATTCTGGTTTGAATTTGTATCTGACGTCCATCCATCCATTCCCATTCAAGGTCATAATATACTGGAGACTGGTAGTTTTGTTCTGAAAAGTTAACTGAGATATGAAGAAAAAAACCCTAGCAGGTGGGTGGAAATGTTACTATTTTGTAATAGAACTTTGAATTGTGTTTACCTTTTATATAACTTTTAGACTTTTTTCTGCAATTTATTTTACATTGAAAACTATTTTGTGGCACAACTATTTCGCATACAGCAGCTATAGAGAATATTCAGTATATTTTGCAAAGTATCCTTTCATTAGAAAAATAGTTTTATTAATGCTAAAGTTATATAGTTCAGGACTTTGCTGAAAATTGCTGTCTCCCTTGTATGCCTTGTACTTTCATTCAATCTTGAAAGCTATTATTTTACCAGTTACATAGACCAGCTGCACATCAGAATGGGTAATAATATTGACACTAGTTTTGATTTAAAAATTAATTGAACTGTAGGACAAACATGCATCTATATTAGATTACTCATTTGTGGTAGTTAAAATGCAAGTAATGTGTTTAGAGTACAGGAAAATCACACAGCGAGCATTAGTGATGCCAGGGAAATGGCACCATGGACCCAGAAGTTTTTTGCTACATCAATGTAAATCAGTAAAAACTGCCATTTATCAGACAAAGAAATGTTTTTCCACATCATCAGAGGCGAGCACTTGTGTTCCTCAGCCATATGCGACCACACATTCATGCTTTTCCCTGACAGAGCGGTGGTGATTGAGTTGACAGTTGTGAGCCAAGAGTTGACTGACTGTATCTCCTGAGTTTCTTTGTGACATTCTTATATAACTAGGAGTACTCGACACACACATACAGAACATGTGAAACCCTGCTGTTGGGCTTTTACTCATGATTCCAGATTGTAATTCACCAGTGGCTCCATGCATGATGTTGAAATAATATACTGAAACATAATGAAAAATTGTACACATGCATTAATCATTTACTTTTTCTATTCAATAACATGACCTTCTGTATTTTAATAGATTCTTGTTTATTAGTGTTGGCGAGTTGCAGTGTGTTTTGCATGTTGATTGAACATGTAAGCAAGAAGTATATACAGTACGTCACAATACTCCTGCTGCAACCTCTCTAAGTGCCTTTTTCTTCTGACATTAGGAATCACATTGGCTGATGTTTTTTCAGTGCTGGTGACCCATTTGTGGCACATCTCTCACCCTATTATGGCTTATATCCTTATTAAGGTGGCTGTTCTTGTCTGGTACCTGTAAAGTTCTAAACCCAGCTGATCCCATTTTCACAATTTTCTGCATTTTATTGTTTCTCTTTTTATTTTTCATGCTATTTTATCTAAATGGCAATCCTTAATTGTTTTGAGAAATTCAAAATGACTGCATCAATATGACCTTATGAGTTGTGGCTACATCATGCAAAGAATCTGAGTGTGTGCCATCATAATGGGATTTTTCTTGCCTGTAAAAAAAATGATCTGGAAGGTAATACAAGGTTAGTTTGACCGATTCAATTTAGAAAGTAGAATGCAATGAATTCAATGCATTATTTAGCAAGTTATTCTTTGGCTGCCCTTTTCAGCACTGTGTTGTGAGAGTGTGCTCTTTAAGGTCTAGTTAAGTTAGACAGTTGCTCATTTGTGTTCATATAGGACCAAGTCAGTGAAAACTACAAAATGGCCACATAAGAGTGACTAGGCTGATTCTAGGACTGCAGGGTATGAGTTATGAGAAAAGTTTGAAGAAGTTAAACCCTGTTTAGTTTAAGCAAATGAAGATTAAGAGGTGATATGATTGACGTGTTTAAAATTCTGCAAGGAAGTAAAATAGTGGATCAAGACTGTTAGTTTAAAATGCGTTCAGCAGGGCACAAGGGTACAGTTGGAAATTTGCTAAGGGTATATTTTACACAAATGTCAGGAAACTTTTCTTCACACAGAGAACTATAATCATATGAAATATGTTATGAAGTAATATGGTAGACATTCTGACTCTAAAGACATTCAGACTTGACTGTATGATGTAGTTTTGGAGGATTTAAGTGCAGAGAATTGGCAGGCTTTGTTGGGGTGGGTGGCCTGTTCTTGTCAAAATGATTTTCTAATGTAATGTTCTAAAAAGTCAGTTCTTGCAAATTCAATGAGAAGACCTTCATCCTGCCCTATTCCTCCTGATAGTATGTAGAGGCTGTCAGGGGTATTTCATTAACATGTGCTGACTCTCTGTTGCTAGTAAGACCTTTGTTGTGATTATTCATTTTTTCTTGTATGTTATCATTTTTTATTACGCACAACTTTATCATTATGATAACGTCATCATTGTTCCACTATTATAGTATGATTTTTCATGTATGAAGGCTGTCTTTTAATCATGATCTCTATAGCTATGGTCATGCTATGCATGGCAACAACGCTTTTACCACTACACAGTCACTGGTGTCACAATGCATAATGTCATCGCACAATTAGTACATTTAATGGCAAAGAACAATGCTTAGCATCCAAGTTTCGGGATAAAATTCTAAAACAGCAAATCATTAGCTAATGTTTATTTCAACAGCCAACATAAAACAGCTATTATATTAGATAGCCCTGACATCACCCAGTACAGTCCTTTGTTCAAACTCAATTACATTCTTATTCTTCCACACATCTGCGATGAACTGGCACCCTATCCAGGGTTTGTTCCTACCTTGTGCCCTGTGTTGGCTGGGATAGGCTGCAGAAGACCCCCGCAACCTTGTTCAGGACAAAGCAGGTAAAAAAATGTCTGTCTGTCTTCCATATAGTGCTGTCTGCACATCTGAATATGTTACTGACAGAGTAAATACGGAGAAGAAATGAGTTGTTATTAATAAATAGCACATTATTTTGAAATGCACTGTAGTAAAAAATAAAGAACCCTGGGAATGAAAACAAATGAGTTGTTTGGATGGCTGCCATAATATCTGACCTGCACTATTGTAAGAAGTGACGTTACCCAATCTTCACTGCTTTACCTGCTACGTAATTCACAGGGAAGCCTAAAATGTATCTTGAAGGCACAGACTCTTTCTTAGGCCCACATTTATTCTGAAATCATTTCTCTTTTTTTGAGTTTATGCTTCTTAGAGGTGCCCACATTTCAACCACAGAGTGAATTTGACTCACATGCACATTTATACACAGGGTTTAGTTTTTCTACACCCACTCTCAAATGCCTCCCTTATCTACTTTTGGCAGGGGTTGTGAATACCCCAGGCCTTTTCATGTTGTCGTCTATACTCTTGACATTCTTATTTGCATAACAAACTTTCTTTCCAATTTCCCAAGTACAGAACGCAAAGTGCAGCTTAGAGAAAGGCTACTGGGCATCAATTATGGGTGAGCACCTTGGGGAAAAAAAAAAGACAATCATTTTACTTTTTTCACCAGCAACCCAGAAACCATTCCTGTGACTCTTATTTTTCCCTGGGATAGAGCGCAGCATAGTTACACATCAAGTGTTTATTCGTTATTTTCTGATTTTGTTTTGCATCATTTTAGTGACACCAGAGTGTCCTCAAAAACAGCCTTATCTGACTCATAAGAATCCCATGTTTTGTCTAACGGATCACGAAGTCTGTGCACTGAACTTGACCACAGGATGTGGTGTGTTCGCTCGATCGCTTGCAGCACCTTGCAATTTATCTTTATCTCTCTTGCGCTTATGCAAATTTTCCAAGCCTTTATTCTGAGTCACGTATGGGGGAAGTATTGAATTGTAGTTCAATCAAGATTACCTTCCAGGAAGATGAGAAAGGGAATATCAGCTTAGCAAATATCTCTCAAGGCTCACATTTATCACTTAATTGCCCTGTTCTTTCATCCCACAGGAGTTCATTATTTATTGCTGGTGCTTACCTCTTACAATAAAACACACTGACACTTCCCACATTTGCCACTTTCTTTAATCAAGGCTGATGTATTATACTGTTTGCAGCAAGTGTTTTTTACATAGTTTTGCAACTGGAGATAATGCTTTTGGACACGTAACAAGCTGTTAGGGTGCAGATCTTGAATTTGCACATCATATTATTGGATGCAAAACTACATTTTGGGCCTCATCTCAGTGATGCTGCCACAGTATATATTGTTACCCCTCCACAAATGTTAAGGCTACAGGTTTTGTCTAACTATTGCTTTTGGCAACTTGTGTGCAGAACTCCTCTCAGCATTTTATCAGTTACATGGCTGTATATGTACTTGATTGGAGTCTGTCTTTCTTCTTCACACGATTTTAGGTGCCTGGGCTGTTTTTTCACTAGCTTGCAGAAAAGTGCAGTTTAGAACGTCAAGAAATCATCATTTTTGGATATGACTTGGCTGCTTGGCAGAATTTGCTTGATTATACTCTGAATTTTTTTAAAGTTCATTTGTTTCTGAAAATGTCTTCTTCAATATTAGGCATTCTGTTAGGAGCTAAAATTTTTATTCGGTGTCCATTTAAAATAAAAAGTGGTAACCCTAGGATCAACTTTGCTTTCCTTTGGTTAAGCTTTTATGATGTGTCTTGGGTGGCCCTCATGCTGTAAGTGTACAGAGAAAGAGCAGAACTGAATGTACTTTCAGTGGCAACTTGAAATAACTGCAAAGCAAACTTGAAGATTCATATGCAGTTCAATTTGGACTAATGCCACCATGACCAAAGAGGGACAGCCTGAATGCTATTGTCATCACACTCTGTAACTCCATCAGACCGCTACTGTGGTTGTGGAGGAGGAGATGGGGTGGTAGAAAATGTCAACAGAGTGATGGGGGCTCATTGGTTTAAATAAAACTGGAAGGCTTTTGAGATGTCTTGCATGTTTTACAATGAATGAACCCCCGGTCTCAGCTGATTCTGAACACAAAGCTGAGACTCTATGCCATTTTGTAACGTGAACATAATCTTCTAGTGAGGTATACCACTTCTGACCAAAATAAATAAATAAAGCATTGAGAATGACCATACAACACACTCATCGTTTATATCCATCAGCAACAAACACTAAGAGTGGTAACAGGACAGAAATTTACAGGGAACATACTTCCAGTACTTGACATACTGGGTGAACTGAAAGCATGTCCTTCATACAGACCAGAAGAAAGTTGTGGGGCAAAGATGGAGTCACAACAACAGAATAATTGTTCCATGACAGCTATCAAAAATTAAAAATAAATAGGGCTGTGAAACAAGTATTTGGCTGTAATGGTCTCTGACACGATTGCTACAGCAATGGCCATATTATCTTTAAAACTAAATTCAATTCCTCAGAACTCAAATTGTAATAAATGGTAAATGATGTCACAAGGAAAATATGCCAGCAGAGTGCTAATCCAGGAAGTGACGCTAACTGAAGTGAACAGAGATGGCGCGCGGATAGGTTTCCTTTGTAAGTAATATGATGCACCGTTTTCACCTTAAACATTACTGCAGAAAGCTTGAAGCTTTCTACCATCAAGTCTGAAGAACACAATTTAAGCAACCTGTTCGTAAGAATCAGACAACATCCGTTAAATAAATGCTGTTTTTGTAAGTCCTGTCTAGTTGACTAAGCTGTCCCGAAACGACATTCTTCATGTTCTGGCTTGCTTGTTATTTTCTTGAACCATGTGGCTGTGTTCAGCTTTTATTTTACTTGTGTATCTACTTCAGTATCTGCAAGTTGAGTATTATGTATAAATATATCTGAGGGCTGAAGTTCTTTTTATGAAAGTTTAAAAATAAACTTTATTGGTTTCCTTTCAGGAGGTGAAGTAGTTAGCTCTGCTGCTTCAGACTCTGGAACCAAATTTCAAATCATGGCCTGGTGAAATTAAATATGAAGATCACTCACTATGTGTGTATTCAATTGGATATAGGTGACTCTGATGTGGTCTGGTGGGAATGAGTGTGTGCGCGTGCCAGATGACTTAATGCCATCTCAACAAATGATAAGACCCGCAAATGAAAAAAGTAGGTACAGAAAATGGAGGGAGTACACTATGATTTTTGATCTTTGTCTTAAACCATCTCAAGAAATGAGAAACATGAAGTTTGGGATTTGATGTAACATTTGATTTCTATATAACATCCTCAAACATGCTCAGTCCAATTAAGGAAATCAACTCTGGATGCAGTGCTGGTGCATCCCAGGAGCCACTCGTACACACAGCTAAACCCACTCTTGCAGAAAGCCAGTTTGGAATTACCAGTCAGTTGTGTGTAAAGCTCATTGAAGACATAAGCATCTTACTGGACATTGGCTCTGTTTCTCAAATAGAGGGAGTCTAAATAAGTAGGGGGCCAGAATTACAGTGGTGTGTGAATGACAAGAAGGTCCATAAAGATGAGAATGAAGGCCTAGCTGTCTGTGCACTCCATAGGCACATTGAAACCTGTTGAAGCTTCAGAACGAGTGAATGCGCTTTTAGAGATGCAAAGATGTGGCGGGATGCTGAGCACATGTGCATGATAGATACTGTAGATAGATAGATAGATAGATAGATAGATAGATAGATAGATAGATTTTTCATTGACCTCTACCTTTTGTACACCTGCCAGATACTGATAAATTCAAAACGTAACAAAGTATTCACTTTGGAAATTTTTGCATTTTATTTTTCAGCAACACTGAATCATAGTGGATTTCATTTGTCTTTTTGAGATTTACCATCAAAAAAAATCTTTAATGTCAAAGTGAAAACATTAATTGCAACTATAAAACACATAACATACCTACATAATCACTTGTATGGCCCGTTTGTTTAGCAGTTACATGATTAGTTAAAATGGAGATCGCCTGTCTGTGCTTTCATTTGTTTGCAGTGTAAATTTCCCTGTATGTGGAAGGTCCACCTTATAGTCTGTGACTGTGACTGTGACTGAAAAGTACAAGACAGGATGGATACAAGAAAATATCTAAGTCACTGAATATCCCTTGGAGTAAAAATAATCCATTTTTAGAAAGGAAAGAGTATGACACAGTTGTAAATCTGTCTAGAGCAGGCCGTCCACACGAGGTGAGTGGTCATGCAAGAAGAACACTAGTGATGGAGGCCACCAAGAGACCTACCATAGCACTGAGTGAATTACAAGCTACAGTGGCAGAGATCTGAGAGATTGGATATACAACTGTTGCTTCACCAGTAACAAAGAAAAAAAAGCACATGTCATCTTGGTCACAGAAAGCACATGGGCGACTCTGATGTCAGATGGAATTAGGCTCGATGAGACCAAAATAGAGATTTTTAGTCATCAGACTAAATACCATGTTTGAACACTGCACATTATCAAAAACACATTATCACTGCTACGAAATATGGTGATGGCAGCATCGTGATGTGGGGTTGCTTCTCTGCAGCAGGCCCTGAAAAGACAGTGAGAGTAGAGTGTACAATGAATTCAGCAAAATACAGGGAAATCCTGGAGGAAAACCCTGATGCAGTGTCCAGTAAACCTGAGCCTGTGGAGAAGATATGTTTTCCATCAAGACAAATGGCCTCAAGCATAAAGCCAAGGCTACACATAAATGGCTTCAAAGCAACAATATTAATGCTCTGGAATCTCTATCCAATTGAGAATTTCTGGCTGGACTTGAAAAAGGCTGATCACTCTTGATCCCCATGCACCCAGAAAAAGCTTGAGCAGTTTTGCAAAGAAGAATGGGGAAAAACGTGTAATGTTCAGATGTGCAAAGCTGATAGAGACCTCTGCAGACAAACTCAGGGCTGTAATGGCTGCCGAAGGTGCGTCTGCTAAATAGTGATTATGCAAAGATCTGTTTTCACTTTGACATTAACGAGTGCTTTTCTGCTGACCAGTATCACAAACGCCAAATGAAAGCCATTGTGTGTCAATTTTGTGAAATAATAAAATGTGAAAACCTCTTGGGTGAATACTTTTTATAGGTATTGTAGAAGTAAAAATGTCACCTGTCTGAGAGTGTGGTGAGTAAGGTGTGTGTGTGTGTGTTTCTGCTATCCTCTTATCTCAGACACTTATATTAATATTAGTCTGCTGAATCTTCACCTTCCGTACTCCTCTGCTTGAATTTACTCTTACTTCTTACATTAAATATACAGATTGTTATTATGAGTTGCCACAGGTCCACCTAACCATTTTCAACCTCCTGCTTTCTAAAACCCAAGCCATATCAAGGTCTCACACACTCTGTTCAAACGCTTTAGCCACCAGTTAAGGGTCACAGGATCCTCACATCATTGAGTGCAAGGTGGGATCCAAACCTCTATGGGTCACCAGTCCATCACAGAACAGTAGTCAATGCATATAATAACTAAAACATGCTAATAACAGCTACACAGTTTGGTCAATTAGAATGTGGTTAACTGCGATTTTCAATGTCTTAAACTACATTTTGATATCAATGCATGACACATTAAGTGACAATAGTGTACCGAATTCAAGACTAACTCAGCAGTCACACTTCTCAGTGTTACCTTTCTTGTTGCTGCTGTGGTTTAAGGGAGCTTTACCGTTTAGCAGAAAAGCAGCCTACGCCTTTGGTGTCTGTTCATTACTGAAACATGCACAGAGTTTTGTCACCATGAATACCACATGCCGCACTAAAACTTAACCCAAAAGATCTCAGACAGCCAACAAAAGCAGCGCTTTCATGAAAAAAGGTACAGAGCGTACATTTCAGCATGTTGGCCATAGCATGTGCTCTGTAGATGTACAGACTGAAGCCATATGGGTGTCTGTGCACTTTAGCTTTCAAAAGTAAGTAAAATGATGAGCACACAAATAAAGCACCGTGGTTATCATGAACAGAGAGCATTCTTCACTTCCACATAATTGAATGAGCTCCCATTTTGGAGCATCATGTATCATATTCCTAAAATAAATTCTCTTAAATCACAATGAAGAGTATTTTTTTTTGTTATCTAAAGAAACCCTGTTATCCTTGTTATGAAGATAATGACAAAGAAAGAGTAACTCCTACCTTCTTCTTCTGTACCTGCTCCTTCTCTGAAGCATTTGAAGGTTTTCTACGAAGCATTTTAAACCAGAAGTGAAATATAACAATCCAAAGACAACCAGAAGTCTTGAAAACACAGTAGAAAAGATCTGATAATCTTATATTAAATATGAAACAAAAGCCGGGCAGTTCCGTGCTTACAGCACATGAGAGTGGAGAACTGTGAGTGAGAGGAAGTCATATGACAAGAAAGATACAAGTGGTATATTCTTAGTAAAGGCTAAAGCAGGAAGTCTTTCATATCAGAAGAAAAAGAAGAAGAAGAAGAAAAAAACAAAAACATCTTTAAAACTTGCAATCAGTTCTGGAAAGGAAATATGGTTTGTGCATTCACCTGCATGATCTATTACAGTCTATACATTTATCTGTATTATAAATTTAAAATTAATTTCTCTCCCAATCACAAAGACAGACCAAGTCTCTCATTGAGATGATTGCCTTTTTAGATTTTCCCTCAGAAAGCAATGAATCATTAATCTGCTGAATCATTACAGGGAGTCTTGGACAGCATACAGCCTTGGGCAAATGTGTGGCAGATGAAAATTAATGTAAGTAAATGTAAAATATTACAAATAGGAAGTAAAATGTTAGGTTTGAATACACAAAATTGAAAGGACAATATACGAGAAGGATTTAGGAGCCGTGGTGGACTTTAAGCTATCACCTTCCCGACTGGTGAGGCCTCATCTGGAATATTGTGTGCAGTTTTGGTCTCCAGGCTACAAAAAGGACACCGCAGCGCTAGAAAAGGTCCAGAGAAGAGAGACTAGGCTGATTCCAGGGCTAGAAGGGATGAGTTACGAGGAAAGATTAAAAAAGTTGAGACTTTTTAGTTTAAGCAAAAGAAGATTAAGAGGTGACATGATTGAAGTGTTTAAAATTATGAAGGAAATTAATACAGTGGGTCGAGACTTTTATTTTAAAATGAGTTTATCAAGAGTGGAGGGACACAATTGAAAACCTGTTAAGAGTAAATTTCACACAAACATTGGGAAGTTTTTCTTCACACTTAGATGCAAACACACTCACTTGGAATAAGTTACCAAGTAGTGTGGTAACCAGTAGTACTTTAGGGATTTACAAAACTTAACTTGATGTTATTTTAGAAGAATTAAGTGGATAGGACTGGTGAGCTTTGTTTGACTGAATTGCCTGTTCTTGTCTAGATTGTTCGAGACTTAAATGTCCTAGTCCTTGGTTTTGCTGAAATTATGGGTGAGATTGTTGTCCTGGCCGCACTGAGCCTGCAGGTAGACCTCTTGTCTGTAAGCAGCCTTATTGTTGTTGGTGACCAGGCTGTGATTCCCCCATATAGTGGGAGTGGCTCCAGCCTACACTCTGGGGACCAAACAGTATCAGGGTGAGAGACAGACAAAAAGATAGTACAAAACAGAGGTGTGGTTTATTTACAAAGCGTGCAACTGAAAGCAATTCAGTGTCATGTAGTCTTTAGGACACAATTTATCTGCAATCACACACAAAAAATGAAAAAGGGCAAAAAGTAAAAATAGTGGTTATATACAATATTTTCAGTGTACTCCCAAAAACCAAACAATGGTGGAAAACACAAAAAGCAGTATTTCTTTATAAGAAATACAGTTCAGGAAGAGCTCTTCTTTAGACAAAAATGAAGCAAAAATATTCACAAAGAAAAAGTGTATGTACAAAAATATATCCACTAAAACTAATACACAGTACTTTGAAAATATTTACAGGAAGAATACAACACAAGTCACTGCTGCTTTTCACATTCATAAATGCTCAGTAGATCTGACTCCTTCCTCAGTCCTTTTGACAAAAAACCTCTACTGGATGTAAACTTGTTTTATATCAGGTTGAAGATTCTACAGCCAGTCTGCTCCCTCTAACCAATAGCAGCAGACGCTGTTATGTCCTCCTGGCACAGCATGACCTGCCTATGCAAACCCTTTTGTTATTTTGGCCCACTTTCTTGTGCACGTCCACGTAAGAACTTGCCATGTGTGAGCAAGCAGACTCATACTGTCTCTATGGTAAGTTTGCAACACTGTCTTTGGGATCCCATATATCTAAATTATGTTGGCACACTAAAGTTAGACGCTCTACTTCTTAAGAATTTGTTCTTGTGTGTGTTACGAAATTTGACTGGCACATTTCGTCATGTGCTGTGTTTTCTTTTTGTATTTTTCAATTTTGTAGTGTTGTGATGAGGAACTTGTGACTGACAGATATCAGCAAGAATGAAAGGGAAGGTCTACAGGACAGTAGTGAGACCAGCTATGTTATATGGGTTGGAGACGGTGGCACTGACCAGAAAGCAGGAGACAGAGCTAGAGGTGGCAGAGCTAAAGATGCTAAGATTTGCTTTGGGCGTGACGAGGATAGATAGGATTAGAAATGAGTACATTAGAGGGTCAGCTCAAGTTGGACAGTTGGGAGACCAAGTCAGAGAGGCGAGATTGCATTGGTTTGGACATGTGCAGAGGAGAGATGCTGGGTATATTGGTAGAAGGATGCTAAGGATAGAGCTGCCAGGAAAGAGGAAAAGAGGAAGGCCAAAGAGAAGGTGTATGGATGTGGTGAGAGAGGACATGCAGGTGATGGGTGTGACAGAACAAGATGCAGAGGACAGAAAGATATGGAAGAAGATGATCCACTGTGGTAACCCCTAACAGGAGCAGCCGAAAGAAGAAGAAGAACTATACTTATGTTTATTAGTCCATTGTCAAACCTATTTAATATACTTCAGATTTGTAGTTTGTAGTTTGTGAAGAAATTCTTTCGTGGACTTGGCACCAAAGTATTTTAGATAACAAACAAGGACACATTTAAACAAATTTAATAAAAAGCAGGAAATAATAATATATTCAATCATGTCCGACTGCTTGGTCGAATGTTGGTAACAAAGTGTACAGGTCATTGAGACTCTGTGGGTGTGGAGTGGGTCACCAGTAGGCACACTTTAACTGGCAGTCCTTTTATCAGGATTCTGTGCAGCACTTTTGAACTACTCATCATCTGTTTCCCCCCTTCCCCTTCCCGTGCAGCAGGTTCAATTGATACTTCATAGGGGGTCTTCCCCATGCTCATCATTCATGTGTTGGTGCTTTGTGGTGTTTGTTATGTCATGTGGAATGCTCGTTGTTAACTTGTTGGTTCTTTGCGGCAATTGATTGATAATTCACTGGGGGAAAGCTCTTGTAGTGTAGTGGGATTGATGAAATCAGTCGATAAAAAAAACTACCAGCTTATTTATTTTTCACATCCACTCATCAGTGGAAATAAAATAGTAAAAAATAGAGGGAACATTGGCCGTTAAGTATGAATGGCCTCACCTCAGTCTGCTGTAAACTGGCGCATGACTGTATGTATATTACAATTATAAGGTTACAGTTTATATACAAAGGAGTATGTGTAAGTTTATTTTTAGTTTATTGGCTCACCACAGGGCATACTCAGCCACATACCCACACCCACTCATACTGGGCCAGTTTAATTTTTTGTTTCCTTTTTAAATGTTTCTCTGGAACTGCTTGAACTACTTAATGATAGGATTTCCCTCACAATTCTATGATAAGAAGCAATTTACAATTAGATCTTAGAAACAAGAGGGCGGCCCTAGATGACTCTCCACGCCAAAAATAATGAATACATACAGTATACCATAAATATAGATACATAAATATTATAATATAATACTTTTATCTGATCATAGGTAGAATATAAAGAAAGCAAAAACAAAAAGCAAAGGAGCTGTTGTCTCTGATTGCTTGGTGGTGTGGCTACACCACTTTTCAAATTCTCATGTGCTCCCCCTTCTCTCCTCCTGCCTCTCTTACTCTTCCTCTTTCTTTTGACCCAGGCTTGTCTTTTTACCACCAAATGTTGCCGCAGAGAACACTTCTGACACTAGACTCATCTTTAAAACTGGCAAAGGTAGCTTTTGACTCCATCCCAAGGTTATCTCCAGGTCAAGCCCTGTGGCTTCATGGTGATCTACAGCTTCAGAGGCACCAAGGTGGGGCTCTTTCTTGAGTTTTTTTTTTTATTTTACAGCTCGTTCTTTTCCTTTTAATTGCTGGTTTCATTTTTTTTGTAGTTATTGTTTTGTACATTTGTTGTCTATTTATGTGATCATTCTCTGTGATTTTCAATGGGCACTGTGCATTTACTAGGCAAAATGATGAAGAAAAACACAACAATTTCAGTGTGGCAACATTCTTGACTTTCTTCTGCTAACTCCCAAATGAAAGAATTTTGTAATATCTGCCACTTGCAAAATAATTTTGCTCCCAGGGACTTGTATTGAGAAGGGGCATCATAAAGGCATAAATCTGCATGGAGAGATGAAGGGGTAAGTTTGATGCTTTGGCCATAAGATTATGAGTTTGGAGTTTATGTCTTTTCCTCTGTTGACTGCTCATTCAATAACTGGCAGATTTCATTGGCAAGAACCAAGATTTGTACTAAAGCCAAATCCATTTAAAAGGCCTCATTCATTCGGTTTAAATTGTTTAGCAACAAATTAATTGCTACCAGGTGCCTTATTCACCGTTGTTATAAATATGAAGATGTTTATTGAAATATTATACAATGTTTTTATCTCCAATCCAAGAAATATTCCAACATAAAAAATAATGTGTCAGTAGTACAATTTTTTTTGAAAAATGCATATCTCTGCACTTACTATTCCTAACAGATATTTTGGATCTGTTAAAAAAAAAGTTATATGTTGTGACATGATACAGCAGAAAAAACTTGCAAAGCAGCTATTCTCTTAATGAATATTTTAATAGCTGAGCCAACAACTCATCAGAATAAGAAAAGAGAAGTATTTTATTTCAGAAGTCCCAGAAAGCTTAGAAAATGATGGACAGAAATGATCTGCTGTATGCTATCAGGTCATGTAACATATACATAAAGAGAACATGTTAGTGTAGAGGACTCAAATTTAAGACCCAGGCAATTTCACCAAACTATACTAAGGAAATGTAAAACACACATGATTTGTTTTTTGAAATTTCCAACAGTGAAGTGATCAGTAACATGTAAGCAGCATCAGTGGACTTTGGTGAAGATTCAGGTAATATTAATCAATACAGTGTGATGTGTTATAAAGAGTAAAAAAACATTAGATTAAAGGACTGGATATAATTTATCCTAGAATTATTGAAGAAATGAAGATCTTTATTTCAGAGACCACTACACTACAAACAAGGGAAATTCCTAAAGCCCTAAAGTTAGACAGTGTTGTACAATTAAATATAAAAGTACATACTAATGACTCTGCTAAGCACCATTTAGGACATAAATCAGAAATGTGTACACTATATATACTATTTATTTAAATAAAATAAATATTTTATTTAAATTTTATTTGTTAAATGGTGCGACTCAAACCACTTACATCTTAACACCAGCAAAACCAAGGAGCTGGTGGTGGATTTTAGGAGGCCCAGGCCCCTCATGGACCCTGTGATCATCGGAGGTGACTGTGTGCAGAGGGTGCAGACCTATAAATACCTGGGAGTGCAGCTAAATGACAAATTGGACTGGACTGCCAATACTGATGCTCTATGTAAGAAAGGTCAGAGCAGACTATACTTTCTGAGAAGGTTGGCATCGTTCAACATCTGCAGTAAGATGCTGCAGATGTTCTACCAGACGGTTGTGGCGAGTGCCCTCTTCTACGCGGTGGTGTGCTGGGGTGGCAGCATAAAGATGAAAGACGCCTCACGCCTGGACAAACTTGTTAAGAAGGCAGGCTCTATTGCTGCTGGATTATGTGAATTTCCCCTTGGGATTAATAAAGTATCTATCTATCTATCTATCTATCTATCTATCTATCTATCTATCTATCTATCTATCTATCTATCTATCTACTATATTTTGAAACTTTTGTCTTATACACTATGTACTGAAATGTATGTATTTTGACATTTTAATTCTAAATAAATTGTTCTGTTTAATAATCCCTTAATGTGCCAAATATTACCAATTAATAAACAGCTGAAAAAAGAGGAGCTGTACAATAGAGGAAGTATACTTTAAATGTACTCTGCTGTTGTATTTTTAGATTAACACCTAGACACAGTGAAATGTGTGCAAGTCCTTTAACTTTGCTGTCCCTGTGCTGTGATTCCTAGGATACAAAGAAAACTGTTCAGCCATATCTTCATCGTTAGCCTTAGGTAAACACGTGTTGTACAGTGCCGTGAGCTGACATAACAGGCTGCATTACAATGCCAGACCCCTCACATAAATTGTCAAAGCAATGCAAACACATAGATAGATAGATAGATAGATAGATAGATAGATAGATAGATAGATAGATAGATAGATAGATAGATAGATAGATACTTTATTAATCCCAAGGGGAAATTCACATATATGGTAACCGGGCATTCCCAGAGGAAAACTGCAGGCCCCCTCCAATTTAGGTGGCCCAACTTATTCTTAAAAAATCGTTTCTTATGCCTGATTTGGTTGTGAATAATTTCTCAATAACACACTTGGGATTGTATGCTTGTGGATACATCAGTGAACTATGTTTAATTTCCAGGCATGTCTGTACAGAGTGATTAGCCAATGCATGCCCCCTGCAAAAGATCACTTTAAGTGAAAAGTACAACCCTAAAGCAGAGAATGACCAGTCTATAGCCGAAAAATAAAAATTAGTTAACAGACTACACATGAGTGACACTCACACTCATTAGAGTGAAGTGCTTCGAGAGACATCTTCTCCAGTTTGCATATTATCACAAGCAATCTACAGATGATGCCATGTTCCCTACACCTCGTAAAGTCCTAGCATAATAAAAATTGTTCAAAAAACTGTCCTGTTTATAGACCACAGCTCAGCATTTATCATTGTTGCACCATTACACCTTATCTCCAAGCTAGGGATTTAGTGCCATCATCTGCAGTTGGATTTTGGACATCATAACTGGCAGACCCCAGTTAATGACACTTAGTGTAAGCACACCATGGGGTAGTGTGTTGAACACTGTGTGCTGTATTCCATGTTCTCCTGTGACTGCATGGTAAAATATAGTTCCACCATCATAGGCTGATCTCTAAAAATGAGAAGATGGCTTATAGAAGAAAAGCTTAACCTTCTGACACAAAGGTGTCATCACAACAAATTTCTCTTTTAAAGAGAATCTTTACTTCTTTAGATGTCTGAGGAAGGCTGACATTTGTCCAGATACGTTCAACAAATTTTGCAGATGCATGGACGAATCCATTCTCACAGACCGCTTAATATCCTGGTGCAGCACCTGCTCAGCTCAGGACTGCAAAGCACTGCATGGGGCTGAACATGGCCTTCTGTTCAGGACACATGCAACACTCACTGCCTGAGAAAGACAAACCGTGTTATTAAAGATCTCAGTCATCCTGCAGAGTCACTCTTCTTCCGCCTCTGTCTTACACCAATAGCAATTTACAAGCTGATTCAAGAATTGTGTTACCTAAAGTTCATAAGGGCACCCAATAGCCACTCAAACTGATAAATGCATGCTCTTGCATATACACTGTATGGTACTGTATATATTGTGTATTTATAGCAGGGCTGAACAAAAACAAAAGCAGACTCAAGTTCTTTTTTCTTTATCATATTTATAACAAACATACAAAATGTCAATGAAAATAAACAACATTTAGAGGTCACTCCATTTGGCAGTTTTTATGCCATCTGAACTGAAGAGCAGACAACTGTTCTATGCTTGCAGGTCTACAACATTAGCACTGCCTTTTATGAAGTTGGAAAATTCATGCAATGGTTTGTGACCAACCAAAGAAAAAAATAGTTTCTGCTGCTTGTCCTGTGTCAGTATGTCATTGTACTTTTTGATGAACCGTATTCCTCTTTCAGCCGCATCATTCATTACCAATATGCATGCCAACATTTCACAAAATTTGTTGAAGATTGGATTATTTGTTCACTGTCCTGGTGGTTTCTTTGCCTTTTTTCAGAAGGACATCAAAGAAAGATGTTGTTCTTTTTGTTTCACAGATCCTCCAACTTCAGGTGTTCAGATTCCTTTGTCAGCTTAAGACGTCAAGGAATGTCTGGTAACGGTGGCCACTGCAGGCTTTGTGCCATCTTCTCCTTTCTTTCTCTTTCATCAAAAAGGGCTCAGCCTGTCAAATATACAGACAAAAAGCAGAGATGCTTTGGAAATCCCGCATATGCATTACTGGCAACACCTTGGTTTGGGTAAGTCTTAAGAGCTGATAAAAAATTCAGTGTCATTCAGTGTGTTTACTTGCACACACAATCGAGTTAAGATGAATAACCTGATTAAGGCAAAAACCTGAATCCAAGTTTACAAGCACAAGTTCTTCTTTAACTAAATGATGCAATGTCATCAAATTGTACAAAAAAGTAGTTAAATGTCATCATTGGCTACTGTAAGTCTGAAAATAAACATGATGTCTGTGGACTTGTGATAATTTTCTTGTGATTTATAAATATGTTTAGTCAAATTGACCCTTTATTTATAGGTTCCTGTTACCGGATTGCATGCAGGACACTCTTTTCTGCTTAGCTTTGTGATTGAATCCTGCAAACGGCCTGATATGTGTGCTTCTTGCCTTACACCTTATGATGCTGGAATAATAGTAATGCAGGTTTTTTACTTTAGTAAGATATGCATTAGGTTACTCGTTACTTTAATAAGTAATAGGACTACTTAATGCATGCTACTACTACTCTCGGGACTGCGTTTCTGAACTTAGTATTGTATGTTCAACTCATCACCATAAAGTTAGCGATTTCTGAAATACTCAGACAAATTATTTCAGCCAGTAGAAGAGGTTATACATATGCCTCTAGAAATGTATTTTGTGGATGCTTCTAGCCATGACCGTTGAAAGCATATGAAAAGCAAATGTGTACATGTGTAGGCTGACAGAGTGCAAGTGACATTCACAAGATACAACATCCTTAACAGTAACCCAGTTATGAGTTTACATAGCCACATAATCAGATTAGTCGTGGAGAAATCTACCTCTGTTAATCAGGTTTCTAAGGGGCCAATAACCTGAGTTCTGCAATCAGAGTACAAGTTTACATGGGATTTTAGAATTTGGGCTTCTGTGAATAATTGGTTTATTGAAGCATATGTAAATCTGAGGAACACAGATTGCAAAAGGTGCTTAATTTCAAACAGAGCAAAGTCTATGATATTCTCAGAATCATCCTGAACTGAACTTTAAGAGGAGCATTTTCCAATGCATAAGTACGTTTTACCAGTCACACGGCATGATGTGTTGGACCTGGATCTAGAAATGATTAATTCTCATTGTGTACAACAAGAAACAAGAGAGACAAACAGAGGAATTCCTTGTAATCGTCTCTTGGCTGCTGGGCTTCAATAGCATGTGGTAAGTAAGTATTTCACGTCATAGTTTGCACATTACTGGGTCCTCAAGCCGGTCATCAGTACACAAGGCATATGCATCATGATTTTTTGATGCCATTCTTTCTGACATTACTTGAATAGCACAGTTAACAGGCCTTCTGCTTGACTGATTAAACATGAGAAGACATTCAACAGCACTACTTCCATGATATGATGACGATTTACAATCCTTCAGTTCCCAGAACTTGTTCAATTCGAATACATGCTTCTTTATGAAGCCCTGTGATGCTGGCTGTTGTATGTGTAACGACGCGGTGATTACCAGAGGCTTCTAAACATTTCTGTGTGAACTAGAAATAAACAAGAAACTTCTTACTACTTGAATGCTCTTGGAACAACTCTGTAAAACTTGAATGTTCTAGAAACTTCCACTTGCAACTAGAATGCTATAGGAACTCCACCTTAGTATAGAATGTTCACTTTTTCATTTTTTTTATTGATTACTAATCACTTAGGCAGTTAAGAACCCTGCACAAGAGTATGTACGTAGTAACACAACAAATGAAATGTCCAGAATGGAGTGACCTCTAAATGTTTCACAATCAGGCTCAAATTCACATTGCAAAAAATGTAATCTGAATAAGTGAAAAGTATTTATATCACAATATTAGATAGATAGATAGATAGATAGATAGATAGATAGATAGATACTTTATTAATCCCAAGGGGAAATTCACATAATCCAGCAGCAGTATACTGATACAAAGAAAAGAAAGTGGTAGAAGTGATCAGTGAAATAGAGAAAAATAGAGATAAAAAGGTAAAAAGATAAAGTCATATACGGAGCTGCTATTAAATCTTGTTTTCCTTATTGTAAGTATTATTGACTTATTAAAAAACTTGTATTTACAAGCATTTAGCATAATTAAAAATATCTTGTCAAGTAAATTTTGCTTACCCCATTGAAAGATTTTTTTTTGCTAAATTAAAGCAAAACAACTCCCATTTAAAGTTTCTTTTGTCTAGTTTTTGCATATGCATTTTTTGCAGTGATAAGCAAGCTATCTCTAACAGACAAAATAAGCATTGTGGAGATATGATTCTACAAACATCAACTCTTTGCATTAATGTGTGGTCCACCCTAATGTATGTATCTGAGCTGTCACTCCTTTTCATTCCATCATGCAAATGAGCAGCTTCAGAGTCATCAGCAGGGGAGACTATAAAAAAGTAAAGTCTGCCAAAGTCATATAAGAATTCCAACTAGTGCACCCACAGTGAGCAGTCCTCCTAAGTACAGTGAGCTATTTAAAAGAATAAAAATCCTCAGGCTTGGTGCCAGTGAGGACTGGCATAGCATTTCTATCTATCTATCTATCTATCTATCTATCTATCTATCTATCTATCTATCTATCTATCTATCTATCTATCTATCTATCCCACTGTATTATGTGCAGTATGTTTGACAGTAAACATTACAGTGTAGCTGTTAGTAATGCTGCCAAATACACTGATAACTGGTTTTGAAAAATAATTTTAGTGTGATTAACAGGTAGGTTAAAATTTGATGGATCAGGAGGGCGGCTAGAAACTTTATATAAAGGGGATGGGCCTCAGTTACAGCCTTGTGGGCAAATCATTATTCTCAGACTAGAAAAATTAATCATCCCTTTAGGAGTACAGTATCACCATTACAGAACAATATCTATGTGTTTCAACATCATAACATACCATGTTATTGAAAGAAACACTGAATGTGCCTGAAGGCTTAGCAAGTTTAGAAAAACAAAGTTAATGTGTTTCCAAAATGTTTAGCTTTAAAAGTCCCGAACAACTAAAGGCTTCTATTTGCAAAATCAAGAGCATAATAGGAAAGCCATAATCACAGAAACAGTCTGTAGCAGTCATTGAAATGATCACACAACAGCAAGTTACATTTTGGACAGCTGTGCAGCAAACTATTGATGGAAACAACAGAGATAACAATGTACCAATTGTATAATGACCACAAAATGAGTATAATAAGCTACATAAAGATAAGCAACGTCAGCAATTGGCCACAATAAATGCAATTCAATAATGTAAAAGTAAAGCCAGTAAAATATCAATAACAACAGCCAAACAACACAACACATGTGTCAGACTTGCAGTATCTGTAGCCTAGAATAAATGTCACAGTCTGGTGGTGGTGTGTGTCTGATT
>JANRMT010062790.1:37095357-37138960 GCA_026402145.1 Polypterus bichir lapradei | reverse complement strand
GAACTTGAAAAGAAATATTTTTTGGAATGTGATCGCGCAAGTCAGTACATCGAGCCCGCGTGCTATTGTGGTTTTGCTTGTGTGCTTCAGTAAGTTACCGTCCCCTCGCTCTTACTTTTTTACCGTTCATCTAATGAATACACTGAGTATGGCTTTACCAAAACAATCATTGATCGCGAATAAAATATCCATTATTTATGAATCTTCAATAGGTGAATAGATGATCTGTCTTTTTGCGTTAACCGCATGCGTTTTCATACGTCTCAAACTAAGGAAATGCGAGGTTAAAATGAACCGAGAAGCACGTGTACATACTCAGTACATCCCCTCTCGGGAATCGAACCTCGGATGTGGGCGCTACAGGCAAATGCTTTACTATTGCGCCACTGCGTGTGGTTTATCTATTTGAGCGTAGCAGTGTAATTCAGTTTTTGTTCAGCACTCTTTGGAACTGTTACTTTTTGTCTGCACACTGCGTCAGTTCACGTGAGCCGCTGAATATGGTTTTATATGTCAGTCGCTCGCTTCTAATTGTTTCGCTGCCTTCTTAATTATATAATGCATGTTTTCTAAAGCGCGTTTTGTAGCTCTTCCTGGCTTTCTATGTAATGCGTGATTACGTGAGAGGCGTGATGATGTCATATGAAACTCCGCCCCTCCAGCTGAACTCCATTACAGTAAATGGAGAAAAACAACTTCCAGTTATGACCATTACGCGTAGAATTTCGAAATGAAACCTGCCCAACTTTTGTAAGGAAGCTGTAAGGAATAAGCCTGCCAAATTTCAGCCTTCTACCTACACGGGAAGTTGGAGAATTAGTGATGAGTCAGTCAGTCAGTCAGTCAGTCAGTCAGTGAGTGAGTGAGTGAGTGAGGGCTTTGCCGTTTATTAGTATAGATATACAGTATATATATATATATATATATATATATAGTATATATAAATATATATATACACAATTTTTTCTTTACTTTGTTGATGAATCTGTTGCCTTTTAATAACTGTTATTTATCTGCCTAAGTGTGTTTAATGAAAATGATGGCAGCTTTCCTTTTTTAACAAAGGGACAATATCCTCCAGAGACTGGAACATCTGGACAAGGGGACAGACATTACCAGAAAGTGACAAACCTGGTGAAATGTTCTCAGAGGTGGGAGAATGTCAGGTATAAAATAATAGGATTGGGAGACACACAGGACTGGTAGGTCTATGGCAGATGGGACTGTTGCAGAGTTTTTGTTTATCTGGGCATTTTTTGTTCTCCTTTAATGACTGGTGTTTGATGATGCTGTTAAAATTATCTGGGACTGATAAGAGAAACATTTTGTGCTTCCTTACTCTGGCTAAGAGGAATAAAATAGAAAATTATTAAACTTCAGTTCAGCTAATAAAAGAAACCAATTACTTCCCAATCTGAAAAATAGATTTCCAAAAATAAAAAGGGGAAATATCTTCAAATAATTATGAGCAGGGTTAACACATGTCATGTGATGGTTTAGGAGCTAACATTTTATTTTATGTTATTTTATTTTTTTCAATTTGTTTTACCATAGGTACCCCCAAAATGAAACACCAGGCAAATTAGATTATGTTATCCTAAAATTTGTTATTGTTTTCTTGTTGTTTTGAGCTAGTCTCTAACAAAGTCTTTCCTTTGATTAGTCGAAGTTTACACACTTTGCTGTGCATGCTGCCCTCTCCTGCAGTGGAATTGTGATGGCACAAGTACACTCCATGTTGCGCAGCATTGCACAGTATCATTGGATACAAAATGGCAGCGCCCACTGGAAAACACATAGAACAATAAACATGAAAACAGCATGAAATTAATTATAATAATACATCTCAACAAAATGAAAGTGTCTGAAATTGAATACTAATTTGTCCCTAACGATGATAATACTAAAACATAAAGACAAAAGTAACCATGTAAAAACTAATCAATTACATGCTCTTGACAATTTAATGTTTGACTTCTACCATGTTAACTCTTCTACCAGTCCAGCACTTTAAATACTTTGTTTGGCTTCACAGAAGCAATTATGGACACCTGGATGAAGTCACTTAGGTTAGAATCCTGAGTTGATCGAGTTTTATAGAAAGAACATGCAGAATGGCCTGTGCTAAGCTGAACTGAAATGGCCTTAAACAAGAAAAGAAAATGGGGGCACAAAACATCCAAATATATGTTCTAAAGCACAATGAAATCTAATATGCAAAAGCAGAGGCCCAGACAGAAATGTTCGTCAAAATATTTGCAAAATGTCAAATTTTAAAATTACAGACTTCCTCAGAAAGTAGTAGTAATAGTTTTTAAACATGGCCACTGACACCAAATCACTTAGGCACTGTGAAGTCATAATGTAGCAGCCATCTTGCGTGTTAAGAGATGAATAGGATTGTTAGAAGTGAGTGTAATGGGTGAATAGGACAGTGACTGCTAGGATATGACAGGAACAAAGTTAATTGACAGGCAGGGTGAGAAACCAGGAAAACAAACAAAAAAAAGAGCCAGATCAAAACTAGAGTTGTTAAACAGAAGCCATAGACAAAGAGATTAACTCAACAACATTTATTTCTACAGCACATTGTCATGCACAGCATATAGTTTAAATATGTTTTACAAGATGTCAAAGTAATGATTAAAAACAAAGAAAAATAAATGAAAACTAGATTACACCAATAATGAATAAGTAACATAAAAATATATAATACACACTTAATAAGGTACTTAAGAGAAGTAGAGTCCTCATATATGGAATCAGTTTTTAAGTCTGGGTCTGATGATAAGGTCAAATGGCCAAGAGGACACAAAAAAACAAAAACTCCAGTTATGTGGAGAAAGGTTCCAAAGCCAAAAGACCACCCAGTCCCAAATGGGCATTCTACCTAACATAGATGTGCTTAAGTAGTTCCTTATTGTTTTTCATCTTAGAGGAGTCGTTGCAATTGGTCTTGTGGAGTATCTGCTTTTATTCAGACATCAGAGGCAGCTGCACACCTTACATAGATCAGCTGGAGCTGGTGGTGCAGAATGTCACAACAGAAGTACCAGTAAAGAAAACAGAGAAACTTGGAGATTACCAATGATTGCATATTCACTGGGGAATATGATCATTCTGTGTATATCTAGTTTATAAAGAGCAGAACTAAAATTTTTGCTAAAAATAAGCAAAAGAAAAAAGTGGATTTTTTTTAATGTTCCACGGTGTTAGCCTGGTGTATCTCTAGTGGTAAAGAATTCCAAATGTTTAAAAGGCCACCTACAAGTTCCTTTTAGCGTCCACTAACACTGCCGAGAAAATAGTTGAGCGTTTTAGGAAAAAGTTCCAATACATGGATGCCAGAAGCTGTGTGGCACCATCTTTTATAGGAGGGACACAATGACTCAAAATGCCATGAAACCTCTGTATCATGTATCTGGCAACATAAACAATATTGCAGTTTCTATTATGTTCAAATGAACTGGTGGACTGAACTGATAATTGCTTTTGAGGATACGTTCAGGAGATAAAACAGGCTTTCCTATAACAGGTGAGGCAAAAGTCTGAGTTAGAAAATAAGCACAAGGTCAAAAAGTCTAAACGAGACAACAGACTAATCCAAAGGACAAAGAGAAAGAGAGCCGTCAAGTATTTCTATTGCAAAATTCAAAAACAAACTATCCAAAAGAATTCTCTAACCAAAAAGGAACACATGCACACGAAGAGACAATAGTTTTGATTTTATCCCAACTCTAGGATACCCTGCATGTCATGCTGCCATCTTAAATACCTGACATGGAAATCTCACTTGAATTCAGAATATCATTATGAAAACACATCTTAAAATACTGATGTGATGATGTGACCGTCATAATAAGCTAATATTCAGAATAGTGGCTTTTTAAAAGTTAGCTGGAGTAGGCAGTTAGGGAAATCATATAGCACAGAGTCAGACAAGGGTAGTAAGCTCTTGCAGGCTTTGAAAAATGGCTATCATTTCCTGCTTCTTTCTTTTAGGCTTGCAACAGAATAGTAGGACACACCATGTGATGGTTATTTCTGGCAAGTGTTCATGTCAGAGTAAATACCAGGCTGTGTTTTTGTGTCTTCTTATTTTTTCATGCTGGTTGACTTTTCACAGTAATAACATTTCCATGAATTTATGAGTCATAGATGAGAGTCAATTTGGGTGAGAAAACTGGAATAAATACATAAATGTTCCTTGTTTTTCCCCTGTGAACCAAAACCACATCCAATTCTTTCAGCCTAGCAAAACTGAAATTAAGAAGAGACATAATAAAGATATTTAAAATGGTAAATGGAATTACTAAGGTTGATTCCATATAATACTTGGAAACGACATTCTTCTAAAAGAACACAAGGGCTCAGGTACAACCTAATTAAGAGAACAATTTGCAACAGTCAGTCAGTCAGTCATTGTCCACTCTGCTGTATCCTAACTCAGGGTCACGGGGGGTCTGCTGGAGCCAGTCCCAGCCAGCACAGGAGGCAAGGCAGGAAACAAACCCCAGGTAGGGTGCCAGCCCACTGCAGAATATTAAACATGAAATTGTTCAAAACCAGTGTTCAATATTGAACATGAATGGAGAAATTAAATTTTAACCTGAAAATTTACCCAGACTTCTTAAAGGCCTTATTTAAGATTGATGTACAGTGGACCCTTGACTTACGAACTCAATTCGTTCGTGTGGGCTGGTTGTAACTCAAATTGGTTGTAAGTCGAGACTATTTTTCCCATAAGAAATAATGGAAATACCCATAATGCGCTCCGAACCTCCCACAGCAACACTTACTTAACCTTTTCATAATAAAAAAGGGTTGTATAATGTGCATAATTTACCAAAACACCAATAATTTTTCTAATGTACTAACCAAAAAGTTATAAAAAGTGCCTAGCCTACCAGAAACAACAATTTCATACTGTACTCACCATTTAATTTGACATCTTTGGGCTGCAGGAAGGGAGGAGGAGGAGGAGGAGGAGGAGAATGAAACGAAAGGTTGTGATTGTTTACATGGAGCCTCCTTATGCAAATCTTTTCTTTGTAAAATTGTCGAGATGGTGAATTTCAACATGCTGTACATATTAGCGAGATCAGTCACACGAACGCCACTCTCATATTTCCGCACAATTTCCTTCTTCGTTTCGATTGTGATCGCTGTTTCTCAAGTTAATAATGACAGCTGTCGAGCACTCAGTTCAAAGCTGGTCGTGTTGTTAACTGCTGTAATAATACACTCCAAAGCAAGCCGGTGCTGACTCAGCCTGATGACATCATCATGTGCCGCGCCAGCCCGCTAGCTAACATCCCTTAACAATCGCTTTCTTTACCTTTGTTACCTTCTCTTCCTTCCTTAGCAATTATGCGTCTTGCTTGCCATGGTCTTAGTGAATTATATATATAGATAAATCATTGCACTGACCGAAATTACGTCCATAAACACATGTATCTGGGCTCCGACTGACGCTTACGAATGCTCTCGGCTGTTTGTTTACAATCGCACAAGCGGATACACGTGACCGCATTCGGGTCATAACGCAAGATGTTGGTTGTAAATCAAAACAAAAAATTTGGTCGTAAATCAAGTTGTTCGCATGTCAGGCCGGTTGTATGTCAAGGGTCGACTGTACAATATATCAGTGGCTGAGGTGACAAAAGACAGTCAAATCAGAAGAGACTTAAGCAAAGTGGGTCAGGGAAAAATATGGGCAAATTCATCAAAGCCTCTCTCTCTGAAGGGCACTGAGTTCTTGCTTGCACTGCCCACCGCAGGGCACACACACACACACCAAGCACACACTAGGGACAATTTTAGGGTCTCCAATGCACCTAACCTACATGTCTTTAGATTGTGGGAGGAAACCTTTAAAAAAAGAAATTCTTCTAGATAAATGGGACAGGTTAATTGAAAGTTGAAAGTATGTTGCTTTATATCATAAAAAAATGCCGTATGTGACCAAGATTTGACAAGCAATACTGGATTCAATGGCCTGCTGTCAAAAATAAAAGGAAATTGTGTGTGTGTGTTTTTTTTACTTTAGTTTCATGTTTCCTTTTCAGTTGTGACTATACTCTGAGTGCAAACTCTATGCATAGCATATGAAGACGCATTAATTTAGGGTATGACACAGTAAGTACTTCATTACTTGTAACTCTACACAGACAATGGCTCCAGCTACTCTCCGGTATACACAAAACACCAAATTGGCACATGTCTTAATCAAACCCAGAAGTAGTTGAACATGCAACACAAGGCTAATGGCAGGTTACATTTGCTGTTGTCACTGTAAAGTCCATTCCTTCATTAAGTGGATTAAGATGTCACAACCTGCTCACACAGCATCAGGAGCAACACAGAAAGCAGCAACGGATGGGACGTCAGTACATCGCAATGCACACTCACGCACACATCCTCAGTCACACAGGGCCAAAGCTTCAGTGAATCTGACGTGCACATCTTTGAGATGAGGGAGGCAATTGGACATCACCAAAAAAAAATACATAAACAGAAGTGCAGCTCCACACGGCTTTGCACCTCACAGAAAATTCAGTAAAAAGAAAACTGCAGTAAGTATAATAGTGGGCCCATATCAGTAAAAGAAGGAACCACATTTTTGAAGTTCCACATTTTTTAAAGTCTCCTGTTACCAGGTTTACAAAGCCACTTTACAAATCATTTCATATTATACTACATTAAGGAGCTTGACTTGTTACCCCATTGGGAATTTTTGTTTTGTTGGACTGCACTTTAACCAAAGTAATTTGTTTGCAGCACATGTTTCTTGAGATTTGTTAGGATGAATGATATTAAGGTAATCGTTTAGGGCATGATATTGGCACAGTGGGCAGTATTGCTTCATCATGTCACTTGGGTTGATTTCCAACTGGTGAGCTTTTTGTGTGCTGTTTGTATGTCCTTCAGATAACCTGGGGCATTGACTGGTGGCACCAAACTAACCCAGTGTAAGGGGCTATAGGTGTTGGCGCAGATCTTTTTAGAGTGGTGGGGCTGTCTATCCACGGATAGCGGCTGACTTGCACCTGTGTCTGCAGAGACAGACTTTGGCAGTAAAAGGAAATTTTGAAAATTGTTGACTGGAAGGAGGAAGGTGACACCTTTAAATGAATGTCCATACAGCAGAGTGCTTATGCATTTATAAACACAGTTCAATGTCATCAGCATTTGAATAAAACCTAAAATTTCTCTTAATGGTAAACTGTGTTTTTCTAATAAAGAAGAAAGAAATTTCAAGGTAAGATAGTTAGACTCACTGACCATCGTTTGTAGAAATGTCAGCTTGTTGCATGTTGATTTTGAATTTTCACTGCGCCTGTCCCAGTAATGACCCTATAAAGCTCCAATGACCCTGTTAGTAGCATACCGTTATCAAGGCTGTACAATACTTCTTGCATTAATTAAAATTTAAAAGGTCATGCAGATGAATGTGTTCTCAGGAAAAAAATATTTTAAATTTTAATTTTTATCCCAGGTGTTAAATTACAATATGGCAAAGGAGCATTCTCCTGCAGAACCAGCACATTGGACAACTGCTCTCTAAAGTTCATCCTCAAGCCCTTGTGGTTTGGAAGGACTCTCATGATTTTTTAAAAATTTTATATGGTTTTAGTTGAGTTTGGTAGCTAAGGATTAAGTCAGTCGAATAATAACAGCTCTTCTAAAGAGAATATAGGAACACTTAGTCAGGCTTAGTGGTTTTAATTTCTTGCTTTGCTTTTTTCATAAGCAGATAATTAGCATTTAAACTTTGCCTGATTGTGCTAATAGTGGTTAGTGGTGAAACATAAAATTGTTTTTGACTTAATGCCCTTTGAAATCACCAGCATAATTAGTATGGGTCATGCTGATGTGATCAAAGCATCCTCAATAAACAGTTAAGCACAAAGTCTTGATAGAATGATCCCTAAGTACAGCAGAAGTAGACCAAAACTGCCCGCTTCAGAAATGAGCTCTGCCATTTCGTGATGACTGATGTTGAACGTTCAGCTTTTACTTTACTAGAAACTCAGCAGTTCAAGATTGCAGAAGATGATTTTGAAAAACAGTTAATAAATTTTAACTTGGTTAATTAATTATCAAGTTTTGCCTTTGGCAATACCAGCAATTAACCAAATAATTCAGCAAGGTTCCTACTTTCTTTACTTGACCTTTCTCTGTTGTGTTAAGGGAGTCTTCTAGCCTTCAGACTTGTACCAAGGTAACTGAAGCACATTAATCTTAAGAAACAGAATGATACTATTTATTGATAAATGCAAGAATTATAGAAATATGGTAACTCCCTATATACAGTCATATGAAAAAGTTTGGTAACCCCTCTTAATTCTTTGGCTGAGCTTTCAAAGTAGCAACTTCCTTGTAATATATGACATGCCTTATGGAAACAGTAGTATTTCAGCAGTGACATTAAGTTTACTGGATTAACAGAAAATATGCAATATGCATCATAACAAAATTAGACAGGTGCATAAATTTGGGCACCCCAACAGAGATATTACATCAATACTTAGCTGAGCCTCCTTTTGCAAATATAACAGCCTCTAGACACCTCCTATAGCCTTTGATGAGTGTCTGGATTCTGGATGGAGCTTTTTTTGACCATTCTTCAATACAAAATCTCTCCAGTTCAGTTAAATTTGATGGCTGCCGAGCATGGACAGCCTGCTTCAAATCATCCCATAGATTTTTGATGATATTCAAGTCAGGGGATTGTGACGGCCATTCCAGAACATTGTACTTCTCCATCTGCATGAATGCCTTTGTAGATTTCAAACTGTGTTTTGGGTCATTGTCTTGTTGGAATATCCAACGCCTGCGTAACTTCAACTTTGTGACTGATGCTTGAACATTGTCCTGAAGAATTTGTTGATATTGGGTTGAATTCATCCAACCCTCGACTTTAGCAAGGGCCCCATTCCCTGAACTAGCCACACAGCCCCACAGCATGATGGAACCTCCACCATATTTGACAGTAGGTAGCAGGTGTTTTTCTTGGAATGCGGTGCTCTTCTTCCGGCATGCAAAGTGCTTTTTGCTATGACCAAATAACTCAATTTTTGTCTCATCAGTCCAAAGCACTTTGTTTCAAAATGAATCTGGCTTGTCTTAAATGCTGATGTGATGATGTGACCATCAAGGCAATAAAACAAAACCAAAAAAGAAAAAATCATAAACACAAATTACAACTCAAAAATAATTTGGGGAAATTTAGCGAGAATCCAAAAGCTAATATCCAGAATAGTGGCTTTTTAAAAGTTAGCTGGAGTAGGCAGTTAGGGAAATCGTATAGCACAGAGTCAAACAAGGGTAGCAAGCTCTTGTAGGCTTTGAAAAATGGCTATCATTTCCTGCTTCTTTCTTTTAGGCTTGCAACAGAATAGTAGGACTGCGTACACACCATGTGATGGTTATTTCTGGCAAGTGTTCATTTCAGAGTAAATCCCAGGCTATGTTTTTGTGTCTTCTTATTTTTTCATGCTGGTTGGCTTTTCACAGTAATAACATTTCCATGAATTTATGAGTCATAGATGAGAGTCAATTTGGGTGAGAAAACTGGAATAAATACATAAATGTTCCTTGTTTTTCCCTGTGAACCAAAAGCACGTCCAATCCTTTCAGCCTAGTAAAAATGTGAAATTAAGAAGAGACATAATAAAGATATTTAAAATGGTAAATGGAATTACTAAGGTTGATTCCATATAATACTTGGAAACGACATTCTTCTAAAAGAACACAAGTGCTCAGGTACAACCTAATTAAGAGAACAATTTGCAACAGTCAGTCAGTCGGTCATTGTCCAACCCTCTATATCTTAACACAGGGTCACATTTTTTTTTTAATTTATTATAATTTCACAACTTTTGACTATGTACATTTTTCTGGCATTGCACAATTTGTTTTGCTTACCTCTTAATGTCCTGAAGTATAACCCTAGGGGTACACGTACACCAGGTTGGGAAATGCTGGTCTAGAATAACAGAATTTGTTAGTAGAGAAAGCATATTCCTAGAATAGTTCATGTATTGCCACTCACCGTACATTTTACTAACTAAAAGATTATTTAATACAATTTGAGCATTATCAGTGCAGAAAAAGAACATCACTGTGTGTTTTGGAGCTCCAGTAGATGAGTGTCAAATGGCTGGTGAAAGATTATTAGTTTCTTCTTGAGCAAAGAGGAATGAGATAGGATTCCACTTGTAGCTCCTGGTTTAGATTTTATTGCTGTTCACTGTGTTCTCAATAAGCACAGTTATAAAGTTTAGAAAAAAAGTGTAACGTCTCACTCAGCAACATTATTTCAGGACATTTCCTTAGTAAAATCAGGTCCTTGGGAATTGACTGACTTTATCACCATCATTACTTCATAAGCTCTCTCTCATAGATACTGTATTTATCAGGTCATTTTTTTAAAATGATACAATTTAGAATTTTCATTATGAGAATATTAATATTAGTTTTTTTTTTTTTCCCGGGCCCGTACTATCTGCTTCTTGTCTCTATATTCATTTGTCTGCATTCCCTGAGAAGGAACTTAGCAGTCTTTGTTGGTATTAGCACCTTCTCACCAGAAATGAATACTACAGGATGTAAAGAAAGAGAAAGAGGGAGAGACTTGTCTAGTGTTTCCTAATAATGAACACTTGACAATGTATCCAAGAGAGCCAATCACTGCAGGCTCTCTGTGGCCTTCTCGGATTATTTCTTTTGGTTTAGTTTTTTTTTTTGTTTGTTTTGCGTTGGTAGTGTCTCACAGATGTTCTTGGTTCTTCTTGTTTCCCTGCAGGAGAAGTCAAGTGCTGCTGTAGAGACAGAGCCCTTAAAGACATCAAGAGAGGCACATTTTGAGTTCACAGTATACTTACTGTGCAGTCGGTGGTAGCTGTATGTGCTGATGGATATGCGTACACTAACTTTAGAAACTTTCTAGACAAACAGAGTGGATATAGGAAAATACAGTTCAATGTTTATCGAGCAATTTTTTCTTAACATGTAGCATGCCAGCAGCATAATTCCTGACCTCACCTTTGAACAGTAAATCAGAAAACAGGCAGGAGGTCAAAACATATCAAAACGTTAGGCAACCAGAGGAAGGTTTTTATAGAATAGTAGATAAAAATCAAAAAAGAAAGCAAGAATCAAAAAGCACCAAACACTAGAAGCATTAAAGACAAATGGCTTCACAAAGGCAGGCCGTACAATGCTATTGTCAAGAGCCCGTGTCCAGCTCTCTTTCATATCTTCTGCTGCTAACACTACATGACTAGCACCTGGTCAACCTGTCATGGAAGCAAACATTGATATGAGGGTCCAAAGGAAAATCGCTGACAAAAACAGAACACATACTAACAAACAGTAATCCACTGACTCCACTGGCTTTTTGTTTTAACCAAATTTTTAATTAGAACCCATTTATTGCCTACTAATGCAATATGACTTTTGGGCTTAATTTTAGTTAATTCGTTTGTTACGATTTATAACCTTTGATTGCCTATTTTAGCTTTAAACCACTGCATTAAGATTTTAATCATTGCCCGTTTTCTTAACCAGCCATCAGTTAATATTGAGGTGCAAATGACAAAGGAACCTCCAGCTCTCCAGGTAATGTGCTTCCATTTAAACCTGTGTATACACATCATGATGTAGCTATGTTAATAAAATATTTTGAAATAAATAAGAGAGAAGGGAAGGACTAAGAGGTACAAATCTGTTCCAGACCATAATATAGCTAATGTGCTCAGAAAATGAAAAATCTACAATGTAATAAAGATTTGTCTTGAAAGAATGATAACATTAACAAGCCGTATACCTAAATACCAAGTTACAATATTTGCTAAGCTTGGCTTCTAATTACAAAACTATTTGGAAAGAAAACTGCACCCACTGTGGGCCTCCAGGACTGGAGTTGGGTATGCCTGCATTAGTCGCTTCATTGGTCACCCTCAGATCTTGCTCAGCAGGAATGGATCGATGGAGTCCATAAACAAGAAATGCATCACTTGTTTAACATTTTAATAATGAGCAAACAGCCAACTCAGTGGGATTCTCATAGAAGGTGAGCAATAGCATAAAGCTCATGAATTTAATTTCTCTTTCATCTCATTGGTGAGGAAAATGGCATTGAATGGAGGATATTTGTTACGTCACTGATGCTTTCTAAATAGATATTATGATAGCCTGGCGACAGACAGATGTTCAGAAGAATTTTGGTGCAACAGAAAATGACATGGAGATGAAGAGAATAAAAGGGGCACAAAAAAGAGTCAATAAACTAGAAGAAACTATGAAAACCAAAATCAAAGACAAAACACAAAATGGAAAAAAAAATGTTGTACAGTCCTTGCTTTATTTTCCCTGGTGTTTGGAAGCCAGTATCTGTTCTGCCCCATTTTATATAAGGGGGACGAGTTGACAAAATATGTCATGCGACAGGCAGTGAGCGAGGCAACTGGAAACAACATGGCTGAGACCATGCAAAGATCAGAACAAAACAGCGGTGACAATTCTATAACAAGAAACAAAATGGTAAAAACATAATGCTAACTTTTGTAAACAATTTATTCCGGCAGTGAATGAGAGGTAATGAGAATACAAAAAGGGTAAAGTACAAGAACTGGAAGAGGTGAGAAAAAAATCAAAGTCAAATGGGCAAAGTTCAACACACAAAACAAAATAAGTCATTGTTCTTGCAGAAAACGACAATGAAATGACAATGACTACCAGGGATTTCAATGCACTAATTATTGCACAGAGATTTGGTTTTACATCCCAACATGGTTCCATCTTAAAAAGAAACAGAAATAGAAAATTCCTGATTCCATCATGCATTGCAACTTTTCCATCACAAAGTGGCAACTGAGTACCTTTGCCAACAAATAGCAGCAGCATCAGTTAGAATGAAAAAGGTGGCAAAAATAATACATTTCATACAATTTCTAAACAATGGGAAAAAATTACAAAAATGCAAAGATCAGTTAAATTCTTATATCAGGGGATTTATCCTACATTACCTAGACACCTTCATTTGCCACTTTTTCTGCTCTTGACTAATAATTTAGTATAAAAGTGCCTACCCTTCATGACTGCAGGCTTCATGATATCCATAGACCTTTTCAAGTTAAACTCAGTTTCTCCAATCTGATGTTTGATGTCAGGTTAAAAATATCTGATTATCCATCTTGAAGGCATAGTGAATTTTAAGAGATGTTCTTGAGTCATCTCCAAACTCACAGTAATTCCAAGAAGGCCAAAATACAAAATAAAAGAATATTATATAAAAATAAGAGAGAGTGAGGCATGATTGCAAGACCTTAACTCAATGCTAATTATAAAGAACTAGCCGAAGCCCACCGTAGCGGTGTAAGAATAGGAACGGAAAACGGTGAGAAAGGAATTCAGTATAACAAAGGCTTAGGAAACCACCGTTGCAGTATAACGAAAATAGCAAGGAGCGAAACCAATGCCAATGGTCGAGAGAGTACCTTCCTGTGGCAGGCTACGGAAAACATAGACATATATAGATAGACGCCGCATTCACTGTGTTGCCCAGTCGACACGATAAGTCAGCGCGTCCGCCCTATTGCGAGTGGTAAAAGTGCCATTTAAACTAATACAGGTAGACGTGGAAACTGGGTTTTCTGATGAAAAAACAATAACGTTTTAAATAGTATCGTTTACATACAACAGGTTAGGTTGGCGAATCGTTTACATGCAATTATTTATATCCATTTATACACTAAATGCGTGCGTATCCCATGGTCTTAGAGTTGGTGGGCGGGGCTCTCTGTCTTGCGTGCGCTCTCTGTCTTGCTTGCCCTTAGTTAGAGTCGGCGGGCGGGGCTCTGTGAGTTGGTGCTTGTGGCTCTCTTTCTGGCGTGCCGTGTAAAGTCAATGTGGCTCAGAGGTGCATGTGGACTTTTGCACAGACGAAAGCGACTGAGGCTGTGTTTGGTGAGTTGTTGCGTGCCTCGAGAGCGATGCTGGACTCGGGAGGACGATTACAGTTGGCGTGCGTGGCTCTGTCATGCGTATCCCATGACGCAGTAGGAGGGTTAGAGTTGGCGGGCAGGGCTCTGTCGAGCGTATCCCATGGTCTTAGAGTTGGCGGGTGGGGCTCTGTCTTGCTTGCGCTCAGTGTCTTGCGTGCCCTTAGTGAATTATATATATGGATACAAATAAAACAAACACCTACTGCCTTCTGGGTCTAATTAACAGGTATGTCTCTGACTACATTTTCAAGTGGCCACCCTTTTACCAGTAACTCACATACCAATCACTCTCATCAACATCTTCTGGAACTTTCTGGCTTCTCTTTCTCCCACTAGACGAGTGCTTGTCTCATCTCATCTCATCTCTGGCCACCAAATTCAGTACATGTGTATCTGAAAGAGGCATTAAAGCCCATGTTAAAGATCACCTCAGAGGTGAGTCTCCTAATTGCTTATAGGGCACAGGTGTCGAACTCCGGGCCTGGAGAGCCACAGTGGCTGCAGGTTTTCATTCTAACCCTTTTCCTAATCAGTGACCAATTTTCACTGCTGATTATCTCCTTTTCCCTTCATTTTAATAGCCTTGTTTTTAAGGACTCAGTCCTCTGAATTTATTCTTGTTTTCATTAAATGACAGCCAAACAGAAATGAGATGTGAAACGATCCAACAGATGACCAGTTAAATTGGGATTTCAAACTCAACCAATTTCACTCCAACTAATCTCTAAATGAGAAGCCAATTCTTGTTGTTAATTCAGCCACAGCAGACATTCCCAAAACTGTTGGTTTTTCTGTTTTTTTCTAAGAATATCATCAAGATGTTTTGGTGATCTGAGAGATCAGCCTTACTGAGACCTTCACCCTTCTTTGATTTCATATACTGTGTGAAGGGCACAGGTGAGCTGATCATGTGTCAGTTTGTTTTGTGTCTCATTATTGTTTGGCTGCTAATTAAGGAAAGGGAAACAACTAAGGGGCCTGAGTCAAGTTAATTAAAACTAAGGTAAAAGAAATTAATTAGCAGCAAAAACTGGCAACTAATGAAGAAGATGGTTAGAATGAAATCCTGCAGCCACTGCAGCACTCTAGGCCTGGAGTTCGACACCCCTGTTATAGGGTCAGGGTTGTTTTGTGGATACCCTGAGACCATAAATCTAGAGAACATCATGACTGCAAAGAATAATTTTGACAGAAAATGCAAATGTTTACTAGAAAGGCAAGGTAAGGGGAAATCTTTCAGAGCAGAATCACTGATATTACAGATATCACAGTCAAAATATACACAGCAAACAAAGTTAGAAAGTCAGAGAGAATCTAGAAACAAGTGTCTTAATGAGAGGTTAGTAACATAGTGAGAAGCAAACTAACTTCATACCAGTGAAATCTGAACTAGTATTTTTTATGTTTGTTAATTAATTAGAGAGGATCACAAACTCAGACAGTATGGATCTGCGAGATGGTGACCTTTATCCCATCGCATTAATGGCTTTACATAGCTTGCCTTTCAGTTGTGCTGCCTAGTAATAACAGAAGCACAAAATGGTGGTGCCCATAACAAAACTAACCTGGCGTCACAGATGGAGGCATTTCATTTTTAACCTCATTATAAGCACATCCTGGAGGGAAAGTACACATGCCCATTGAATTATCTGACCTCTAACATGCCCTAAATGCTATTCAACATATTTTTAACGGTTCAGGAACATAGTAGAAATTTTTCAAACTGAATTCAAAGACAGAGGATCTTGAAGCAGCCCCAGATGCTCATTTATAGTGGCTGAAGGTCTGTCTTACCCAGTATAAAGCAGGAGTTCAGGAGGAGGAGATAAAGAGAATGAATGGGCCAGACAAGACATCTGAGTGAAGTATACTGTAAGGTGAAAATTACTTTTCAAAGGTGAAAGCTCTTAAAATATAATAAATGCATTATAACAAAGAAAGAAGAGTAAAAGAAAGGAACACTTGACTTCATATAATTTTGTAAATTTACTGAATAACTGCATCACAAACAAGGGGCCCCAGGTGGCAATATGAGAGAAAAGAGTAATAGAAAAGGAGAAAACTCAAACCACGACTATTATGTTGCAAAACCACAACTCTTTTTAAGATGGGAGTTGCCAAGCAACGGTGCCCACAATTGGTGCGAATGTTGCTGCAACAGAAGCAGCTTTCAAGAAGGTATGCCAATGGATCCATTATTTTTCAGCAAAGGTTTCTGAACTCCTACATCAGTTAAAAATAGAGTGTTGTGAGAATAAAAGTAAGTCTATTAAGTAGGTGAAAATAGTGATGAGTATAATTGTCATTTCTACTTCTCACTTTCAGCAGCTTTTCCTTGTTTGGCCATGAAAGCAGGTCTTCCTTTAGTGCTGTGACCTCAAGAAGTTTACTGACTTAATCATGCAAACTAATGATCATGGCTCCCCATTCCAACGTGAGCAATCGGCACGGCTCTTGACAAAATGGTTAGAGTAAAATTGCCATTGTTGGCCAAAGAATTCTAGGGGTAAACCATTTCTGTTCTTATGTAGTAGAGTCCTAGTGTGTGTGTGTTTGTGAGAGTTTTGTTTTGTACTCAGTTCTTCCTTTCACATCCAAACAGAATGTGCAGGTCAAGATGACTGGGTGCTGTGAACTGGTCCTGAATGAGAGAGTGTGGATGGATGGATGAATTCCTGTCACTTCTTGTCCCTCTTTTCAGTTTTCTTTGTGTTTTTTCGTTTCCCTTACTTCCTTGTCGTTGCTCTGTTTCCGTTTTTTCTGGTGTCTGATACTTTTGCTCCAGTCTCCTTAATTATGTCTGCCATTTGAAGAAACAAGAACTGGTGTCGATTTGGGCTCTTGGGTGTTGTGATCAGTTAGGCTGCCGTTCCTGAAGAGTCCCGTGTAAGATGCCTGCTTCCTCAGCCTCAGTGCGGTGGTGTTCGTGGTGGGTGATTGTGTTCTTTGGCACCCTGGCTGTGCTTCTCTTGTTGATTGAGCTTGCAGCCTTTGACCATTCAGGTTTTAGATTTTCATGTACCATATTACGTCTGTTAAAAATTTTTATACTTCGAATTTTGGAGTTTTTACACTTGTTTTGTTTTCTTAGCTCTTTTTGCTTGTTTCTATTCAATTTTATATTGCTTTGTTTTCTTCTTTTCTTTAGTTCAGATGTTATTTTCAATTCAGATTATTGTGTTTTCTTTTCTTATGGTTTCATTTTCTGTATTTCTTTCTTCCTACATGGTATTTTCCTTTATATTGTTGCCTTTAGTTTTTACATTCATAATTTGTGTGTGCTGTGTTTTAATTCTACTTTTTGGAAGACTTCTTTCAATAAATTCAAGTTGGAATATTTCAAGTTGAAAGGCGTTTTTTTCAGCTTTAGCCACTCTTCATTACACTAAAGTTCCATCTGTTGCTTCCTGCCTTGTGTCCAGTGCAGCCTGTCCAATCTCCAGAGGGTCTTATAATGAAATGTTTAAAAATACGCAGGACACAGTGAAGGACAGCAGCACAACATTTGCTTCAAGTTGATAGCTTCTTTACTTTTTGATTCAGTGTTAGTAAGATGAATGATGCAGACTGGTGTCATCTTAGTTGAATTAAAAAACAACATTAAGCATTGTCATTGGTAAAGTGTTACAAGTAAATAATACAAAGATGCTAAATGTAAATGTGCCGTGCAGTGCTTCTACATTATGTACAGTATTCTTTCGTTGTACCTTAAGTAAGAACAGCTTGGTCACAATGCAATAGGCTTGTGCTAATACTACAGGCTTATCTTTATTCAATTCCTATTTTACTTGATGATTTACAGCATTTCCTGTACACTTGGCAGCAATGTCTGGTGAGTTCTTGTACATGGCTGTGGGTTTGCTTTGTTGTTACCAGACGTTAGTTAATTCGCTGGAGTTAACACTGTGGCTTCACATCTCCACAGCGCTGGGTTCAGTTCCCTGCATGGTTGCTTTCTGTGTGTAGTCTGCATGTCCTCATTATGTTTATGTGCTTTCATTGGTTTCCTCACAGGTCCAAAGCACATGTCAGTTAGTTGTTAATTATAAACCAAAGTGCTGTGAGTGAACTGGAGTAATGTGTGGGTCACACTGCCATCATAATCGGATCTTGTGCTTTATGCAGAGTGGATATGCTGTAGTTTCACACAGTCTTCATCATCCTCATTTTCTTTGCACCTTTCCAGATGATGGTTGTGGTAATAACAATACACTGAGCTGGGCTGACCAGGTCTCCTTATACCCAACACTTTCCTTCAGACCTTTTTGTTACAAAAAAAGGTTACTTGGATAGATTTAGGTGATGATATATTGATGATAAACTTTATAAATTGTGCCTTTTGTTAACATAGTTTACCAATTGATTGATCATTTGCATCTGAATAATAATAATAAAACATTTTATTTATATAGCGCCTGGTGTTGATCTGTGGCAGACAATCATTTCAATCTAAAAACTGAAAGAATTGTAAAGGCCTTATTGGAAGGACAAGCTCAGAAGTGAACACCTGCCTAAAACTAAGGCAGCCATTAAGATCATCAGATACAGCAATTCTTAAGAAATGAAATGAAAGCACAACAACAGAACAATGTGCAAGTTACAACAGCTAAAGGAAGCAAACTCTTGGCAATAAAGGCTGCAATGAATCTGGTGTTTGGAGGCCGTATCAGAAAAATGCAGAGTTTCTTTTGCATTGCTTACGTCTTTTTATATTGAAAAATGGCCATGCAATGTACACCTGCTCCGTATGTTTCAGCACCCAAAGGCTAAACTTTCTAACAATGTGTTCTGTGAAACGTGTCCAGCAGAATCTCAGAAATACAGAGCAGGCAAACCAAGAGCCTCAAAAGAGTAGTCAAGTGTCAAAAGCAAATGCTGTAAACATAAGAAGATAAAGAACAGACAGAATGAAAAACAGGAATTGGCAAGTCTGTGCTAGAAACCTCTTTAAACTTTATATCAGATTGAGCAAAAACAGTTTCAAGTAAATTCAAAGGAAGGGATAGCAGGATTCAGTCTAGAAGATATTGATGTGGATGAAGACGTAGTGAGGCTAAGATCAGATCAACTCTAATTATTATTTCAAGTAATTCCTTAGGTTTTGATCTCAATTCAATTAAAAGTATTTTATTTTGAATTGATATTGATGGGGTAATCATTTTGAATGTGTTTTAGTTATTTTCCCTTCTTTTAATCTCATGTTTTCATGGAGAATAAAGATAACTGATGCAGTGGGCTTCAGTGGAGAGCTAAATGGAAAAACAGCAAATGATATCAAAACCTCCATGAAAAAAGACTTTTGTCGCATAATTGAAATTCCAGGTGCCTCCTCATATGCTCACAAGATGCACGTATTTTTGATAAAATAATGTTAAATAAATCACTTCCTTGCCCTGCGGTGGGCTGGCGCCCTGCCTGGGGTTTGTTTCCTGCCTTGCGCCTTGTGTTGGCTGGGATTGGCTCCAGCAGACCCCTGTGACCCTGTCGTTAGGATATAGTGGGTTGGATAATGGATGGATGGATGAAATCACTTCCTGCAAATCATCTTGTGCACCACAAAGAAGCCATTCAGATGGGATCAAGCTTTTCAACTGAAGACCCACCTGCCCCCCGATTCATTTTGTCATTAGAGTCATGTTCATAGCGTTAGCCTTAGTACTTTTGGGTTTTTTCTCAGCAGTTTATGAATGAACCCTTTGCTTGTTGAGGCACCTCGATTATGTAGAAATACAAACCAGACTTTCCAGCTGATCATTTTTTCATTCCTTTGTCTTTTAATCCATATTTGTAGGCTCTCTCAGACCACACTCCACAATGCTGATATCATGAAGCACCATGATGACTAAAGCATGAGCTTGTAGCTGGACATGATGACTCCTGACCAATGAATGAGGTGCTTTTCAGCTCAAAAGCTCAGTCATCTCTGAACGCATTTCTACATGGTGCAGGAGAGAATGTTCTGGAAATGGTTTATTTAACAAAATTTTAGCCAAATAGATGTCTTTAGGATGTTGTGAGTTTGCCACTGGATACCTCACACATGAATTATACAACATGTGTAATTTGAGATTTTTTTTTTCATGGAATTTTTGGTATTGTTTGATGTTTTTTAATCTGGGTGGTCATTCAAGCCCACTGCATCAGAATTTTTTTAAATCCCTGCTCTGCATGAAAACAGGAAGTTAAAAGTTTTTCCATGGCTATTGCTACAAGCAACAAGAGTAAGTATCAGCTAAAAAATGATATTTGTGGGTGGGGTATTCCATTAATGACCACTTGAACTATAATTAAAAAATGTAACTTATAACATGCATGTTAGAGTACACAGATATAATCTAAATTAAATCTTTGTGATACTTTAAAAGCATGACCAGTACGTTGTTTTTGAAAACCAAACTAGTGTAATTCAGTATGGAACTAATGTAAAAACATGTCTGCATGAGGGTGTTGAAATAGAATAAAAGCTAAGCTATAACAAGGTAGAGTGGTGCTGCCTCGCAGCTCAAGGAGTCCAGGCTCAAATGAGATGTTCTCCCCACTGATCTGTTGGTGCAATACTCCAGTTTTTCTGTCACAAGTCAAAGATGTGTTAATTAGGTTAGGGTGAATGCTGATTCTAAAGTGACCATGGGCCTGCTGTTGGTGACTATGCCCTACAATGGACTGCCTCTTCATTCAGGATTGGTTCCTACCTTGTTCCTGAGGTTTCAGTGGTAAGCTGTGTCTCCTGTTCCCCTAGAATTAATCAAGATTAGGTAATAGATGAAAGGGAATGTTACTTAAAACATATTTAAAAGCTTGATTCTTATTTTTTTGTAAAAGGGACAATGTTTTATTAGGACTGAATCTGCCATGCAAAGAATAAAGAGTTGCTCGTAGAGTATATAGCTGAACACATCATCCCACACTTTCCTTATCTATCTAAAGATACAAGGCCTGGAATGCCCCAGAAAACAAAATGGCTTAAAGAAGCAGTAGTTTGTAGTTCTAAACAATACCAGGAGGAACAAAAAGATTGTTGGAACACTGTGCTGAAGATTTGAGAAGTGAGGAAGTGACTGCTGACCTTTTTGAAACCCTACCATAAAACAGGTACCTTTCATAAAATGAATGCTAACAAAACTAGAAACACGGTGGCGCAGTGGTAACAGTGCTGCCTCACAGTAAGGAGACCTGGGTTTGCTTCCTGCGTCCTCCCTGCGTGGAGTTTGTATGTTCTCCCCGTGTCTGCGTGGGTTTCCTCCGGGTGCTCTGGTTTCCTCCCACAGTCCAAAGAAATGCAGGTTAGGCGCATTGGCGATCCGAAATTGTCCCTAGTGTGTGCTTGGTGTGGGTGTGTGTGTGCCCTGCAGTGGGCTGGCGCCCTGCCCGGGGTTTGTTCCTGCCTTGTGCCCTGTGCTGGCTGGGATTGGCTCCTGCAGACCCCCGTGACCTTGTGTTAGGATATAGCAGGTTGGATAATGACTGACTGACTGACTGACTGTATCTTTCATGTTGCAGAAACATCTGTTTAAAGTGTTGCATGCTTTAATTTGTTCTTAAATATGCTTTGGAAATGTGTTGGAGTATCCTGTAATAGAATAGGAATGGGTAAGCATTGGAGGGTATGATGACTTTATGCAGCAAAACAGACTAATCTACTTTCTTCATAATCCTAGACATTCCTAAAATTTGTATTAACAACTGTCCTTGTCATACTGTCAGAGCTTGACTACAATCTTACTTGTGCATTAACCACACATCCCTCTTTCAATCACAGTCTATGTTATGTAGTGATATAGTAAGAAGTGGCAAACAACAGGATTAAATTACAGACAACATGGGTGGGATGTCTTCTTCTTCTTCCTCGTCATCTTTTCTTGCTTCTGTATAAGGTTGATGTGCTTAATCAGCCTTCTCCATAAAGCTTGGTCCAACACCTCCTTCTCAGTCAAACCTTTTTCCTTCAAATCTTCTTTTGCTTTATCTATCCACCTGCACTTTGGCCTCTCTCACTTTCTCTTCTCTTTTACTTCCATTCTCATCACTCTCTTGCCCACATATTCATTGTCTCTCCTCACCACAAGTCCATAACACTTCAGTGTACTTTAATTACTTTCTTAGATACTCACACATTTGCTGTACTGTACCTCTCATTGACTTATTTCTTATTCTGTTCTTTGTTGTAAATGCACACATTCATCTCAACATTCTCATTTCTGTCACATCCAATTTATTCTGCGCTCCCTTTACTGCTGGTCTTACCACTGTCTTATAAACCTTACCTTTAACCTTATCCTTATTTCTTTGATTACACAATACTCCTCATACCTTTTTCCAATTGGTCAATCCACACTGCATTCTGTGAGTTATCTCTGCATCTAATTTCCATCTTGGGCTACCACTTATCATAGATATTTGAATTTATCCACTGTTTTCAATAGCTCTTCCTGCAGGCTAACTTCTGAATCCTGATCATAATTAAACCTCATATATTCGTTCTTCTTCCTATATATTTTCAGTCATCTGTCCCCCAAAGCCCTTTTTTATTCTTCCTGTTTTCTGGTGCTACACAATATAATGTCGTCAACAAAAAGCCTGAACCAGGGGGATTGGTCTTTTATCCCGTGGCTCAACACACCCATAACTAGAGGTAAAGACTTAAAGGCGATCCCTGGTGCAGACCTACTCTAACTGGAGTTTTGTCTGTTACCCCAACACTGATTTTAATCTGAGTCCTCTCTCCCTTATAAATATCCTGGATAGTCCTCACATACTTCTTTGGTACTCCTTTCTCTCTCATGCACCTCCAGACCTCTTGACATGGCACTCTATAATTTGGCTTCTCAAAATCAATAAATGCCATATGCAGACCTTTCTGTTTTTCTCAATGCCACCCAATGAGCTATCTCAATGCAAAGGCTGCACCAGTTGTTCCTCTCTCTGGTATAAAACCAAAATAAATGGGGGGGCTCTTCCATAATCCTTTTCTCAATAACCCTTTCCCAGATATTCATTGCATGTGACACCAGCTTTATCCATCTATATAGAACATGGCTATGGACACTTTTCTTAGTTATTCAAAAACATGAAGTTTTTAAAAAAGTCCTGACCAAACACTATATTGTCTATTAATCTTGGAATTTATTCATCCACCCATTTACTGGACTGTGGGAAGCCAGGACCTGTCCTATCAACACTGGGTACAAGGCATGAACCAGACTTGGTCAGGGTGTAGCACATCACTCCCTCACCCACACTAGCTCATGCAGTGCCAATCTGTTAGACTTTTCTGAGCAGGCAACTGATTCAGCAGACAAAAACAAAGCCCATGATGTACGGAATTTGCTTAGACTTTCAAAATGAATTAACATACAGTAGTTTTTCTTTGAAGGTTAATCCTGAAACTGGAAGCTATTGGCATCAGAGGAAATTTACAAACCTGGATTGGGTAATCTGGCCAAGACAAAGGGTACGAATCATTAAGAAATGATCTCTTTGGGTTAAGGTTATTGGTGGGACCCCTCAAGAGTCAGTGCTTTGAATGTTTCCAATTGATCCTAATGACATGTACTCTGAATTAGTGATTAAACTTCTGAAATTTTCAGATGATAACAAAACTGGATGGATATCAAATAATGAAAGAAAAATTCTGAAAGACTTGTAGGATTTTCAGAACTGGATGAACGCTTAAAAAGTGCAGTTTATTGTATAACTAGCAAAATACCCGCGCTTCGCAGCGGCGAAGTTCTGCCTTAAAATTTTTATTAAGAAGAAAATTAAACCTTTTTAAACTGAAGGAAAATATACCAATAATTATTTGTTAAGGATCTCTTTGTAGCCACGTTGTCAGTTTGGCCTTCCGGTTGTAATATGACCAAGCTGTGCGCTGAGCTTACTCTTGAGCATGCAACGTACAGTTGGCCATGTGAAAAGTAATGTTGTTTCAAATCTCACAGCTTGGATTGCTGCTGTCATAATCGGTTTGAGTTTCATGGTTTGTTTCAATTACGACAGTATTTGCAGGACTTGTATTGAAGTGACATTCGGCATCTGTCAAGTGTTGTAAGCATACAACCGGTTTCATCGATAACTTCACATCCAGCTTTTGAGAGTTTAAACATTCATAAATATCAAAGTGTCCACTACTGAAATTGTCACCTGTGAATCTGAGATGTTGAAGAGGCATTGGCGGTTGTCGAAAAGTGTAAAATATCTGGCCATTTTCAGTACACTTGAAAGCGACAACCGAACAATTCAGCGGCAGCCATCAACTCACATGCAGAACCATAGGTGAAGGGCTTAAGCATTTCACTCTTCTAGTGCTCCTGTGTAGTATAATTATCTCCTGTACCGTCATCAGTCCACACCTTGAACCTGTCCCAGTCATTCAATACATAAGACACAATGTTCCTCCGGATATCAAGAGCGAGCCTGATATGGCCATGCAGTATGTAACAAAGAGAATGGAAAAGGCAGGTGCCATCTCTGGGTATAGAAACCACTCGGTAAGTAACAGTTCTTTGATCGATGGTGATCACCTCGATAGACATGTTAATAGGGGTATGGTTGGAATGATAAAGGTAAAGGGTACCTGAACAATGTAAACTAAGTCTAAAATACCTACACAATAACTATAATCGTAATAAACGAACAATAAAACAGCGGCGAAGCCGTGGATTAAATAAAAAGGCTGTAGTTATCAGCAGGGAGACGTGAATCCTGTGGCGAAGCAAGGAAGGGAATGTAGAGACCGGAGCAACGGACGGCCTTATATAGGAAGGCAGCCAACAACGTGGGAGGCGTTGGGATGGGGGACCCAACGCCGCCTCACATGGTGACCGAGCTGCAGGCTATGGACGTATATATGTACGTAAGTAGGATTCAGTTAGCGTTGGGAACCTGCGTACCAAATTTCTTGAAGATGGGCCCATAAGTAACAAAGACCGTTGGAAAGTTCAATATGGCGGCCGACAGTACGTACAAGCCGCCTACCAAATTTTGTGAAGATGGGACCATAAATAAGAAAGTTCAACATGGCGGACGTTTTCGACCGTTATGACCGTTACGCGTAGAATTTCAAAATGAAACCTGCTTAACTTTTGTAAGTAAGCTGTAAGGAATGAGCCTGCCAAACTTCAGCCTTCTTACCTACACGGGAAGTTGGAGAATTAGTGATGTTGTAAAGTTCAATATGGCGGCCAACAGTGGTGTCATACCACCGAAATAAGTACGTACATCGGCTTCGGTTAGCGCAGGTAAGCCGCCTACCAAATTTCATGAAGATGGGGCCATAAATAAGAAAGTTCAACATGGTGGACGTTGTCGACCGTTACGACCGTTACGTGTAGAATTTCGAAAGGAAACCTGCTTAACTTTTGTAAGTAAGCTGTAAGGAATGAGCCTGCCAAATTTCAGCCTTCAACCTACACGGGAAGTTGGAGAATTAGTGATGAGTCAGTCAGTCAGTGAGTGAGTGAGTGAGTGAGTCAGTCAGTGAGGGCTTTGCCTTTTATTAGTATAGATAAAGTATACTGGCAAAGGAAACATGGATGCCGCTGCTCAACAGGATGACATATCTAATGGAAGTGTTTTAATACAGCCTGTTATCATTTAGGCAGTATACAGAAACAGTGAAAAAGGCAAAAAAAAAAAAATGTTGTAAAGAATGTTAAATATTAATCAAGGGGTATTATGCTAGGGAGGTCATGCCTGAAGAGGAGGTCTGGTCACCATGGTACAAAAACAACATAGCAGTACTTTGGGATGAGCAGAGAAGAATAAAATGTGCATCCCCGAACTAAAGGACATGTCCTACTCTGAGAGGCTTTTTGAATGAAATCTCTTTAGTCTTGAGAAGAGAAGGTTGCTTGGGACATTTGAAAGAGTTGGAAATACTCCTACAAAAGATCAAATCAGATTTCTAGCTTTGTACATTTGTTTCAGTGGTCAGTCAGGCTCTGCTCTACACACAAATGCTCAGGAATTGTTGAAAGGACAGCTTAGCTGTTAGCTAAACAAATGAGTTCAATGCATTTAATGGTCTTCTCTCGTTTTTTAAGTTTTTTACGTTTTTATGTTGACTAAGCACCATACTGTCATGGTGGGGTTCTCAGAAGGTGGGGTAGTTTGCTGCTTTTAGCCCTGACTCTGAGACAGGTGAAGGTTGGTTGTTCAGATAACAGAAGATCATACTCTACAAAGGGGATTACCCTGTTAGCTGTCGGGATGTTGACAAGACCTTTTACAAGAAGAACAGCTTGACATTTCTGTGCAAAGTAACTGCAGAGGTAACTCTGTGTGCTACACTTTACCAGGTCAGCCAGCAGCAAGTTGTTCAATGCTCTTTTTTGGCAGAGTTTTCATTGACTAGACTGGGGTGGGCAATGTTGGTCCTGGAGGGCTGTAGTTGTTACAGGTTTTCATTCCAATCCAATTGCTTAATTAGAAACCAATCCTTGCCAGTCTCAGACCTTATTTAATTTCATGGCTTGTTAGTCTGTGCAATGTAAGGTTCTTATATCATAGATTTTTTCCTTTCCAAGGATATCATCCATAATTATCAGTCTGTCACATTTTTCTATTAAGTGTTTTATTAAATTAAACAGTGCATGATGAAAACACACAGATGTAATTGGAAAAAAGCTAGCTGAAGAACTGTTGGCTGCTTTGTCATTTACATCTTATTGCTAATAAGGAGCCATTAAAACACAGAATGCAGTGGTGTAGCTAGGGGTGGGCAGAGGGGGCGGTTTGCCCCGGGGGGCACATTTTTGGGGGTGGCATTATTGGCCAAGAGGCTCAGTACAATTCGTGTGTAAGCAGTAGGGATAGGAAAAATATCACTCATGAATGAAAAAAGTAAAATTCTCTGATTTTTATCCACAAATGCTTCAAAAATAATTTTTAGACTTTCCTTCAGTGACGGCATCAGACACAGCAGTTGAAATTTATGAGGCAATAACAAAAATAAATATAAACACTACACCGATAATAATTTCTAGGAAGATAAACAACTAGCGTAATTATATTAAACTAATAATTAGAACACAGCTTATCAGTGCGTCTATACTATATTCTTGTGTAGTTGATGCTTATAAATAATTATATGTGAAAAATTACTGCTGTTTCTCTATATAGGAATAAATCTATGCAAAATGTACCTTAATTTTTCTCTATACGTCATTTTAATTTTCTATTTAATATAATTTAATTTTCTATTTAAATTAACATATTTAGGTTAACATATTCAGATATGTTGGAGGGCAGCAAATTAAAGCACCGCCCGGCCCAGAGCAGCACGAACTCGAGCTACGCCACTGACTGAATGCAGTAGTTTAAGATTGAAATAAGCAATTAAGGGTTGAGAACCTTAACAAGTTAGACCACTAAAATGAAGCATCAAAATGTCACTTAAGCAATAAGTGTGTCATCAGTGGTAGTTGACTTCTCATTAAGAAACTGGGCTGGAACATAAACCTGCAGCCACTGCGGCTCTCCAGGACCGACATTGCCCACCCCTGGACTAGACCATTTGCAATACTTAATGTTCTCTTATTTGATGTTGCAAGTTGCTGAGGTCTGTAAAACAAAGCAAATGGCACAATTCTAGACAGGATAAGGCAAACATCTCTATTTTAAAGCAATTAAAGCAAGAAGACAGATGTGCTATACTCTTTACTGCCAAATGAGAAGAACTACAGATTTGACCCATGTTTCTAAATATTCTCAGACATATAATCTGACATTATTAATATACTGTAACTAAACCCTGCAAAGTAGTAGAAAGTGAGCAAAAAAGAATGATTTAAAGAGGAAACAAAAGCAGAAGAGTAGCAGCAAGGCAAAATTCAGACTTCCTGTAAACGCTTCTTTCCACTCACTTACGTCATAGTTTGCCATGTGCACATGTGAACTTCCCCTTTATGAGATGAATCATGGCAACCAAACCAACACTGTGACATGACATTAAAAGCAAATGTGGTATGGAGGTATCTGCTCAAATGTATTTGAAGCTCACTTGTAGAGTAATTTACTTGGGCCACCATTGCTTGCACTTGGTGTAGTAGAGACGTGGCAGCTACCTGCACCACGAGGACTCAATCAAAACACTCACCACTTCCATGGGGCAGGGCTGAGGGAGAGTTTATTGAGACTGAGGAAACAAATAGGATGCAGTTTTTAAATGTTCTTTACATCATAATTCTTTCATACGTTCTGATACTTTATCAGGGATTTGGTTTTGAGACACATACTGTGCACATACCGAGGTTCTAGATTATAACAATTCAGTCAATCAATCATTTAGTCTTCTGCAGAGCTGTAATGATCACAACATAGTCTACATGACATTTTATGCTATTGCACTTCATGACAATCTCGGTCCCATGCTCTGATCCTTACCTCACGCTCTGTTGTAGTAGCACAAATGGAAATCGGGGAAATGTTTAAGTTAAAACCTGGACGCTCTGATCATACAGGATCCAAACTGTACTCACTTTTTCTTCATAAACAAAGAGTAGAAGAATGCTACTTTCTTTATGTTGTCATCCAGCAGATATGCTTTTTTTGTGAATATATGAGAAGATATCATCTTATACTGCATGTGTGAAAAAATAGATTTGTTTCATTTTAGGTACTAATTAATGCAAATCAAAAACCAACACAATCATTTTAATTAAGGAAAAAAATAAACATTTTAGTTTGGTTATAACTTATTAAAATCCTTAATCCAAATTGTCGGCAAAACTGACAACCCAACCCTGCAGTGCCAATTAGATGAAAGTTTTTAGCAAATACTTTGCAGCACGATGGCATTTGAAATGAAGGCCACTGCCACGCTGAGGAATGAGGCTCTTGTCACAAGGCTGCCAGATTCAAAGGACTCTGTGTTTTTTTGCAGCCAGTTGTATTCTTTTGTCAGCTGCTGCTCCTTTAGTTTCGGTGCAACCACTTTGCGAATCTCTTGGTAGTAATCATTCAGCCATTCAATCTGGAAAGAAAAAAACAATTAAAGAAGAGAAGAGCCTGCATCTTTTTTTTGTTTATTCTGTTAGTCAAAAAGAGTAGTGTAGCCATAAGTGACCCCATCATACAGTATTTGTTCTGAACAATGGGGGCCTGTACATATAGGTTAGAAAATAAAAAATAGCAATGTCATTATTTCAGCAATGCCAATTAGTGTAAAAAATTAGTGATTTTTTTTTGGTCTTATTTGACCCAAACATTGGAGCAGGAGTGAAAGCTGCTGCCTCAGACACCGGGGTTTAAATCTAAGCTTGCACTGCCTCCCCATGCCCACATTGGTCTTCATTTAGTACTCTGGTTTACTCCCACAATCCAAAGGTGTGCATGTTAGGCTGATTGAAAGTGTGGGCACGTGCTAGAGTCTACCCTGTGATGTACTGGCAACTCATCAATGCCTGCCTCCTGGCCTAAGCTCATACTGTTGTGATATGTGGCTACAGAAGATGGACAGATAAACCTTACCTGTATTAGATCATATAACTATATAATGAACTCAGGAACACTGCTTACAAAGATGAACAAAATAAGTAAATCAATAAATCTTAGTTAAAAAAGAGATTTTGTCCTTGGAAATTGCAAAGGTGGTGGAGCCCAGTGACTACATTTGTATCCATTCTGCATGGGCACCTGATTTCAAACAAGACTGAGAACCAGTTTAGAGTTGGTGGCTGAAAGGAACTCAAGATGAGTCAGTACTGTGGATCTGCACATCCTCCTGGTGTTACATCAGCAAAGCTATTTCATGTGGACAAGAACGTGACGTTCAGTAGTGTGTTTGTGTATGCTGACATATTGTCATAAGCTGAAAGGCTGGAGCCAAAGTCCTGTTTCAGGAGGCCATGTGCACACATCGGCTCAAGCGTGATTCAGCTGGGGCTGCTCAGGATGGAAGAAACCACTGGGTCAACGGAACTGAAAGGGAATTGATTCACATCATCTAAGATTAATGAGGTCTGAGTGGGTAAGTTGATAAAAAAAACTTGAAATGTGTAGCTTTTGTGTTTTAAATTCATTCTGACTTTGTGAAGACCACCAGATCATTTTCAGATTGTGGATAGCTAATATATTTTTTCTCTACTAGCCCAAGTGAAGAATGAATACCACTGGCAATCACTATGCTTGTTGGCTAAGTTCACATGCTCATGCTTATGTGGTCAGAGTGATCTTCTTACCTGCTCCTTCATCATGATGGAGGTGTCTATGAGTTTCCTATCATATGGGACCAGAGAGACTGTCTTGAATGTGAGGTATGGGGTGGTACCAAACTGTTGGAAAAAAGAACAAACGAGCAATAGAAAAGGCAAAAAGAGGGAAGATGCTGTTCTTCAACATTTAGAGTTATAAACAGCACTTTGGGCTAATTGTAGGCTCTTGCTCTTCTTCTCTAGTGACAGGAATTTACCGTTTTCAGTTGACCAGTTAATTTTAAAGACATGTGAAACTTCCCAAAAAGATAAAGACACATTGTTCACAGTGATGTATGAATTAAATGGAGGATTCTAAACATCATATTTTCTTATATACATTTAAGATGAGTTCTTATGGTGTATTTTATAACCATGTCCTGCTCTTGGTGACTTTCTAAACATTCAGTATGTTGAGATGGGGTACTTTCTCATCACATATAGTAAAGTCTAATTATGAAACGAAAAATAATGATGCATAAATCAACGCATTGTGTGATCCTCAGTAAATTAACCGCTCAACAAGTTATATTTATTTATAGGACTATAATATTAACAAAGCACTGCAAGTTACATGTATTTATAAGACTTTAATATTAATAAATCAATGAAGTAACTATGAGGGAAATTTCAACTCCCAGTTTCTTTTATCTTAAATTGTCATATTTAAATGCATATTGTTGATTTTAAAAGTCTTAGGAAAGCCTCAATAAACTGAATACTTAATCGTTTTTGGCCCTGCCATCAGAATAATACTTCGAGGTTCAGAACTACATGGAGAAGAAATTTCCAGTTGTTACGGATGTTGTTTTTGACAGTTTAGTTTTTGAAATAATAGGTTCAGAAATAATTATTATACATTTTAAACATCCATCCAAATTATTCTGAGTTAGTTCTGAGGTGTTCATTTATTTGGCTGTAAGCTGCCGGTCACACAAGTCCTTGACAGTTTGTTATTCTCACCTGTGTTTCAGCCTGCACCACAAGAGCAATATCTTCAATTCGAATCCCAAATTCACCATCCATGTAAAATCCTGGCTCTGTGTAAAAACACTGAATAAGTAACTTTATATGTCAGAAAACAATATTGTGCATAAATGCATTTTATGTTCTGTCTTTCAGTACCAAGAATCGCAAGTTAAACAAGCCTATAGGTCTTAAACAATAACTCGGAATTCCTTTCCTAACAATATATTTTTTGTAGTTTGTGCTTTGAATTTTTGTGTTTTTTTTTACTAAGCTAAGATACAAGCTGTACCATCGGCAGTGCAGTGGCTATCAATAGGATGGATATTGTAGACAATATGGCAGCACCAGTAAAAAATAAAATAAATGAATAATAAATGGTGAAGACAACAATACACCATCACATCAAGTAAAAAATAAATAAATTGAAAATACAAATAAGCAACCATAATAACAAGAGATGACTAAGACAAGTCATAACAAATGCTTAGTTCTGAAATTCATCCGCCACTAGAGTAGATCAGAACGCCAAATTTCAAATAAATTTGCCATTCAAAATGCAACAATTTCTTATTTCAGTGTGATGTGGAGTCAAGCAGGCTAGAATGTGTAAGCGGTCAGGTTAAAATACAGTACAGAAAATTAAATATGGTGTCACACACGTACGCTTGGGAGGCAGCTAAAGGGCTTGAGTAAGGGCAGTTCCGACTTGAGTAAGGGAAGTTCCGAGACATACCGGGATGTGGCAGAGTGCACTGACTTTTTTTCTCTCTTGCCTGCAGACCATTCACGGGAGATTCCACCTGGTCATCTTGACGTCACTTCCGGGACCGAGCCATTGGAAGGAGACCTGTCACGTCCAGGCTTGCACCCATGGCAAAAGGCCTACATGAGCCCGACCCCTTTGACTTCACTTCCTGTCTTCCCCTTTAAAAGCCTCCACCTTTTTACTATTCTCTCAGTTCTGTTTTGGACTCGGTTTTGTGCACATCACTGCTGTATCAATTTAAGCAACTTTGCAGCCAGGAAACCAATTATACGGGTGGCTGCCCCAAACCTTTATATGACTCTGAGTCGAGTTTGTGACAATGGTATATGTAATAAACCTTTTAGTCACCTTAGCTGAGCTCCACAGCTTTCAGAATTTCTGATTTGTTTGCCAAGGTGAACCTGGAACTGCCTAATTCTATCCACATTCATCTCTACCTCCATGACTGGCCTTCTGAAAATGGCTTCCCTTTTTCCTATCAATAAATGTCATCCCCGGGAACTCCCTGGCTGACCCCAAGAAGTCTCCCTACACTGTATATCTTGCTTTCTGCCAGCACCTGTTACCATTTCACCCTAGCCCATATTATCACCCCATTTTTCACATTGGCCATAACCCAGACATGTGGTCAGGAAGACTCTTGTCCTATCTGGTGTCTCTGCTGAATCCTGCAACTGAAAAAAATTGAGCTAGCCTAACGTAATGCATTGTTAGGAGATTACTTGGACAACATCCTATCTTGTGGTTATTGTGTGTCTCTAGATTGTGCTCATTAGTGTGTGCCCTGTGTTAAACTGGAGTGCAGTCCTGGACTGACAAGACACACTCTGACTCCTTGTGACACTGAACTGCACTGAGAAACTGCTTGAAACTCTTTTATTTAGACCCTCCATTTGGAGTAGAGATGCCTCTGGATAACGTTTAATTATTGTGTGACTAATCCATCCCAGGTACTAATGCTTGCTCTAGTTTCAGCATATGTCATGCCTTTTATTAGGTGGTCTGTCAAAGAGTGGGCCATTTCTAGCCCTTGCTCTATTACAGCCACTTCAACTGGGAGGGTCTTCATTTTTTTTAACATTTAAACCTCTATACACAGTAAAAGGTTATGTACACATATACATATTTCTGTGATTTTCCAAACCCACTTATTCCATTTCTAGGTGATGGAGTGAACAGAGCTGATCCAAGCTACATCAGGTGCAAAGTAAAGTAGTGATCAACCATTGCTGGGCAAACTCACCCATACACTAACACTTACTCTTACTGCATGAATTTAGAGTCCCAAATTACCATCACACATCCATCATTAGGAAGAGATCATGCCAACCTCACACATATAGTGTTTGGACTGGGATTAAAAATGAGGACACCTGAGCCCCAAGACAGCTGATCCAATCAAAGCTTCTATTGTACAGTAAAGTATAAAGACAGAAAACTGCAGTGAATTGAATAGCATCTGTAAAAACATTTCCAAGCGTTCTGTATTAGATCTGGTGATGGATAATCCACTCTTGCCTTCAAGGGAGACATTGAATTTGAGAGACTGGAGCCACACACACTCAAGGTAAATCTGGAATCCATGTAACTAGCAAGTCTTTGGGGAAGTGGCAGGAAAATGTAAGTGTCTGAAATAAAAACTACAGATTATGGAGATAATGTGTAGATCCCTCATGGACAACAACCTGGTGTGGGAGTCAATTCCAGGACACTACCTCCTTGAGGTGGCAACATTGTTTCATGTACTGCTATTCCTTGGGTAGAGCACATTGGGATGCATTTACTTGAGAGAAGATGATTCTGTCACCAGCTGTACCACCCAGAGTACTCGTGCCTCCTTGGTGAGGCCTCGGTATGGAAAGATTACAAATTGATGAGGGTCCTACCTATGGAAGTGAACATCCCTGGGCGCATGCCAATATTGTTACCTTGAAACCCAACAGGCCCTATAGAGGAAAAAAATAAATTATGTATATTAGAGAAATGCATAAAACAATGTTCAATTATCCAGAAAACAAAGACTCAGTATTGTTCCCTTTATATTTACATTACAAAGGTCCATGCTCCTTTCATTAGGAACATTTCAATATCTTGCTTGAATGTGAATCTTTCTGATTTCATCTTTTTTTTCAGCTATACAGTGGGCCGTTCTTTTCCCCAATGCCATCAAAGATCATCAGCACAGTCTTAACACTTACATTCATGAACACAAAAGTAGTTCCCAATTCCATGGCCTGTTCCATGACCATAATTCAGACCAACTTTCCAGAGTGCCTGCCGAGCTAACATCTCTATGTTTCTACCTGTGGGAGTAAGAGACTTTAATAAGCAGCAAAACACTGAAAATACCACCACTAAAAATGCAGTGCATGCAACAACAATTAGGAAATAATCACTCTGCACTCTCTCTTTAAAGAGACTCCACTCCAGAAGATAATCTATGCCCTTCTGATGATCCATTGTGGTCTTTACTGATACGTATTGGCATGAAAAAATAAGTAAAAAAAAAACCTCAGCTACTTATGAAAGGTAATTATGTGTGCGTGTGTGCATATATATATAGTATCTGCCAAATAATGCAAAGAGTACACAACACGTGTTTTGCCCTAATTGGGGCTCATTAGGTATACCCACCTTTGCTTCCCCTTGCAGAGATCGAATCTCAGATGTTATGCCACAGTGGCTGGTTCATTTACCTGACAGGGTGTAGATTGGAGAATTACATGCATAGGTCTGATCGCAATCTGATATTTGGGTGGTTACCTACCAGGTAACACTTGTGGTTGTTTGGCCATTTGGCAGACATCTTCCACTTCCTCTCAGTTGCAAGAAGCAGATCACAGACATGATATATAGTACTAGCTAATATACACTAAGGAGTTTTGTAATGCATGTAGTAATAAAAGGGATTGCATTTTTCATTCCAACAGATGGCACATCACCAACATTTGTAGCAATAAAATGCATTCTGTTGTAACGACAGATGCAATGCATATGTCTCTGTTATGTGCCATTCAGCATGGGAATCGTGAAAGCATTGTTAGTGTTAGTGATGCACCGTCTGTTGGAATGACAGAAACACAGGAACTGGACAGACACACAGACATGTATCCTTTTAATAAGGTGAAAATGCTAGCATTCAAAAGTTTGGAATCTCCCAGAAATGTTAATGTTTTTGATAAAAATTGGTACTAATACCATTAAAGTGTATTTAAAAATACAGCCAAAACATTACTAGTGTTGCTAAGTGAAATGACTCATTTTGAATTTATTATTCACATAACTGTAAAGCCTCATTTTCAGCAGCCATTCTTTCAGTGTCCTAGTGATTAACTCCCTTGACTTACCATGTTTAAATACTAATTGTGTATTAGAGAAACCTTTGTAATTGTATTAGCACCACTGAAACCTACTATTCTGTTCAATGAAGCAAGCAAACTGTCTTTCCTTGGGTTGGCAGGTACTGGCATTCCTAAAGTTAAGTTCTGGGTTCAAAAATGGCCAAACTGGAATATCTATCTCAAGAATCATGTCAGTCTTTTAGTTTTTTTTTTCTTTTTCAGAATGAAGGTTATTTCATGCGACAGATTTCCAGGAAACTGAAGATTTCACACAAAGGTGTCTATTACTTCCTTTAGAGAAGAGGACAAACTGGATCTAACCATGACAGAAAAAGATTGGGAAGGCTCAGATGGACAACTGCATAAGAGGAGAAGTACATCAGAGTCAGAAACAAGCATCTTACAAGCCATCAGTTGGCATATTGCTTTTCTTTCTTAAATACACACCAAGATACCATTTCATCTGCAACAGAGAAAAGACAATTCCAAGATGCTGGCATTAGAAGCGGCCTATCAAAGCAAAAGCTGCATGTGAAACTGATAAATAAAAAGAAAAGGTTAAAATGAAAGAGAATACAAACATTGGATGGCAGATGACTGGAAAAGCAAATTATGGATAGCACCCTGGAGTTATCTTTTCTTTGTCACAGATGACACTGGTATGTGGCATGTATTTAAGGCAGAAGCCAACTGAGGACCTGTAAGACGTTTGTTTTTCAAACTACACACTCCTTCTCCTCTTATGCAGCTACACGTCAGGGCCTTCCCCTTCTTTGTCTGTCATGTCTAGATCCAGTTCACCCTTTTCTCTCCAGACACTAGCAAACACATTTGTATGAAGTCTTCAATTTGTTGGTAGCCTCCATTCTGCAAAGAAACAACAGACTGACATGTCTATTGTGTAAGTACACAGACACATGGGCAGTACATACTCTACATATAAATGGAAAATTACAGTACTGTTGATCCTTTAGAGAACATTATACTTTGCCCTTTCATCTTTATTCTTGTGACTCAGAAGAAATAAATGTTATTCATTGATTCTCATGGTGCTGAATTCACTTTTTGCTCCTTGTGTATTTTTGCCCATTGCATTAGAGTCAGCCAGGACAGCAGTCTTAGTTTCCTAACATATTGCTGGAAAATGCTTGAAAGTCCCATCTATCACTTCTCTCTTTCCTGGGTGCCTCAGTTTTCAATATAAATTTGCTCATTTGGGGAATACATTTCAGCTGTAAGCCCTATGAGATGGCAACAGTGCAGCATGCAGCATTTATGAAGACTTTCCATAGATAAATGCTTTGTGACACCATGTGATCAAAAATTTTCATTGCTTTAGTGAAATGGATGAATTGCTGTCTGTTAAAAACTGGTGGTCCTGAGCCTGCAGTCATTTCACACATGTGATAATGAACTCATTTACTTGTGTAAGATCTTAAAGTGGGGGCTATGAAGTCAGGCTAGGCAGAAAGCTTTGAATTTCAAATGTGAGTCAGCTTCAAATATACTTTGCATTATGGCAGGATCTAGTAGTATTTTGTATTATTTGTTCTACTTTTGTGATGTATTATCTTTTTAATAAGTTTCATGTTTATGTTTTGAGTCCCGGGTTGAGCAATGATGATGTTATTGAAGGCTTGGGGCATACTGCTGAAAGTTGACTGTAGCTAAACCTCATGAATGAGAAGACATCTTGTCCTTAAAACACATTTATGGCTTTCATTCTCAGACTTGTGCATCACAAACAAACGATTAAATTGTGTGAGAACAGATAAGAAATACTAGTCATTTGATAAACAAATCTTTAACGGTTTACATTAGGATAGTTTTATGATGTCAGCATCTTATTTTCTTTGTGGCTCTGGTATGATGTTGCTAGCTTGCTTTATCTCTACTATTCATACAAAATAACAATTTGATCTAAAAGCCATCCAGGTAGTTTATGGGTTTGGATTTGTTAGGCTTTGCAGCGCAGTAAAGCAGCACCTTGGCATGTAATCACACTCATCCATATGTACAGTATACACTAAGCTCACCTCCAGTATATGTATTGAGTGTCATAAAAATAGGATTCCCTGATATTTCAGGCTTACCTCTTGTTCCATCAGGAAAAATGAGCTTTGACAAGTCAATGTTGCCCATAAGAACTCTGGTGTAGGCTGTCTGAAAATGAGAAAATCAAAACCACGTTATTGAAATTAATCTGTTATAAACCATGACAGTTGTAGTGTAATTATTCTTGTTTCTGAAAACTTCTTAAACAAAACAAACTGCAACTTAATCCTCTGGTTTACAAAACAAAGTCCTCTAAAATGCTCACTGTAAGCCAGATTTAACTCCCTTTTTATCTTAACTAAAGATTGCTACTGTGGTCCTGATTTGGATAAAACTAATCAGAAGAACTGATGGATGGATGGATGGATTGGTTGATGTTATGGATGTTGAAAAAGATTGTGATTAAGTACATCAACATGAACTATCCAGATGTGTAATTTCTTTTATAACTCCTGGAGCAGTACTCTCAGTGTACGGTATCTCTCAGTCAGGGTGTTGTGTAATATATTAGTGTAATATATGACATATCTAAATGTACAAAATGATTCACCCCTCTACGAAGACACTAAAGAGCGAATCAGCACTGGCATGTAAGATTTCAGTGTTACTCGCCAAACGTTTGTTCATTGAGTATGGAGCTGGGTGACAGAGCCAGAAACATTGTCATGTTTTTTCTGAATTGATTGATCTTAATATTTATCACAATATAGAAATTCATATTACTGTTATAATTTTTAAAGAGTATCTATCTTAGTGATATAGAATTGAATTTGAATTTAAGTGCTAAGTTTTTCTTTATTAAAAATTCTCTGTAATCCTAAATTTCAACAAGCAAAATATGTATCTCGATATTACTATATGTTTATATCATCATTATATGAAGCCAAATGATAATATTGAATTATTGCCCGTCACTCATTATCTACTCTATATATATAAAATCCTAAGCCTAAAAGTGCAACGATTTTATGTGACGTTTTTAGGTCACATTTTAAAACCTACATACATATGTTTGGTATCATTCTTTTCAGAATTTATCAAACTTTAATTTGATGTTGTTAGATTTCCAGATTCTTATTCCATTTTTAAATTATAAACTAAAAAATACCAAGAACTCACATCCTGTAAGACAAGACTTTGTGCCAAAATATTTAACCACGCCCGGGGCTGGAAATAAAACATAAGCTGCATGACAGCTGCTGTACAGGCTTTTAAATGTTTAAATGTTTGGGCCACTGCTTCACAGCTGAAATATATAAGCATTTGTTTTAGAAATGTCATGAAGAGACTGCTGAAATGGTCAAGTAAACAAGCAGAATGTTCCAGAGGGATGGTTCAAAAAACTGGCTGATGTAATGTTCTCTCATGCACCTAGTGAAACTTGCTACTCGGCACGTGTACAGTTTTCATAACAGCATAAGAGCTGAATTCAAGAGATATTGAAGAACGCTGATATAATGGAGGAAGACTTTTGTTTTAGGCTGGTTGTTCTCTATGCTAAAGCACATCATGTCTTTTAACCAATCAGAGTATTGTATGTATGCAATAATCAGCACTTTTATGCAAATTCAAATGCCTATAAATATAACCTTTCACCTGTACTTTTTGATTACTCTGACTGTGCTGCAACGGACTGCTGTGATGGATGCTTCTTCTTCAGCAAGGTGCTGCATGAGTAATAAGTGATACAGATGGATAAGCTTTCTCCTGTTTGATTACTGACTCAAAAAAGTTTCATCAAACTTGTCCTAGTAGAGGATAAGTTTCTTTCTTTAATTTAAGTGTTAATTTCTACCACACAGCTTTGTTCTTGTTTAACATTCTGTATTTGAGGCTAATTTTGTGTTATTTTGTTAGATTACGGTTTTTTGATCTTGTCTCAGTTTCTGGTCTTAAATTTTCATTCTGTGCCGTGCCAGTACAATTCTTGACTGACTTTTCTTTCTATTTACACTATTAATTCTTACTAAATATATTCATCACCTAATTTTCACACAGATGTCCAAATAACTGAGTCTGACTGACCTTTTGGAATTCTGAAGGAGTTCCCCAGTGTAGAGTTCTTGTAATGTCAGTGGTGCCATCCCTGGATACGTAAAACAAACAAACAGAAATGCTTTTCAGAAAATAAAATGCAGACAATACAAAGGAAATGGGTGGCAGCAAGCCTTGTTTGGATGAGATAGCTTGCTGGAAAGTCACAAGTTACTACTGCTCTTGCAGCCTGATGTAGTGGATAGTAATGGCGTACTCAGCAGCAGCCGTGAGGCAGATGAATCAGTCATGAATGATACCTGGCTTCCTCTGCAGGGCAGATGAGCAATTCTTTCCTTGCCACCAGCTGTCTATACACACACTTTGTGACCTTCAGTGGTAACAGCTGCTCAAGTGAGGCCTCAGTGCCACTGCTGCATTTCAGTTCTCATTTCTTTAAATATGACAACAAAAAGCTACAACTATTAAAACTAAATATATATTCACAGTATATAATTATACCTTCACAATTCTTTCCAACTGCAACAAATTGTATGTGTTAGTTGCTTACTAAGGTACCCACTACACACTCTAAATCTAAAATTATTTAATATCTCTATTTACAGTGCATTTAATAGTAGTGGGAGATGTGGGCTTTCTGTACAATTGTGTTATAGACTCTCACAGCAACATGACAGAGTTTCTAGGCCTTTCTTCCTCTATAGTTCCCCCAGCCTCACATTTAACTCAGTCCTTGGGAGCCTTTATAGATTTATTCCTATAAAAAAGAGTACTAATACTAGTCTCTTCCATTACTTATTTCCTGCATTATGCTTTCTTCTCATAGATGGTATTCTTTATACTTTTGTTAGCTCAAAGGGGTCTGGTCTTAAAAGATTATACACAAACAAACATGACAATTGATGGCAGTAGCCAAGATTCCCATAAAACTCCTACTGTATATACACTCACCGGACAATTTATTAGATTCACCTGTTCAACTGCTTCTTAACATAAATATCTGATCAGCCAATTACAAGGCTGTACCTCAATAAATTTAAGTACTGTATGTAGACGTAGTCAAGATGAACTGCTGTAGTTCAAATCAAGCATCAGAATGGTGAAGAAAGGTGATTGAAGAGACTTTGAATGTGGCATAGTTGTTGGTGGGCTGGTCTGAGAATTTCAGTAACTGCTGATCTACTGGGATTTTCACGTACAACCATCTTTAGGGTTTACAGAGAATGGTCTGAAAAAAGGAAAATATCAAGTGAGCGGCAGTCCTTGAGTGAAAATGCCTTGCTGATGCCAGAGGTCAGAGGAAAATGTCCAGACTGATAGAACGGCAAAAGTAATTCAAATAAACACTCTTTACAACTGGGGTGGAACGGTGGCGCAGTGGTAGCGCTACTGCCTCGTAGTAAGGAGACCTGGGTTCACTTCCCAGGTCCTACCTGCGTGGAGTTTGCATGTTCTCCTCGTGTCTGCGAGGATTTCCTCTAGGTGCTCCGGTTTCCAGTCCAAAGACATGCAGGTTAGGTGCATTGGAGATCCTAAGTTGTCCCTAGTGTGTGCTTGGTGTGTGCCCTGCGGTGGGCTGGCGCCCTGCCCGGGCCTTATTTCAGCCTTGCGCCTTGTGCTGGCTGGGATTGGCTCCAGCAGACCCCCGTGACCCTGTGTTAGGATATAGCGGGTTGGAAACTGACTGACTGACAAACACGTTACAACTGAGGTATGCATAAGTGCATCTCTGAACGTACAGCATGTCAGACCTTGAAGCAGATGGACTACAGCAGCAGGAGACCACACTGGGTGCCATCAGTTAAGAACAGTTAACTGAGGCTATATCATGAGCATGGGCTCACAAAAATTGTACAATAGCTGATTAGAAAAACATTGCCTGGTCTGATTTCTGCTGTGACATTCAGATGTCATGGTGTGAACAACATGAAAGCATGGATCCATCCTGCCTTGTATCAATGGTTCAGGCCGGTGGTGTACTGGTGTAGGGGATATTTTCTTGGCACACTTTGGGCCCCTTAGTATCAGTTGAGCATCGTTTAAATGCCACAGCCAACCTGAATCGTTTTGCTGACCTTGTCCCTCCCTTTATGACCGCAGTGTACTCATCTTCTGATGGCTACGTCCAGCAGGATAACGCACCATGTAACAAAGTTCAGATCATCATAAACTGGTTTCTTGAAAATGACAATGAGTTCACTGTACTCAAATGGCCTCCACAGTCACCAGATCTCAATCCAATAGAGCACCTTTTGGATGTGGTGGAACTGGAGATTTGCATCATGGATATGTAGCTGACAATTTTGTATAAACTGTGTTGTTATCATGTCAATATGGACCAAAATCCCTGAGGAATGTTTTCAGCAGCTTGTTGAATCTATGCCACAAAGAATTATGGTGGTTCTGAAGGCAAAAGGGATTCCAACTCCGTACTAACAAGGTGTACCTAATAAAGTGGCCAGTGAGTGTATTATAATAACAAGAACTTCATTATACAGTATGCATCATAGTCCCTAAGATTTTGTGATATTTTCTATGTAGTAAAACTCTCAGTTATTGCTTATTTTTTCAGTACCCACAGATATTGTCCTCCAGAATCAATGAGATACATCTCGTCAACACTTAGCCTCCGACTGCTGTTCTCGTTTGGGCTGGAAAACAAATATACAGGAAAGCTTTTAAATGAAGCTTAACTCCAAACTCAGTACAGTAAATTAAATTATCAGAAAGCAGAAAATCTACAGAACCATTGAAAAAGGATGGCATTCTGTCATGCCTGAGGACTGTGATGTGTCACTGGAACATAAATCATAGATATACAGTACTTAATCCTAGAGCAGCTTTGTGGCTTGTGAACAACCTGCAGTTTTAGGATTAGAGATGTGGGATGTGGAGTTTTTGTCCTTTTCCATTTGATGCTCTCAAGGGTACACCACAACTAGTGACATGAGAACATGCCAAGAATAATGGGTGAGCCTTATTATATTTAATGTCCTATTCTTTCCTTCACTTTTGATGGTTTATGCTAAGTAAGGTAAATCATGCATTGACAATTAAAATGGATGAGCCTGCTCCCTTTTCTCCTTCAATATCATTGTATCATTAATGTGACATTTTACAAAATCAAGAGAGGTAAGTATCTCCCACAGCAAGTGTGATTTCGAGATGGATGGAAATGTAAAGCTTGCTTTGAGACTTGTGTAGTTTTAGTTACTTAGGAAGATTTTGGTTGGTTTCCCTTAAAGTGATGTTACCAGCCCAGCACACCACATTGTAGAAAATGGCACTGGCCATCACAATAATTGTAGAATATGTGAAGGATGTCACTTCCCACATTAAAGAAACACAGTCTCCTAAAAGAGCCCTCTCTGCCCTTTTTTGTGAAGTACCTCTATGTTCTGAGACCAGTCCAACCTGTCATTAATCTGAAACCCCAAGTACTTGTAGGAGTGGACCACATCTACATCTACTCCTTGAATAGTGACCAGACATGAAGGCCAGGTGATCAGCATGCAAATTGAGACTCTCTCTGAGGCACCAGCACATGACTCAACATTACTGTGCTGCCCTAAGAAAAAAAAAATATATATACAGTATATATAGCTAGAGATCCACAAACAGAGAAAATGAGTCACGTATCTTCAAATAATTTTTTTATTCCTAAGCTTTCAACAACCTATCAGGTGTCATCATCAGAGGCAAATGATTAGACATACAGGAATCAAAGGCAATATACAGCTGGTGAAGGTCAGAGGTGGGGTATTTTCATTAGAGAGCCAAGAGACTCTTAGTGTTGGCCCTGAATTTTACTTGCACGGTGCCCCAGTTAAATATGTGTATGTGTGTAAATCAGAAACCATGGGTCTTTCCTTCTGACAGCATTGTGATGTTCTGAATACGTGTAGAAAGTATTTTAGATGTTTGTCCCACATACACTGCTGGGCATGCATTGCATGGAATTCCATAAACTGTGTTTCTTATCTCCTTGGTTGGCTTTTTGCTTTTAGCATTGAAAAGGACAGTCCATAAAGCATTTGCTGGTTTGTTCGCTGCCTTCATCCCAGATCTGGACAGGATGGATGCATGCTGTACTTTCCGACACGCCACAATGATAAGGTAGGGTGTGGTAAGTGCAGTGAGGGACAAAGTTAGAGGCTATGTCTAAAGCTGGTAGGTTGATGAAAACTTAGAAATAAAAAACTATTTTAAGATACATGACTCATTTTCTCTCTTTATGAATCTCCTACAAATATATATACTGTATATATATATATA